>WOAB01000765.1:600000-1050000 GCA_027886185.1 Rheum nobile | reverse complement strand
TAGCTTGGTATTGCAGCTAGATAGGATTCCAAATTACATCATCCTCCCCTCCAAAATGAGCTTGTCCTCCACCGCAAAAGGACGAATAACGTCGCACAGTATCATAACTACAGATGTGGTGTCCTTCTCTTCCAAGTGGTGTGCCATTTCATCCAAATGTACATGTCCTCCTGCTCCAAGGGTGGGATAACTTTGCATGGCATTTCAACAACAATTGTGAAGTCTTCCTCCTCAATAGTTGTAATCACGTTGTTATACACGTCCTTGGACACTTTGATATGATATGCCCAAGCCCCACAACTCAAGAGACCAAAGAAGAGCCGGCGTCGCGTGATAAGTCCATTGTCGAGGTTGTGGACGAGAGCCAAGCCGATTCCTCAAGGCGAGTGACGCGTTCCATGGCCAAGGCCCTCCATGAAGACTTGCTCCAAGGTCTGATGGCGCGTATGATGCCCAAGTGGCCGAGCAACGACACCATTCTCCGCCTACAAGTCACGGACACGCCAAGTAGTGGGTCAAGCGAGACCGGCTAGAAAATGCCAATTTTTGCTCGACATTTTGTTGAATTCCACGGCCCAACTTTTATATTATTTAGTTAACTTATTATAGTCATCATTATGGGTAATTATGGGGGTAAATGGCTGGCCGATCGTTTGCCTCATCGGTTGAAAGAAACCGAAGCCTTTTTGTCTCCATCAGCAAGTTTAAATAAGCTCTTTGTTGATCATTGTAAGGCAGACTTGAACACGGATAAACCCAGCTTTTCTTGTCTCATTTTATCCTTATTTCCCAGTAGTTTCATTGTGTTCTTCATCCCCAGGAGCCCGTGCCTCTTGAGGGATCAAATCCTCCTTCAAACTCGTCTTCCACCTACCCGGGGAATACCAAGCATTTCACCGGCGACTTCCCTGGCTCCGTTATCCCTCCATACAACTCCGATCGTCCTAATTCCTTTTCTCCATCAAAGTTAGGCTCGTGCCCTAGCTAAAACTGCGAGGTGTCGTCGGACAATTCTCTCAAGTGCCCAGGAGAAAAATGCGATCTTTCCCATCGCTCAGATTCGCAACACCAGCAACCATCGGCCTTCCTCTTGCACCGAAGCCTCCCCAAGGTCGATCCTCATCATGTGGTATCAGAGCCACGCAAGTTTAGGCCCCTAAACTGTCATCTAAACTTGTTTAAATCGATCAAAGTTCAGGAAAATCGATCGGACCAAACAGAAATTGTAAACCGTACTTTTCTGTTCGGTTTCTGGTTGAGAACTCTGTGTTGTTTGGTGTTTTTGCCTGCTTTCAAGCCGTATTATGAGTTGGATGTGTTCATAGACTTTGAAGCCTGATCAGTTTCGAGTCCATTGGCGAAGGAATTTCGCGATTTCATCGACTAGTTGATTTTTGGTGAATTTTACAAAATCCAGTCGCAAACCAGTCCTGTTTCTACCCGGCTTGGAGCCAGTTTTAAACCCGACCCACCCGGCCTTTGAACCAATTTTTTTCGTGCAATCTGGTTGTGTGCTTGTCTAATCTCTACATTAAGAAGTGTTCTTGATTACGGGAAGAGTATACCACGAAAAGAGTCCGACAAAGACCAAATAGTCTTATTCTCAAAGTCAGATTTTTGTTCACAATTTGTGGTTAATCAAAACTGAAAGTTGTAAGCTAAAATTGAAGAAATTAGGTCTACGACCTTGTGTTTAGTTGTTGGGAGAGATCTGGGTCTTGAATCCCACCTTCCATCTCTTGAATCCCCCTCGGAAAACTGTTGGAATCCAGAAAAATCCGAGTTGCAAAAAAAAAAAAGAAAGGGGACAATTTTAGGAAGATTGGACCATTTGAGGGTTTCTTTCTTTCCTTCTCCTCAAAGTCTCGGTCAATATAATTTGGACTCTTGGTGGGGAGCTTAGTACCTATCTTGGTTCTTCTTTTTGGATTGATTTTACTTGTACCATCTTGGGTTGCATTTGCCGCTTACCTACACAACTTTCCTGCTCGTAACCTTGTTCTTCCTTGAACTTGAGTTGATTTTTCCGGTTTATTTGATCGTTGTGGTGGCCTCTTGTGTGTGCAAGGGCCACTTGAGGCTTGATCTTGTTGTGAGGTTGTTTTGTGCAGGAAGAAGCCATGAGTAAGGACGGAAGTACCCAATCTACTCCTAGGGCGAGTGTATCTATGGCGGACGTCTTGGCTAAGTTGGAAGCCATGGAACAAGAGGCCAAGGAATCCAGGGAACAAATCAGGTTCCTCATGGCTTAGGCGGCGGCCCAATCCCAGAGTGGAGCGCGGACGGACCCCTCCAGCTCATATCAACCGCACCTCTCTAGTTCCCCTTTTCCACCTCCACTCGGCGTAGCCACCGGCGCCAATGCCATACCTCTTGGAGTGTCCCAATCCTTCGCGCCGATGACCTCCTTGCCCTACCTACCCACGGCGCCCCAGGTGTCCATGCCCCTAGACGGAGCCTTTGCTAGCCTTAGTCTTCAAGGACTGACCTCTCCCCAAGCGTCGATGGCGCCCTTGACGACCGCGCCCTCAGGTATGTCTTCCTACGTGCCTCCCTTCTCTCAACCTCTACCATTCAACCTTCCTCCTATCGTTACTAACCATGTAGGAAGAGGGATTCCCCACTGTGATGGTCGGCAAGCAACTCATGTGCCGCCGAGGGAGTATGGGAGCCACGCCTTTGAGCCGCAGCGACCGTTTGTACCGGCGCAGTTCCAAGGGCAGGAGCGACGCCAAGGCGCACAAGACCGAGAGCCCTTGCGCCAAGAGAACTTTGGAGGAGCCCTCCGACAACCCATGCGCGGACAGCCTGTGCAAGAACAGCCACGCCTACCCAACTTCAAGCTAGATGTGGAGAAGTTCGGTAAGGATGTGGAGCCGGAAGTATGTCTTCAATGGCTCTCCAAAACTGAGCAAAAGTTTGATTATCAACAATTCACCGACGCTCAGCGGGTGGCGATCGCTAGCATCAGATTTGAGGACTTCACCGATCAATGGTGGATGGAAGAGAAGGCCTACCGTGAGCGGCATGACATGGATCCCATCTCCACTTGGGCTGAGTTGAAGAGTGAGCTCCTACATTGCTTTGTGCCAGAAGACTACACTGCAAGGGTGCATGAGCGGCTCCAACAACTCAAGCAAGGGTACCGTACGCCCGATGAGTACTACAAGGAGTTGAAGACCCTACTTTTTAGATCGGAAGTCCAATTTCCCGAGGGCTATGTAATCTCTAAGTTTATAGAAAATCTTAACCCCGACCTTAGGCAACTTGTTAGTCAACAACATTTTGTAAGGGGGACAAGTATAGAAGAGATTTTGCATTATACTAACCGCATCTACAGGTCATTGCCACAAAGGAGGAGGGAGCATGTGCCCGCTCAGCCATGGAGCAATGCGCCTTCCCATGGAGCGCCCGCACATCACAATCCCCCTCGGCGCCCGGAGAACAAAGGAGGCCAGCTAGCGCCTCAAGCCCCTTCCTACAGTAGGAATGAGCCTTACAAGGGACCGCCTCCACCACGGCAAGAAGGTGATCACAAGACAAGTGAAGTCAAGTGCTACAAGTGCCTCGGGCGGGGCCACTTGGCTAGGGACTGCCCCTCACGCCGGCAGGTGCTCCTCACGGCTTATGGCGAGTATGACTCGGCGGAAGAGGAGGAGGTGACACCTTTGGAAGAAGGCTTCGAGGAAGAGTTGCAAGCTATGCCGGAGGCCCACGGCGAGTGCTTTGTGGTAAAGCGCGCGCTGCTCTCCGATGAGGCGCCTAGTCCACCGAACCAAATGGAGACTATATTTCACTCATGGTGCCTCATTCATGGTAAGATTTGCAATGTCATAGTTGATGGTGGTTCATGTTGCAACATAGTCGACCAAGAGGTAGTCAAGAGGTTTGCTCTCCCTACTATTCCTCACGTGCAACCTTATTCTTTGAGTTGGTTGAATGCTGACACTCCCATCAAGGTGACGGAGCAAGCCAAGGTGTCCTTCTCCATAGGAGGCTACCAAGACGAGGTGTTATGTGATATCCTCCCCATGACGGCTTGCCACTTGCTCTTAGGCCGCCCATGGCAGTTCGACCGAGGCGTCATCCACCAAGGAGTGACCAATGAATACTCTTTCCACCTCAAGGGAAAGCGCATCACACTACATCCCTTGGCGCCGCACGAGATCATGGCTGACCATATGGCGCGCGAACAAAAGCGCCTACAAAATGCCGAGGCCAAGAAGCAAGGGAAAATGGCCATTGGAGGAAGCAAAGCCGTGGCAGCCCATCTCCAAAGTGTCAAGGCCAAAGAGGCACTAAGTATTTTCAAGGGAAGTGGAGTTTGTTTTCTTGTGGTTTGTAAGGACATTTTGTTAGCCAAAGAGGACCTTACTTCTCTTCCCCTTGTGGTTTCTTCTCTTTTGCAGGCATTTGGAGACCTCTTCCAAGAGGACGTACCGCCGGGGCTGCCGCCTATCCGTGGCATCGAGCATCAAATAGGTTTTGTGCCCGGTGCCTCTCTCCCAAACAAGGCTGCCTATAGGGCCAACCCTGTCGAGACTAAGGAACTACAAAAACAAGTCCAAGAATTGTTGGACAAGGGCTATGTCCGACCTAGTCTAAGTCCCTGCTCAGTGCCGGTTATTTTGGTCCCTAAGAAAGATGGGACATGGAGAATGTGCGTGGATTGTAGAGCAATCAACAATATCACTATCAAGTATAGGCATCCAATCCCTAGACTTGATGATATGCTTGATGAGCTCTATGGTTCATCCATGTTCTCCAAAATTGATCTTAAGAGCGGGTATCATCAAATCCGCATGAACGAAGGTGACGAATGGAAAACGGCTTTTAAGACCACCTATGGCTTGTATGAGTGGTTGGTCATACCATTTGGCTTGACCAATTCTCCAAGCACTTTCATGCGGCTAATGAACCATGTACTAATAGCCTTCCTAGGCAAATTTGTAGTGGTTTATTTTGATGATATCCTAGTCTATAGCCGCAGTTTGGAAGAGCATGTGCATCACCTTAGGCCAGTCTTAGAGGTCCTTAGCAAAGAGAAATTGTATGCTAATTTCAAGAAGTGTCATTTTTGCTCGGACCATGTAATATTCCTAGGGTTTGTTGTATGTAAAGATGGTCTCAAGGTGGACGAGGAGAAGATTAAAGCTATCAAGGAGTGGCCTACTCCTTCCACCATGACTCAGGTCCGGAGCTTCCTAGGGTTGGCTGGCTTCTACCGCCGGTTTGTGCGTGACTTTAGCACCTTGGCCGCACCTCTCACCGAGCTCACCAAGAAGAATGTGGTATTTGCTTGGGGTGACCGCCAAGAGGAGGCTTTCTCTACCCTTAAACATAAGCTCACTAATGCTCCATTGCTTTCTCTCCCTTACTTTAACAAAACCTTTGAGATTGAGTGTGATGCTTCAGGGATTGGCTTAGGTGGTGTGCTTATGCAAGAGGGGCGACCAATAGCCTACTTCAGCGAGAAGCTCCATGGAGCCGAGCTCAACTACCCTACCTATGACAAGGAGCTTCTAGCCTTGGTGCGTGTGCTCAAGACATGGCAACACTACCTTCTTCCCAGGGAGTTTGTCATCCATTCAGATCATGAGGCTCTCAAGTACCTCAAGGGGCAAAGCAAGCTCAACAAGCGGCACGCCAAATGGGTAGAATCTATAGAAGCATTTCCTTATGTTATCAAGCACAAAAAAGGTAAGGAAAATGTTGTCGCCGATGCTTTGTCAAGAAGGTACACCCTACTCACCTCTCTAGATGCTAGGATGCTTGGTTTTGCTTTCATGAAGGGCTTGTATGCTTCGGATAATGATTTTTCTGAGTTGTATCAAGCATGCACGTCCTTAGGAAGCAAGGACCAATTCTTTATGCATGAGGGATACCTCTTTAAGGGTCCTAGACTTTGTGTGCCGAGCGGCTCTTACCGCAAGTTGCTTTTGCATGAGGCGCATGGTGGAGGGCTCATGGGACACTTCGGTGTGGCCAAGACCCTTCAAGCCCTAAAGGAGCACTTCTATTGGCCTAAGATGCACACGGATGTGGAGCGACTTTGTTCGGCTTGTACTACGTGCAAGCAAGCAAAGTCCAAGTTGAGTGCGCAAGGACTCTACTCGCCGCTCCCAATCCCTAGTAGGCCATGGGAGGATGTCTCTATGGACTTCGTGCTTGGGTTGCCCCGGACCAAGCGCGGACGTGACTCCATTTTTATTGTCGTGGACCGCTTTAGCAAGATGGCTCACTTTATAGCGTGTCACAAGACGGACGATGCCCCGAATGTGGCTAGCCTATATTTTGAGCATGTTGTTAAGCTCCATGGCATCCCTCACTCCATTGTGTCGGACCGGGACGTCAAATTTTTGAGCTATTTTTGGAAGTCTTTGTGGTCCAAGTTAGGCACCAAGTTGCTCTTCTCTACTACGTGCCACCCTCAAACGGATGGCCAGACCGAAGTAGTGAACCGCACCCTTGGAACCTTACTTAGAACCATGCTTAAGACTAACTTGAGGCGGTGGGAAGATTGCCTACCATTCATTGAGTTTGCTTACAATAGGGCAACCCACTCCGCCACTCAAAAGTCCCCATTTGAGCTCGTTTATGGCCGTAACCCCACGGCTCCTATTGATTTGGTTCCTTTCGCCATTGCAGGTACACCACACAAGGAGGCCGTTGAGCAGGCTGCGTGGATCCAGAGGCTGCACAAGGACGCCAAGGCTCAGCTGGAGCGGCGCACGGAGCAATATGTGCAGCATGCCAACAAGAAGAGGCGTGAAGTCATCTTTGAGCCCGACGACTTGGTGTGGGTGCACCTCAGGAAGGAAAGGTTTCCCTCACGCCGTGATTCCAAGCTCAAGCCTCGCGCGGATGGTCCGTTCCTAGTCCTTGAGCGCATCAACAACAATGCATACAAGATTGAGCTCCCCTCCACTTATGGTGTGCACGATGTGTTCAACGTGGCGGACTTGGCTCCTTATGTGGTTGATGACGAGGAAGATGATCATGGCTCAGATTCGAGGACGAATCTTTTTCAAGGGGGGGATGATGATATGATATGCCCAAGCCCCACAACTCAAGAGACCAAAGAAGAGCTGGCGCCGCGTGATAAGTCCATTGCCGAGGTTGTGGACGAGAGCCAAGCCGATTCCTCAAGGCGAGTGACGCGTTCCATGGCCAAGGCCCTCCATGAAGACTTGCTCCAAGGTCTGATGGCGCGTATGATGCCCAAGTGTCCGAGCAACGACACCATTCTCCGCCTACAAGTCATGGACACGCCAAGTAGTGGGTCAAGCGAGACCGGCTAGAAAATGCCAATTTTTGCTCGGTATTTTGTTGAATTCCACGGCCCAACTTTTATATTATTTAGTTAACTTATTATAGTCATCATTATGGGTAATTATGGAGGTAAATGGCTGGCCGATCGTTTGCCTCATCGGTTGAAAGAAACCGAAGCCTTTTTGTCTCCATCGGCAAGTTTAAATAAGCTCTTTGTTGATCATTGTAAGGCAGACTTGAACACGGATAAACCCAGCTTTTCTTGTCTCATTTTATCCTTATTTCCCAGTAGTTTCATTGTGTTCTTCATCCCCAGGAGCCCGTGCCTCTTGAGGGATCAAATCCTCCTTCAAACTCGTCTTCCACCTACCCGGGGAATACCAAGCATTTCACCGGCGACTTCCCTGGCTCCGTTCTCCCTCCATACAACTCCGATCGTCCTAATTCCTTTTCTCCATCAAAGTTAGGCTCGTGCCCTAGCTAAAACTGCGAGGTGTCGTCGGACAATTCTCTCAAGTGCCCAGGAGAAAAACGCGATCTTTCCCATCGCTCAGATTCGCAACACCAGCAACCATCGGCCTTCCTCTTGCACCGAAGCCTCCCCAAGGTCGATCCTCATCACACTTCATGTGTTGTGTAGAAGAGTTAGTGCGAAAAGGGAGAGGAGAAGTACAATTGTGTTGGTAAAGACATGAATAGGGCATGGTGATGGCACCAAATGAGCAAAAAACACGACGCAAATCCTCCCTTTTGCGGTGATATTCAAGAAATGGGTACGAATAATCCAATTTTGTTTGGCTATCGCGTCTCGTATAATCTCGTCCATTGGTTTGTCTGTGAGCATTACTAAACGATCTAAAACACATATAAGACAAGGAAGTAATGAACAAAACAAGCATACCAAACTCAAAATGCAACACAAGTCATTGTTAAACACAAATCAAGCCTTAAAATTTAGCAACGAGATGTAAAAGGTTAAGAATGTCGCAACCTAGGGCAAGGGGGTGCCTAGGGTTAGAGATCGTCATTTTGACCAAAATTTAGATTTGTGGTTCCTGAGTATGAGGGGAAGGGGGTGGTCGCAGGTGGCTGAGGTGGTGGTCAGACGGTGGTGCAGTGGTGGTGGCTGGAAATCGCACAAAGGTGCAATTTTAAGCTTTTGGGGTCAAACGAGTTTATATTTTTGTGAATTTTATATGCACAAACTCATATTGAGATGATCTACAAGATAGTATAATAAAATTGCAGAAATGATAGCTTTTTATCAGGGTGTAATCTGGGCAGAATTCGACCTTTATTCGTGTTTTAATGGTTGTTTGTGGTCTTTTGGTGGGAGATGCAACAAGATGAATGTTTTTTGATGAAAGATAAGAATTGAAACATGCAAAATCAAGGATTTAAACTTACCTCAACATTGAAAAACTATTACCGCTTGATACAATAGGAGTTGCTCCCATGTCTAGATTAGATCCCGTCTTTGGCAAGGTTAGGAACTCGTTGTTGAATGTTTCAAATCGTCAAGAGAATGAACGAATTCAGCCAAAGAGAGAATTAGAACTCTCACAAACAATTAGGGTTCATGAACTCTTGATCATGAACACAAGAACACCACACGAACACAAGTAATCTCACGAACGCAAGAAAGCAAAAGAAAAGTTTCCGGACTTGAAAAAACGTAAGAATAACTATGACAAGTTATTCTCAAGTTCAAATATGATTTATATTGAACATGATTAAAGAGTTTAATTAGAGAAAACAAAGAGTGTTGATCAAGAAAAGTGGTTGCTAGCATGGTTGGCCCAAGAAGCTTTTCTTTCTAATTCTATCTCTAAAAACTGAAATAATAAGTACTATAGTCTAAGCTAAAAATGACTAATACAAAAATGTCACAATTTCAGTTAATTAATCCTACTAAATTTGGTTCTCTTAACTTAAGATGGAATATGTATCTAAATAAAGAAAGTCTAACACAAACAATAAAGATAAGCATGCAAACTACCTCGCATGTAGGTGATAAAAACTCAAGTAATGTTTCATGCTGGTGTGTACCTAAGGAGGGCAAAACCTCTTCCTTGGTGGCCTTGGAAGTCTTCTATGATACAACTCAAGTGCCTTGTCAATATGTCATCATTGGGGGAAAGTTTTTGCTATGGTTACCACTCCTTGCACAAATCGCGTCTATTTTGAATATTTCTACTGTAGGATATACAAAGCGATTGTTTGAGGTTGATGGAGGATTGTATGTGGTTGACGTTTCAGGGCCGAAGTTTTTTCGAAGCATGCTGTACAAGCTAGATTTGCAAAGTAGTGTGTGTGTTGCAACTTCATCAAAATTTAGATGCCTAGTAGATACAAAATGTGTTATTGGTGCCACGAAAAAATAATGCCACATAATGTTGTGTTTGCTCCTCCCACTCTACATTGTTGGTTAGGACAAGGATGATTGTCATCTTTGATGGCTTCACTATGCTGTCATATTCTATCGTAAGTTAATTGCATATATTGGCATTAGGACAGGTTTTGTTATACACTAGGCAACTAACCCCTCTCTCTTTACTTGCTTGTTCATTCTCATAAAACATAATTTTTTTATGTAATGATATTTTGTTAATGTTATTACATGTTTTTGTCCATACAAAATCTCAAATTCAAAATTACTTACCAATCTAACAATCTTTTTTTATGAGAGCTCGTGATTTTGAACTTTGCCCATTTAGCGAGAAAGTTGGGTCCACCTATGGAACTTCAGCCCATTCTTGAAATTGTTAGGCTTCTCTATTGTACTGACTCATCCTTTATTATGTAAGGAATAAGGGTTAAGACCCACATATTACAACAACAAAAAAACAGCAATTTTGCCTAATAAGAATGAGAAATTGTCTATTTGCACGAAATTCTCACAGATTTTGATAATTTCGCGTGATAATCCCGAGTTTTTAATTTTATTTTCCAAATACCGTACCTTTAGCATATCATTAATGAAGCGTGAAATTTAATAAAAAAACTCAACTTACCTCTTGAGATTGAATGTTGAAGCCCGACATTCTCTGAGAAGGGCGAAGACCAGCTGTCGGAGACAAAGCAGACGAAGACGGTGTCAGAGAAGGAGGTGGCCGAAGAAGCTGTCGGCGAAGGGGGCAGACGACAATGCCATCGGCAAGGGAGAGAGGCGTTGTTCCTTCTCCTTGTCTAAATGATGTTGTGGGAGAACTTGGCTAGGAGGACGATGACAACGACGCTGCCGGAGGCCCTATTTTAGGTATGGATTTCATGCTTTTAACAATTTACATCTAAAATTTTAGGGTGTTAGTGTCTAATTTCACAAATTGTAATTAGGGTTTAAACATTTAGGGTTCCGAATTAATTCGATTTTGGAGTTTTTGGAATTTTGAGCTAATTGAACTAATTCGATTGAGACTATAAAATTTGAGCTTTAATTTTCTTTTGTATAAATAAGTAGTTTATTTAATTTGTTGAATTTCGGGTACACCCAATTATATGTTCAAATCAGTATTTTATGAAAATGTAGCACAACTGAGGCATCCAACTAAAAATTGACAAAAACGTGCATATTATGGTTCTAAGTCATAAGTTCTATCTAGGTAGATTCAGAAACTTTTGTATAAGTAAAAAACTTTTGATATTATCCAATGAAAAGCTAGCAGAAGTCGAGAGAATTCTTTCAAACTGTACAATTATTAACATCTTCACATGCGCACATCAATTGAAAAAGTTACAAAGTATATTAATTTGCAGCTTAATCATGGAATACCAGTTGAATTTGTTCAGCGTATTGGTGGAGATGGCCACTTAATAAAATTTCAAGAAGCCACTGGTTTTGGGAGTAATAGCAACATATCTTCTCTTTAGTCTTCTAATTGAATGTCTACTGCTGGTGAAAAGTCTAAATATTTATTCATTTGTGAACTTTTTATGACGTTCAATTTTGGATGAATGTCAATTAGGTGAAACTTGGGGTTTTTTTATCTTTGTTTGTTGGCATGAAATAGTAAGGCAATATGTATTTTTTGGCTCTGGATTTCCTTGATGTTGTGGTAACCATGGATTTAACTTTGGTCGTTAAAGTTTTTAGCTTATTAGCTCAAATGGCAGAGCAATGTGCTCATGCATAATGATGTGTGTTCAAATCCCACACATGCTTATTCAAATAATAAACAATATAAGTAAATTAAGTTGTCCTAATTGGATATAGTAAGTTAAATACATTGGTTTTTTTCTTATGGGGAGTTAAATGCATTAGTTTTAGGGTCAATTACCGGAAATCACCCGTCCAATAGGACACATTGCCTGAAACCACCCGGATAATCACTATTTACCGGAAACCACCCGTTAAACCATATCCGTTACACTATTACCACCCAACTCGTCATTCTGTTTAAAATTCTGTTAAGTAATTACAGATTTAAGCCGAACTTTTTATTTTCATTCAATTTCTCCACAACTTCAAAACTTGGGTAAAAATTGTAATTAAGCTAAAAATTAGGGTTACCCTAATGGAACATTCTCCTTCCCGCCGCGTCGTTGTCCTCCGATCCATCCTCTGTTCGACATCCCCCGCCGGCGACGAGAGCCCGCTAGACTCCCTCTCGGTCGCCGATCTCCCAGCTCGCCATCGTTGTCTCCCCCGAGCTCCTTCTCGTCTCCGACTTCCCCTGTGCGAGCTCCTGCTACTGTCGTTCTCGCCGTGGCCGAGCAGAACTTTCCGGCGTTCGTTTGGTTTGTAAGCGGAATTTCCTGCTTCAGACTCAAAGTCGCAACTAGTGGTACTCTCAATGTCTCAAACAAAGCTCTACAACTCTCGAATTTGACAGAGGAACAACTCGGTATCGATTTCTAGGGTTCAACGGGAATTCGACTGAAATTGGATGCCTTAGATGGTTGATTAGGATGGGTATTTATAAGATTTTGGTAGGGATGGATATACCCAGCATTAACCCTCTCTTAATTTCCCCTAATTCAATCCAAATCGGATCAATTTTGAATCGAGGTGAATTTGCCCTAGAAAAGTGACGAGGTGCATTTGGGCAAAATCCTGGATTTTTCGTCCCCAATTAAGTCGATTAAATAATAATTTACGTGTAGGATAATATTATCTTCAATTCCCTATAGTTATTAGTCCCAATCGGATCCAATGAGCATGTCCAATCCGCCATTGAAGCTCCAAGGAGCTTGCGTGCTTCTACTGTTCGGGTGAGAGAAATGAGATGATATCCTTTTCGGCTAATTACAAAATGGCCCAACATTATGGGCTTGTGGCAGAAATGCCCTTTTTTACTTTGCAAAAATTACAAAAGTTGCCCAAATTAATATTAATTTTGTAATATTATTTTAGCTTAATTACAATTTTTATCCAAGTTTTGAAGTTGTGGAGAAATTGAATGAAAATAAAAAGTTTGGCTTAAATCTGTAATTACTTAACGGAATTTTAAACAGAATGACGAGTTGGGTGGTAACAATGTAACGGACATGGTTTAACGGGTGGTTTCCGGTAAATAGTGATTGTCCAGGTGGTTTCAGGCAATGTGCCCTATTGGACGGGTGGTTTCCGGTAATTGACCCTTAGTTTTAACCTATTTAATTAGCATGTACAAACCAAGTAAGATATGAGATATCACATTTAGGAATTGTAGCCTATGTAAGATTCGAACCCACATCGATGTGTACAACACATTGCTCTACCATTGAGCTAATAGACTAAAAGTAAAAAAAGATATATCACATCATTTATGCATGAGAGTCGTTAGTATCTCACAATTTCAAAGCTTTTAAGATGATATCCTGCATAAAGATGGCCAACAAAACAGAAGAGGCAGAATGTACACGAAACAAAGATGCATAACATAAATTTACGTTGAAAAGTGGAATATCCCATATTTGCATTTCAAACAAATCAAAACAACAATACATGCAAGTAAGGGTAATGAATACTATTGTTGAAAACCAAAATGTAGATTTAAGCAGTAAACCAAACACAAATCAAAACACTCCTCTACTTTCCCGCTGCCACCAAATCTTAATGGCTATAGTTCTCTAAGTTGCTCACCAAGTGTATAAAGATTAACCATGTCAAAATGAATGGCTACCAGATAATATAGGTAAGCAAGGCCACAACTTTTGCATTGATCCTAGACTCGTAGTGATCATACAACTGATAAAACAAAATAGAGCAAAGTCATCAATATAAGGGGAAGAAAGAAACATGCCTGAATTAAGTTCTTATATAATATCAACCCTTTCACAACTCCTACCTCGTCTATCGGGTCATATTAATTCTCTAACACATTAATAACAGTTCTATCTTTTACTCATTATGATGCCAAGAGAAACTACATAAATTGAATCTAAGCTAATCATAGGCTAATTTTTACTTGATGCGTTATGTTTCTTTGATGCGTTATGCAAACAAAAAATAAGACAAATAAATCGGTGGAACAACACATGTTAAATCCAAAGGTGAGGGACCGAAATTGAATATGAACAAACAGTGGATTTGACCTAGCATTTAGATACAAAAGCTGACACCAGTGATGTTCACAAATTACATGTGAATTCTTAAAACAATTTGTCAAAATTATGCACACAACATGTAGACAACTAAAGACTTTTAAGCATAAAAATTGGAAACTAAAGCCTGCATAAAACAATAATATTGCAAGGTGAGGTGAACAATGCAAGGTAATGGAGTTAGGCAGTCTCCTCCAAAAATTTATCTAGACTTATGCTTCCATGTCATTCGATAATATCAAAAGATTCTGATTTATACAAATATTTCTAAATCTGCCTAGATAGAACTCATGACTTAAAAGCATAATATGCAAGTCATGGTCAATTTTAGTTGGATGCCTCAATTGTGCTACATTTTCATAACAAAACACCAATTTCAACATATAACAAGATGTAGTCCAAGTTGAACAAACCAAATAAACCACCTGATTAATCAAAAGCAAATTGAACCCCAAATTTCATAATCTGTATCGAATTAGTTCAATTAGCCCAAATTCCAAAAAAAAAGCAAATCGAATCAATTCGAAGCCCTAAATGTTTGAACCTTAAAATTTGTGAAATCAAACACTAAACCCCCACAATTTTAGAAGTAGATTGTTGAAAGAATGGACCTCGTACCTAAAACAGTGCCTCTAGCAGCGTCATTGTCGTCATCCCATCCAGGTTCGCCCAAGTCATTTTGTCGTCTAGCCAAGGAGAAGAAACATCGGTTTTCTCCCTCATTGGCAGCATCATCATCCACCTCCTTCGTTAGTAGCTTCTTTGGCCACCTCCTTCACCGACACCGTCTTCGTTCGCTCCGTCGCCGGCAGCAGGTCTTCACCCTTCTCACAGAATGTCAGGCTCCAAAATTCAATTGAATTTGGCAAACAGAAGGTATCCTTACACACAATAAGGAATACCTAAATCATCACAACCGATGATTTTTTACAAGCTTTAAACAAGCTAATTGAAAGCTAGAATTACAATGAAAAAGTCGATATTGTGATAGTAATACAATCTTGATGTGGATGACGAGCAAAATAACTCATGATAGTCCCACGAAGCTGAATTGGGGAGATGTTTGTAGTGGCGAGAAAGTCTGCAGCTCTGTTGCTTTCCCTGTAACAATGACAAATTTGAAACCCCGAAAAATTAGTTAATAAGTGAGTTATTTTTACAAGAAGATTTTCAATTAAAAGTGTCAGATCCTTAACTCATTCTAATTCCACTTCATTTTCTCAATAGGATTTTCCTATTTTGTTTTGGAAGGAGAATATTCCTCCTAAAATTAAAAAATTTATTTGGAAAGCATTATCTGGCTCTTTACCTACAAAAGAACGTCTTAACAGACATTATAATAGAGTTCCTTCTCAATGCGTTCTGTGTAATATGAATACTGAAGATTCCAATCATTTATTTTGTGAGTGCCCATTTACTATTAATGAAATACACCAAATGCAATATCTTGCTGTACATATTTACAATCTTCAATCTAACTCAGATTTCTGGACAAATTTGAATTATTTCTGGGAGAATAATAGTAACTTCCAAATTCTTCTTTTTCTATGGTGGAATATTTGGAAACATATAAACTCCATTTGGTCTCCAAATAAGCCGGTCATATGTGTGAGTATGAGGAATATAAATATGAGTTATTTTGTTAACAATATGTAGCGGTAGGATATGCGAAAGACTCGCAATATCCCAGAAATAATTCTGGAATATAAAGTTTGAAACTTGAGTATTTAGATCCTGCTGGTGAGAGTAAGGTGTTAAATTACAATCTGGAATCCAATGGTCAGTCCAAAATTTAATTTCAGTACCGTCTCTAACTTGCCAGATGATACCGTTTTAAAACAAGTCATGAAGCTAAAGAAGTCTTGAAAACTGCCATGAGTCTATGTTATGTTTACGATAAGAAAAAGGGTTATTATGAAGATATTTATTACTAATTATTCGAACCCACATATTATCTGGATCAACAAGAATTTTCCCTAAAAGTTTCATTTGCATTGCGCTATTAATATTAGTAGATAGCTCTAAATCTAGGCCCCCACAACTTTTGGGTTGACAATTTTTTCCCCAGCTTAAAAGTGGATGTAAGTTTGCGTTGAAGTTGTTCCAGAAAAAATGCTTGTTAATTTTATAAATATCCTGACAAACACCTTTTGGTAAGAGGAAACACTACATAATGTATTTGTTTTTGAGAGAAGATTAGATTGGATAAAAATCGTTCTACCTGCTTAAGATAGAGAATTAGCTTTCCATTTTCCCAGTTGTTTATTTAAACTTAAAATAGAATAATCAAACATATTATTCTTAACTCTACCTCGAACAATAGGGATACCTGAGTATTTTTTCATAGAACGGGTAACATGTATGTTTAAACTGATAGCTAAAGATTCCGCTTGTTGAGTGGAGACATTACAAGAAGTCTGAAATGTACTCTTGTGATAATTAAAAGACAATCCAGACTTCCTTGTGAAATCCTCAAGGACAAATTTAATATAAAGCATATTAACTGTAGAAGCATTGGCCAAAATAAGAGTATCGTCTGCAAAATTTATAAAAGAAATACAAGTACCATGTCTTGTTAGTTGAATACCCACTCTATGCTCTGAAGACACAAAAACCTGAGATAGAGTACAAGCCAGATATTCCATAGATATTATAGAAAGAAAGGGGGCAATAGGATCTCCTTGACGTAAACCACAAAGTGGATGGAATAAGTCACTAGGTTCATTATTAACGAGGATGGAAGAAGTACTATTTGTAATACAAGTCATAATACATTCAACCCAAGAAGGGTCAAAACCAATTTTTTGAAGAATTTGTCGAATAAAACTCCAGTTAAGTTTGTCATATGCATTTTCCATATCTAAATTAAGAGTCATCCAGTCAATTTTTCCCTTTTTCTTCTTATGAAATGAATGAAAATTTTCATGGTCAATGAGAATATTTTCCTAGATTAGACGTCCAGGAACAAATGCACCTTGTAATGGGCTTATTAACTTAGGTAAGAGAGGTTTCATCCTATTTGATAATAATTTTATAAGTAGTTTGCAAAGGCTTATGGGTCCATAATGATTTATAGTAATATGAGTGTTTGTTTTAGGGATAAGAGTAATAAATGATTGAGCACATTCACGAATGAGCTGTTTTGACTGGAAAAAAGATAGAGTTGCAGAAATAACTGAATTTCCAACAATGGGCCAGAATTTTTGAAAAAATTCAGGAGTAAATCCATCCGGTCCTAGAGTTTTGTCCAATGGTAATGCAAAGACAATGTTTTTCATTTTAGAAGCAGTAGGAGATATAGGACCACGCTCCTCTTGTTTCTCAGTGCAACGTAGACGCCAAGATGGTTCCCAAGCAAGGCTGAAGTTGTCTTGATCAATGGTGGAGGATGAGACCAAGAAGGTTGACGAACTAGATGGAGTAATCGAAGGGGGCAATCTAGAGGTGGATAGATGGATGATGATGAAGGATAGGCAACGCCTTAGACTCGATACAACACACCACTCAAAGGAGACGATTTGATCAATATCGAGGGATGTAACGCACCCAAGAAGATGATCAAAGGGGAGATCGATATCACACACGATCAAGGGACGTTTTCTAGAAAATAGAACTGAAGCGTGATAGCTTTCTTAGTCTTTTTTTATTGATGTAAAACGTTATTACAATGGGAGCAAGGAGAAGCCTATTAATAGGCTCACAAAACTGATCACATGACCAACCTTTCATGTGGCCAGTGATATCTTCATTTTCCTAGAGTTTTAATGCCCCAAATAAACACATAGAAGTCCTTTTTTGCAGCATAAGATAAGCTCCAAGTGGTCCAGCGGCTATGGAGGGCCCTTATGATGCCGGACGAGTCAATATCAAGTTCACCAGGCTAGGAGGGAGTTGGCTCGGCGCTTCAAGGCTTAGAAGTCCTTTTTTGCAGCATAGCATGAAGATCATTGGGTCGCGCTCTCGTAATAGCCCCGGGTGGTAGCTCATTGACAAGGTCCAATGGTGGAACCCTAGCGGCGCCGCGCGAGGGGGCGAGTGTGCAACATTGGTGGGGCTCCCTAGGACTTTCTCCGGATAACCTTGGGTGATGACCCTTCTTAGAGCTTGAGGAGACTTGTGGAGATTTGATGTGCGGGGCAACATGTGTGGGGGTCAAAGGTGCCATGTCGGTGCCGGGTGTGGGAAAGGAGGTGTAGCACTCGCCATGCCCGGGCAAGGCTTCTACGGCGCTCTTGTGTTGGACCAACTCATCATGGACGAGGGAGTCTTGGGACATCTTAGTGTCCGAGGGAAATTGTGGAGGCGCGGCGATGGCCTTGGGTGGCACGGATGACCCCAATGATGGCGTGGGCACAGCGGCCGTTGTGGCAGCTTGAGTGTCAAGGCCCTCATGAGGGGACATGCTCACATCATCCTCCCTCTCTTGAAAGGGATTCGACCCCGAATCATGGCCTTGATAGTCCTCCTCGTCGTCCACCAAAAATGGAGCCAAGTCAGCCACGTTGAAGACATCATGAACTCTATAGGTGGACGGGAGCTCGATCTTGTATGCATTATCATTGATCCGCTCTAGCACTTGAAAAGGACCACCACCACGAGGTTTGAGCTTGGAGTTTCATAGTGAGGTAAATTGCTCATTCCTCAAATGCACCCAAACAAGGTCGCTTGGTTCAAAGATCACTTCCTTGCGACCCTTGTTGGCTTGTCTCACATATTGGGCGGTTCTTTTCTCTAATTGCAGCCTCGTGTCCTCATGAAGCTTCTTGATCCTCACAGCTTGATCAAGGCCTTCCTTTCTCTCTCGATCCTTGGTGGCATAGGGCATGACATCCAAAGGAGTGGTAGGATTGCGGCCATACACCACCTCAAAAGGAGTGCACTTGGTGGCTGAATTAATGGACATATTGTAGGCAAACTCAATGAAAGAGAGGCACAAAAAGATTGCACAAGTTAGTTTGCAATAAATACCTAAGCAATGCACCAAGGGTTTGATTAACTACCTCGGTTTGCCCATCCATTTGAGGATGACAAGTAGTGGATAAGAGGAGCTTTGTCCCATGCTTTGCCCACAAAGTAATCCAAAAGTAGCTCAAGAACTTCACATCACAATCGAAAACAATGGACCTAGGAACTCCATGTAACCTCACAACTTGGTAAAAGAAAAGATTAGCAACATGGGAAGCATCAACAGTTTTGTGGCAAGCTATAAAATGGGTCATTTTAGAAAATCGATCGACCACAAAAAAGATGGAAATCCTCCCTCTCTTAGACCGAGGTAATCCCAAAACAAAGTCCATGGAGATGTCATCCCAAGGGACTTGGGGGATAGGAAAAAAAGTATATAGACCATGGGGTTGGACCTTAGACTTAGCACGCAAACAAGTAGTACATGAAGCATAAAACTTCTCAAATGATTTTAGCATGCTTGGCCAATAAAAATGTTCTCTAAGAGTATGCAAAGTCCTAAGTATCCCAAAATGACCCATGAGTCCGCCGCCGTGGGCTTCTTGGACCAACAACCTCCTAGTTGACCCCTTAGGAACACAAAGTTTGGCTCCTTTGAACAACAAGTCATCATGCAAGTAAAATTGATCCTTACTTCCTCTAGACACACAAGCATGATAAATCTCACTAAAATCATCATCTTGGGCATAAAGTTCTTTCATAAAGGAAAAACCAAGCAATTTAGCATCAAGAAGAGATAGAAGAGAATACCGTCTTGAAAGTACATCGGCCACAACATTGTCCTTCCTTTTATTGTGCTTGATGACATAGGGAAAAGCTTCAATGAACTCAACCCATTTTGCATGCCGCTTGTTTAGTTTTCTCTAGCCCTTAAGGAACTTTAAGGCCTCATGATCAAAATGTATGACAAATTCTCTTGGCAAGAGGTAATGTTGCCACACT
Organism: Rheum nobile; assembly: GCA_027886185.1. Lineage (NCBI taxonomy): Eukaryota > Viridiplantae > Streptophyta > Magnoliopsida > Caryophyllales > Polygonaceae > Rheum > Rheum nobile. Next base: position 1,030,296 of record WOAB01000765.1, on the reverse strand, counting down.
TGGAGCACTCGCACGAGGGCCACCAACTCCTTATCAGAGGTGGGATAATTCAAATTGGCTCCTCCTAGCTTCTCACTAAAAGAGGCAATTGCCTTGCCCTCTTGCATCAGAACTCCTCCAAGACCTATTCCCGAAGCATCACATTCAATATCAAAGGTCTTGTCAAAGTTTGGCAAAGCTAGAAGTGGAGCTTGTGTGAGTTTGTCCATGAGAGCACAAAAAGATTGTTCTTGCTGCACGCCGCACTGAAATGCCTCATTCTTCTTCGTGAGCTTGGTAAGTGGAGTGGCTAAGGTGCTAAATGTAACACCCCTGACTTATGTCGGTAGTGTCACATGCCAGTGACCTCAAACGTTAATGTCCAAAGTCACCCCAAGCTTTAATCGGAACAATTAAGCTTAAATAAATACATAAATATTAAATAATGAAAGAATAACCAACGGAAGACATTTTAAATGAATAAGATCCATCCTTTTATTAAGATTCCTCTCGTCAAATGAGAAAGACGGTTTTACAACAAAGTATAATGACAGTGGAAGACTTTTAAATTACAACGGAAGACTCTTTTACAGTAGTCCTAATTACATGACTATGTATTACATTTGTTTCAAATTAAACAAAAACGCATTGAAAATATTACTTCTTAAAACACAAACTTCAACTGCAAGCCTTCTCTTCGATTGGTTACTTTCAACGTCGGGGACCAACTTCTGATGTGCCGTATAGGACGGATGACACCAGCCAACCATGCAAGGAATAAAATCCGGTTGGTTAGTCTAATAAAAGACTATGCAAGGGTACAAACAGAATGGTTCTAGTGATCGTAACCGTTTACTATCATTTTCCCTCGAATAATAACCGAAGGAACGATACATAACCCGGAACTTTCACGGAATGATAGAAAAAGATATGCATTGAAAAGAAGACTCCAACGGAATTGAGTCTTATAGGAAAATATGAAGAATTGTTTGGGAACGTTAAGTTTACACACAAGTTTATAAAACATGACCTTGATTATTTGGGTCCACGACCAACCTCACCGCGCAATGCGAATCCAGATTGGAAAGAACCTCAAACTGAACTGCTCAGAGTATGCACATGAGGAATAACCTCAAACTCTATAGAGCATTACTATACATACCAAATCCTTATAGCAAGAATCCTTACACATTAACCTCTCGACACAATGCTCATAAATTCGAGCAAAGGGGAAACAAATAATGTCAATGCCTAACTTGACATTACTTCAGGAATATAGAGGGGTTCTTACGAATAGTTTCGACCTCGAAACTAACGCTAACAAGGTAGGGAACACTCACACATGTCCCAACCAACACTATCCTTTATGAGTCCCGACAGTCTTTATCAACTCGTGACATGTACTACTTTTGGCACTCAAGGATTCTCGTAAGAACGAACAACTTGCAATAGTAACGAATCTAGTAATTTTTGAAACAAGGAAACACTTCTTTATTATTCGAAACATTACATTAAAACCATTGACAAAATGTCGAACAGACAGATTACTAAACTATGGAGACTATCAACACAAGTCATCGCTCCTTATTCTTAAAAAGCTTTGCAAAAATACCACTACTCGTACAGGGTCTCATTCACATTGGATTGACGCATCATGAAGAGTCGTTGCCCCTGACCCGAAGACTCCATCGACGCCTTGCCTTTATTACGAGCAATAGATTGCTCAAAAGTGGACACTTCCGGCTTTGGGTTCTGCCTACTGCCAATATTTGAGGCCTGATATGATTGTGTTGACCCTTGACCCTTCTGCCTACAGTATGTTTTCATGTGGTCTTCCTTCCCACAATTGTAACATACCCGATTCTCTTTTTGGTTGTGGCATTGGATCACACCGCTACTCCAACCTGAGCCTTTGGCAGAGACAGACTGAGTCGTATCGGTCTTAGCACGACCAGACTTCTTAAACTTGGTGGGCGATGCCGGCCGCTTGAAGGTATTAGCCTGCCGGTTTTGTTTTCCACCCTTCACCTTATTCTGTCCCTCTCGCTTTCGGGTGGATTCCTCCAGCGTGACCTCTATTCTGTATGCTGTATCAACATATTGATCCAAAGTAGAGCAACCGTGATGCACCATCAGAGGTTTGATTTTTGGATTCATCCATCCATGGAAGTACCAGATCTTTTGCACTTCAGTATGCACTTCGGAACCAGCATAATGCAACAAGTGATTAAACTTTGCCGCCATCTCGGACACTTTCAGTCCTTCAGTCTCAGGGTAGAGGAACTCCTTCAGTTTCTCTTCCCTCATATCACGAGAGAAGAACCGATCAATGAGCTTGGCCTTGAACATTGCACAGTGGTCAGCCATAATTTCATGAGGAGCCATATGGTGCAAAGTGATTCTCTTACCTTGGAGATGGAAAGAGTACTCATTGGTGACCCCTTGATGGATCACACCCCTATCATATTGCCAAGGCCTTCCCAAGAGGACATGGCATGCGGTCATGGGCAACACATCACACACAACCTCATCCTTGTATCCCCCTATAGAAAAGCTTATCTTTGGCTTGTTCACTAACCTTCAAAGGAGTGTTAGAATTCAGCCAACAAAGAGTATAGGGTTGAGCGTGAGGAATAGTAGGGAGAGCAAATCTTTTCACTACCTCTTGATCCACTATGTTACAACAAGAGCCTCCATCAATGATAAGGTTGCAAAGTTTACCTTGGATGAGGCATCTTGAGTGAAAGATGGTTTCTCTTTGGTTGGGAGGGGTTGGCGCCTCATTGGCCATAAGTGACCTCTTAACCACAAAGCACTCACCTTGTGTCTCGGCCTTGACTTGCAATTCCTCCTCTTCTTCCTCTACTCCTCTAGGCTCCTCTAGCATCTCATCATCCGACTCATATTCCCGTATTGTGTTGAGCAACACTTGACGGCGAGAGGGACAGTCCTTGGCCATGTGTCCACGGCCTAGGCACTTGAAGCACTTGATCTCACTTGTCCTTTGCTCACCTTCCCTTCTCGGCGCTAGGGGTAGTCTTGGTGGCTTTCTCCTTGGCTGCATGGCGCCGGCATCTTGCCTTGGTTCTTGGCGCCTTGGAGTGTAGGTGGAGTTGTTTGAGCCTGCATTACTCCACGGCCTTGAGCTTGAGCTAGGTGGATAGCTCTTCTTTTGGGGCAATGTCCTATACACATGGTTAGTATAATGGAGGACCTCTTCCACCGAGGTGCCTCTTGCAAAGTATTGCAATGTGACAATTGCCTTAAGATCAATATTCAAATTCTCAACAAATTTAGACACAACATACTCATTAGGGAATTTAATGCCGGACCTAAACAATAGAGTTTTCAACTCTTTATAATACTCATCCGGGGTCCTATTACCTTGTTTGAGTTGTTGGAGCCTCTCATGGATCCGGGCTGCAAAGTTCTCCGGGACAAACCTATGCTTAAGTGCCAACTTGAGCTCTTCCCAAGTGTCAATGGGGTCATAGCCGGCTTGTGCCCTCTCCTCCTTGTCCTCGGCCCACCATTGATCCGCAAAGCCCTCAAAGCGGATGCTAGCCACGAAAACTCTTTGGGCATCATTGAGGTTTTGGAAATCAAAGACTTGTTCAGTCTTATTAATCCAATTGAGGCACTCTTCCGGGTTAGCCGACTGGCCAAACTTCTCCACGTCCAAGTTGGTCTTAGGCATCCTTGGTTGGTCGTAGTCATAGTGCCTTGGCGGGTAGTAGCCTTGGTCACCTTGTAGGAATGGCTCTCGTGGCCTCCCATACCTATTTCCTTGATCAATTATCTCATCATTCCTTGCGCCTTGTCCAGCTGCGCGCCCCATGCCTTGGCCCTGCCTACGGCCTTGGACATTTCTTAGTGGTTGGGTGAGAGGCGCCGTGAGCCTAGCTTGGCTCCCTTGTGGCTCATAGGTGGAGTTCACCTCTTCATGGAGCATTCTCACATCTTGGCCTGAAAAGTTAGTGGCCACGGCTGGAAGCAAAGAAGTTATAGACGCGGAAGTAGGGAAGTTCATACCTTGGAAGCCACTAGAGGAAAGGATGGGCGGCGCTTGGGTGGAGGAGGCGCCGGGCAGGGTTGGCATGGCCGTGTCGCCTGGCTTGTTGTGTGAAGAATGAGCCTCCATTTGTGAGGGAAGAATGCTCACACATATCCTAGACATGTCCTCCAACTTGTGCTCGGAGGCCTCTATCCTAGCCTCTAGCCTTCTTAGGCTCACTTGGTTATCTTGTTGGATCTCCATCAAGTGCCCATCAATACGGCTTTCTATCCCTTTTAGGGCCTCCATTAGGGATTGTAAGGTGGGTGGTTCGTTGATGGTCAAGGCGGCCTTGCCCCCATCGGATTCCTTGGAGTTGTCTCCCATGATAGACCTAGCAAAAGCACTTAAAACACAACCACAAGATAATCAAAGCAAATGGTCCCTTGAGCACACACAAGGGTCCTCAAAATCTGAAATTTCTAAGCACAAATTATTCACAAGAAATTGCAAGCTCAAGTGAGGTTACGAGCTAGGGTTTGTGGGAAAGGCAAAGTTGGTGTATACTTTCACTACCTAATCGGAGTCGTAAGCAATGGCAAGGAAGGTACCGACCACTTACACAACCAAGCAACCACAAACAAGCTTATACTTCACGTAAATTTTTTCTTTCTTCTTCTTTTTCTATGGCCTCTCCTATTTAGGCCGGGTTCTTCTTGAACACTTTTTAATAAGAGCAAAGCTTACAAGATTTGAGTCTCAATACTATGCATAAGTAGCAAGCAAAGTCAAGCAAAATCTGAGGGCAATTCACGACAACAACCTCTTTTTTTTTTGCACAATTTTAGTATTGTCTTAGCCACTAGGTATGTGTAAATGAAATTCCCTTAACCTAAGTCCACTTCTTGATTTATGCAGTAACTAGGTAAGAAAAATTATACACCAAATTCAAGGTAAAACGTGGCTAAGGTAGGCTGCAAATAATAGGGGCCAATGAATGCTTCCAAATAAGGTAAGTTCTACAAAAGGGGTATTGAAGGCTTTGTGTTTAATGTGTATTATGGAGGGGCGTTTACTGGTTGAGGGGAATTCAAACGGTTGTCTTCAACCTCAGGAAAATTCCAGAAGTCGTGGCAACCCAAAGGAATCCAACGCCAACAATGGAGACAACAAACAACACAAAGGACGAAAATCAGAAGCACTTGTCTAGGCAACCTAAGCTTGCACTTCAACTGAACAATTTGAACGTAAAAAAGACAGATTATATGGCCAAACCTCACGTGGCTCTGATACCACTTGACAAGGATCACGTTGGAGCGAGCTTCAGTGCAAGAGAATGGCCGCAAACAACACCGTCGGCACCCGGGGAGGCTAAACTTTAGTGTTGGCTGTGGGGAGGCGCGGAGGGTGGCCTGAGGCGCGCTTGGTCTTCCAAGGTGGCGGAGGGTGTTAGGAGTAGAGGCGTAGGAGGGTGCCTGGTGGCGCCGGCGTGCGCCTAGAGATATGGATGGTGGAAGGGCGGCGGTCTTGGCGGGGAACCGAGCAGTGGAGGGCGATTAGGGTTTGATTTTGTGGGAGGCATTGAGGCGATTGGGGAGGCATTTTATGGTGGTTGGTTTGTGTGAGGGGAGTGCTTGGAGGGGTGTAAGTGGTGGCGGCGAAAGGGTGGAGGAGATGAGGGATAGACTACACTAAAGTGGATGTGACTCACCACTTAGTGTAGGGTTCTTGAACCAAGCATGGATGTGACGCACCAAGGGGGTTCAAGGGGCGACTTAGGCTGCTTTGATGTGACTCACAAAGTAGACCAAATTGCATGAGCTTAAAGGAGAAATTCTCTCTTGGGAGTGTTTGATTCAAATTCAAGCTAACCAAGACAATGGAGGGGGGGGGGGGGGGCGTCCTTTTAACCCTAGCAAGCCGTCCCTCAAGTGTTTTGTTTTGCAGAAATTAAAGCTTAAAAACATGCATAAAATACAAACCCAAAGTCTCATAATGTCATACAATCAATGCCTCAAATAGGCCCTTGAATTATGCCTTAAGTCTCGTTTGGCGCCGAGAGTGTCACCAAGGAGAAGAAGTCTCCTAGCCGGCTTGTTGTTGGCCCTAGTGTGGCGAGTCCAAGGTTGAGCTTGGCTTGTAGTTCCCTAGCCTTGGCGCGTGTGAGCCTCATGGGTGCGCCCTCCTCTTGGCTTGATGGCTCTTCTCGGCTAGGCTCTTCATGGTTGGCTAGCCTTGGTGAGCGCCTTGGCTCGGAGGACTTGACTTGATGGGAAGGATTCACATCACTTCACCTTGTCTTCATCAACACTTAATCCTGTTTTGCTTACAACAAACCCAAGAAATACCACATGATCCGAGCAAAAATGACATTTCTTAAAGTTAGCATAAAGCTTTTCTTCCCTAAGCACTTCTAGGACTTGTCTAAGGTGATAAACATGCTCTTTTAGGTTTGAACTATAAATCAGAATGTCATCAAAATAAACAACCACAAATTTTCCTAGAAAAGGTCTAAGCACATGATTCATTAATCTCATGAAAGTACTAGGTGCATTAGTTAGGCCAAAGGGCATTACCATCCACTCATAGAGTCCATACTTAGTTTTGAATGCAGTCTTCCATTCATCTCCCTCCTTCATTTTGATTTGATGATAGCCACTCTTGAGGTCGATTTTGGAGAAGACTTGAGATCCATGCAACTCATCTAGCATGTCATCTAAGCGTGGTATGGGGTGCCTATACTTGATGGTAATGTTGTTGATAGCCCTACAATCAACACACATTCTCCAGTTTCCATCTTTCTTAGGCACGAGTATCACCAAAATAGCACATGGTGATAGGCTCTCTCTCATGTATCCCTTGTCAAGCAGCTCTTGGACTTGCCTTTGCAGTTCCTTGGTCTCCTCAGGATTGGTCTTATAGGCTGCCCTATTTGGGAGTGTAGAGCCGGGAGCAAAGTCAATCTGATGTTCTATGCCCCTAATTGGAGGCAAGCCACTTGGTACTTCATCTTGAAAGAGATCTTTGAAATCCTGCAAAAGAGACACAATAGGTGGAGGTAGGTCACTCAATTCACTAGATGTAAACAAATTTGAACAAGGAATCATAAGAAAACAAACTTGACTCCCCTGAATTGCGTAGTCAACCTCCTTAGCCTTAGCTAAAAGCATGTCAGCACTTGAACCTGAGTTAGTTCCAATGGCAAGTGATGTGAATCCCTCACATCTTGAACCAAGCATGGAAGCCAAGCCATTGCCAACTCAAGATCCAGCACCAAAACGCATCACTCGGTCTAAGGCCAAGAAACTACAACAACTTCTCGACTTGGGCCTCCTCTCCACACAAATTGGGGCCGAGCATGACAAAGGCCCATTTGTCATCTTGAAGGCCGAAGGAGGCCAGCCCAAACCAAGCCCATGAAGAAGCAACTTGGCCATGTGAAGCCGTGTGGAAATGGTGTGAATGCCGTGTGGAAATTGGAAGAGTTATGCATTTGGTGCATTCACCTAGTTGTCTTAAATACTTGCTTTCATTTTGCATTTAATCTTAGTCTTTTCCTATGCATCTAGTTCATGCATTCCAACCCTTGATATCCCTCTTGGGACGTGGAGAGTTGGCTTTAGTTGCCTTGCTTTTGCTTTCCGTTTTGGCTATATAAAGCCTTGTAATCCTTGATGTAAAACTCAACTTTTGATCAATCCAATTCACTCCTTTGAGAGCATTTGATCCAGAAGTTCACCCTTGGTTCATGAGTCATATTGAACCCTTATCTATCCCTCTTCAACCTTGGTGAGTCATATCCTTGGTTGAGCCCCACGGTTCTCTCTTGGTGGTGCGTCATATCCACCTAGGGCAGCCGATATCCTCCTCCACCACCACGCCTCACTCCAGCCACCACCACCACTCAGTAACACCCCCATTGGGCCCTCCAAAGCCTCCATCTCCGCCGCAGAAAGAACCACCCTCAAGAAGGCCGCCTTCCTTCTTGCCGTTTGCTCCCTTTGGCGACACCTTCCGCTAGGGCAAGCCAATTCTCCCACCACCGTCACAACCTGCTCCGACCACCACCACCACTCTCTTCCACTCCCATTGTGCCAACATATTGCCCTAGAACCGCCGCAGAAGTCGCCGCCCTCAAGGAGAACGCCGGTCCACTTCTTCACCTTCTCCGGTTGTCGTTGCCTCCAAATTGTGGATCAAACCTTGCACCGCTCCCAATCCGATCAAGGGTCTATCAAGTGGTATCAGAGCCACGTAAGGTTTGGTCATCTAAACTGATTTTTCTTTAGTCCAAGATTGAGTTTTGAATGACAAGTTTCAATTGGCCCTAAACCGGAATTTATTTGGTTGTTGTCCGATTGCTTTGCTTGCCTCTTTGAGTTCTGAATTTTCTTGTCTTCATTCAGCCGAACCTTGACCCATCATTTCAACTTCTTTCTTGATTACTTCGTGCATTACTTGCTTGTTCATTTGTTGCATAAATCAAGTGAAGGCATTCGGGGTTAAGGGAAAAGAAAATTTCGGTTGTAAATTGAAAAGTCAAGTGCAAAATCAGAAAATTGTTGAAAATTGTGATTCAAATTTGTGTAGTTTTGGCTCAGAAAAACCCGGTCTAAAAAGGAGAGACCTTAGAAAAATTGAGCCGCTCTTGGAAGAACACTCGAGAAAAACCCGGTCTAAAAAGGAGAGGCCATAAGAAAAAAACGAGTTGACCAAGAGCAAATTCTTTCAAAAGATAGTGAAGTGTAATCGTGTTTGCATCTTAGTACCTTCTCCGCACTTCACTTGTTGCAACTTATTGAACATTTGAGTATTGTACTTCTTTGAACCTTTCCTTGTCTTGGCTAGCTCGTAACCCTAATTGAACTTGTTTTTCTTGCTTGCATTGTACTTGGAAAATTCAGTTTGGACCCCTAACGTGTGCCGGGTCCACTTGTGGGATTCCTAGTCGTCTTGTTTGTGTTGCCTTGGTTTGTAGCTCACGATCATGGTGGATGACAATCGGAGTTCCTCCCATTCGCCTTCGGTGAACCAAGAAGGTGCCCATGCCAATTACTCCGTCATGGAGGCCATGGCACAACTTGGTGCTCAACTAGCAAGTTCTCAACGAGAGGCCATAGCACAACTTAGTGCTCAAATAGCAAGTTCTCAACAAGACAACCAAGCCAACCTAAGAAGACTAGAAGCGCGAATGGATGCCACCGATAGCAAGATGGTGGACGTGACACGGTTGTGTGGGGCCTTCCAACCCTCTCTCTTGGAAGGTAACTCCTCTCACGCCATGCCTAGGGACATGACCTTCCCTAATCTTCAAGGCATCAACCCGTCGACCGCCCCGACACTCACTCTCTCTAGTGCCCATCTAGGTATGAGTTCCACCTATACTCCTCCTATTGTTACACAATATACTACCATGCCGCCTGTGGTCCCTAACATTTCAGGGCAAGACGCAAGGCTTTTCAATGAGGAGGTGCAAGAGGTTCAAGGACACCTAGGGGCCAATGCGGGGTTTGTGGCTCCCTTGACCCAGCCCATGCGGATCATCAACGGCCAAAGGCAAGGATTTGGCAATAGGAATGCAAGAGAACAAGGCCGAGGGCGTGGGCACCAACAAGAGCCCTATTTTCAAGGTTTTCAACCCCAAGGTGCTCATGGCTATGAGCAAGATCGTGTGAGGCTCCCTAACACCAAGCTTGAAATAGAGAAGTTTGGGAGCACGACTGGCCTTGAGGAGTGCCTAACTTGGCTAAGCAAGACGGAGCAAGTCTTTGACTTCCTCAACTACACCGAAGCCCAACGTGTGGCCGTGGCTAGCATCAAGTTTGAAGGGTTTGCGGATCAATGGTGGACTGAAGAGAAGGCGGAGAGAGCTCGAAATGATTACCCTCCTATTGAAACATGGAACGAGCTCAAGGATGCCATCAAGTTCAGATTTGTGCCTACCAACTTTTCAGCCAGGATCCATGAGAGGCTTGAGTAACTCAAGCAAGGCACTCGTACTCCCGATGAGTATTACAAGGATTTGAGGACTCTTTTGTTTAGAACGGAAATCAAGTTTCCAGATGAGTATGTCATTTCTAAATTTGTTGAAAACTTGAATTCTGACCTCAAATCTATTGTGTCTATGCAACACTTTTGATGCGGGAGCATCCAAGACCTCAACCAAGGTGCCCGCAAGAGGAGGTGGGCCACTCACAAGAGCTCAAGCCAAGCTCATGCAAGAAGAGTTCGAGAACTTGGCTAGCCAACATGTCTCAAGGGAACCCGCCCAAGTTGAAGACTTCACCGAGACAAAGCTAAAGACGTTGGTGACCTTTCAAGCCAAGCCGAGCCAAGATGAACAAAGCACTCAAGAGTTGGAGGGCCCTGACTCGTCCTAAAACTCGGCCGGATCTAGGGCCGAGTTTCCCTCAGTTAACCTGACTCGGCCTGAAACTCGGCCGGGTCTGGGGCCGAGTTTCCCTCAGTTAACCTCCTTTTTGTCTCGGTTCTTGTTGGGCTTTTATGGGCCGCCCCCTTAATCTATTTAAGACCTTTAGCTTCCTTTGTAACTCAGTTTTTCCCTAGTTATGAACCTTTGCTTTATGCATTATGAAGATTGAGAGCTCCATGAGAGTGTTTTCTCAAAGTTGATTCAAACTTGCTAGGTTGCTCTTGCGTTGTGTCAATTTCGTCTATGATCTTGGTGCTCCAAGGCTTCACTCGCCTCCTTCTCTTGCTCTTTGGACACGTCCATCGTTGTGGGAGATTGTAGAAGGAAAGGTCGTTTGTGCACATTGGTTTGGTTATTGGCGACATTGTTTGCCAAGGGTCTCTCCATTGCATCTTTCGGTTGTTCCTATATCCTTGTTTATTTCTTTGTTTCCTATCATTTGCTAACTTGTTCTCTTGTGTTTTCTCTTGTTTCCACCTCCATCTTCCATTCGAGTCTCTTGGCGTCTAGATCGGGCCACTCGTGGCTAATCCCCACATCAAATTGGTATCAGAGCCATCTCGACGTCGAGCCACCACCACTCAGCCGAGCCACCACCTTGGTTAGCTCCTTTGAGCCTTCTTTCCATTTCTTGTGTTCTTCTTGTGTTTTTCTTGCTTTGTTGTTTCTAGTCTTGTTTTGCTTGTGCTTGTGTATTTGTGGACTTTGCTTGCTTGATATTGCCATCACCATTTCAAAAAAAACCCAAAAAGAAAGCCCTACCAACAAGCCTCGCAAAATCTAAACAAAAAACCAAAAAAAAAAAACCGGCGACCGGACCACCCTCCGCCGCCTTGTCCACCGCCTTGCCACCACCACCACCACCACCACCAAGCAGCCACCACCACCAGCCCCATCCGTGCCCAGCTGTGCCATGTCCCTTGAGTGTTTGAATCTTGAAGCTTAAAGTGTGCATGTGATTTTGTGCAATTTTGGCATAAGACCACATTGCTTTCTATCTTTCACTCTTTGGTTGTCTTAGTTAGATTGGGAAAGTGCCAAAATCAACCCTTTGCAGCCTTGTATGTGGAAGAGAGCTTGAAAGCTACCCTTGACAATTGTGGTAAACACTCAAACCACTTTTTCCTTCTACCATTTCATCCCTTTTCCCAAATAAACCTACAAACAAGTCTTCTTTTCTTCCAAGTCAAAAAAAAAAATCAAAAGAAGGGGAGCAGCCAAACACACCTTTAGCTGCACGTTTTTTTTTATTATTAAAAAAAAAATCAGAAAAGAAAAGAAAAAAACAAGATCAAAAAAAAAGGAGAAAAGAAAGGCCATGTGTGCATGATTTGTGCAAGTATTGTTGTTGATCTTCCATGATTATTTCTACAGTGTTCTTGAAGACTTGATCATCCTAGCCCAAGCTTAATACCCTACTCACCTTGCCTAGACACATTTCATATCATTGGCAATTGTTCACAAGTCATGAGTATTGGTATTACATGCTAGATATAACATTGCTTTGTTGAGTCTTCTAAACACTTTTTCATTGAGTCTTCTTTCTTGATTGTTTGATTCCATTTGTGTGATCGTATTGAGTCCAATTGTGTTTGAGCTTCCATTGTGTGTCTCTTGAGCTCATTTCCAAGTCCAAACACATATTTTAGTTCCACTCAATTGCATTGTCATTCTCTATGATCCAAGAGCTATTCTCACCTTTGGTTTGTGTTGTCTAAGTTCACCAAGTTCTATTGAAGATTTTGTCTCTCTCAAGGCAACCTTACATTCCAAAAGCTTGCATCGAATCAATAAGAGAGTGAGTGATCAAACACACGAGTGATCAAACACTTGTGAGGATTGTTTTGATTTCACTAACCCTAACATGTTTCTTGGAGTTTGTTGATCATGTCTTATAAAGGAAGTCCACCACATGGAAGGTCCGAACCAAGGGCACCCGAGTTGTTCAACATGCTCAAGGCCATGTCGGCCAACATTGCTATCTTGTCCAATCGGATGGTAGCATTGGAGCAAGAGTGCCCAAGCCCGCAGCCCGCATCCGTGCCTCAAGAGATGCGCCGAGTGCCCATAGCCACCAACTTCCCCCGGCGTAGAGATAAGCCTAATGCTCCTAACCATTTAAATGAATTTCAGGAAATTCCTAGGCGTGCCTATCATGATGAGCCAAGACGAGCCTATGAAGATGAAGAATGGGAGCATGAGCCACATCGAGGCTACCAAGCAAGGAGAGGCCGAGAGCAAGAGCAAAATGGAGTTGACTAGGTCAAGGTGAAGATTCCATCTTTCGGAGGCCAATGTGATTCATATGTCTACATGGAATGGGAGGCCAAGATTGAACAAATATGGAGTTGTCACCACTTTCCCGAGCATAAAAAGGTACAACTTGCCGCCCTTGAATTCAATGGTTATGCACTAACATGGTGGGATAATCTTGTGAAAGAAAGAAAAAGAACCTTAGATGCATGAGTGACAACTTGGACTCAAATGAAGGCCTTGATGAGAGCTCGCTTTGTGCCTCGACACCACACACCATTGTTGCCCGTAGCCATCAAAGTTGAGAGACAAACTAAGGCTTGGAACCAAGGAGAAAGAAGTTCAAGTGGTAGCCAAAACCGAGGCTATCATCCTCATATGGAGCAAGGGGAGCCAAGGAGGAGTTCTAAGCCAAGCCCCTCCCCACCGAGCCTAAATCCCCCAACCGACGCTCCTAATGCCTCCAAAGGAAGTACTCCTTACCCTTCTCCTGGAGCTAGAGATATCACATGTATTCAAGCTATGCTCAAGAAAATCAAGCCAAGAAGAAAGGAGGAGGTTCTTGCTATTGAACCAATGGCCAAAGGAGAGGAGATTGAGCTAAAGGAAAAACAAAAGGACGTTGTAGAAACATCTCCTTCACCTACAAGGGTCAAGCATCGATTGCCCATCATTGTGCATAGTTCATTCAAATCCTTAGCTACTCCATGGATGGACCTGACCCACATGGTTCCTTCAAGCTTGCCCTTCCTACCCCATGAAGAGGTTGAAGCCAAGAAATCAATTTTCAACCAAGAGACAAAGAATGTGCCAATGGAGACTAATGCAAGGGAAGTACCTCTTATCTCCACCTTTTTAATTCCATCTCTTGAGTTTGAAAATGAGCATGTCATTCCATATAGGACAATACACATGAAAAATTCTGTCCTTGCATGTAAAACTAGATATTCTTGTGTGCACCAAAGTTCTCTAGCACAATACATGTCTTGTGGAATGCATCTTGTTCATATATTGATCCTTATGTCCATGAAAGTGTGTTATGTTGTTAGTTGCACTCCTAAGCTTGAACATAGAACTAGGAAAAAGAGTGGAATATTATTTGCATGCATGCTTGGATATCATGTAGTCATTGGAAGATTTATGCTTAAATTCTTACAATTGTGTGCACATGATAGATGACCTTATTTTCCCATTGTTGTTATGACTAAGCCCTCTAAGAAAGATGAATTCATTGCATACCCTAGACTTCATAATGCATCTTATGTGACTAACCATTTTATTGACCAAGTTGTGGAGTTGTATGGAGTCTCTAGTGCTTTGATTTCAGGCCAAGAAGTGAAGTGTGTGAGCTACTCAAAGTTGGAGTCCGGAGAAGTGCCCTTTGAACTAGGATATCAAGACGTCCCACATGTGGCTGAATTGGTTCACCCTTTGCGGAAGGAAGACGAAGACATGGACATGCTTGATTCGAGGACGAATCCTTTCCAAGAAGGGGAGAATGATGCGGGAGCATCCGAGGCTTCACCCAAGTTGCACACAAAGAAAGGTGGTTCCCTCACAAGGGTTCGAGCCAAGCTGTTGAGGAAGGAGCGTTTTCCCGAGAAGCGCAAGTCCAAGCTTTCACCAAGAGGAGATGGCCCCTTCAAAGTACTACGCCGTGTTGGAGACAATGCTTACGTCTTGGAGCTACCGAACGATTATGGAGTTAGCCCCACATTCAATGTCGCCGACCTCACCCCATATCTCTCCGAGGAGGAAGACAATGATTCGAGGTTGAATCCTTTTCAAGAAGGGGAGAATGATGCGGGAGCATCCAAGACCTCAACCAAGGTGCCCGCAAGAGGAGGTGGGCCACTCACAAGAGCTCAAGCCAAGCTCATGCAAGAAGAGTTCGAGAACTTGGCTAGCCAACATGTCTCAAGGGAACCCGCCCAAGTTGAAGACTTCACCGAGACGAAGCTAAAGACGTTGGTGACCTTTCAAGCCAAGCCGAGCCAAGACGAACAAAGCACTCAAGAGTTGGAGGGCCCTGACTCGGCCTGAAACTCGGCCGGATCTAGGGCCGAGTTTCCCTCAGTTAACCTGACTCGGCCTGAAACTCGGCCGGGTCTGGGGCCGAGTTTCCCTCCTTTTTGTCTCGGTTCTTGTTGGGCTTTTATGGGCCGCCCCCTTAGCCTATTTAAGACCTTTAGCTTTCTTTGTAACTCAGTTTTTCCCCAGTTATGAACCTTTGCTTTATGCATTATGAAGATTGAGAGCTCCATGGGAGTGTTTTCTCAAAGTTGATTCAAACTTGCTAGGTTGCTCTTGCGTTGTGTCAATTTCGTCTATGATCTTGGTGCTCCAAGGCTTCACTCGCCTCCTTCTCTTGCTCTTTGGACACGTCCATCGTTGTGGGAGATTGTAGAAGGAAAGGTCGTTTGTGCACATTGGTTTGGTTATTGGCGACATTGTTTGCCAAGGGTCTCTCCATTGCATCTTTCGGTTGTTCCTATATCCTTGTTTATTTCTTTGTTTCCTATCATTTGCTAACTTGTTCTCTTGTGTTTTCTCTTGTTTCCACCTCCATCTTCCATTTGAGTCTCTTGGCGTCTAGATCGGGCCACTCGCGGCTAATCCCCGCATCAACTTTGCTAGGGGAACTACGGTGGAAGAAGTGCTTCACTACACAAACCATGTGTATAGGAACTTGCCTACCAAGAAGAGCCATCCTACAAGCTCACGGCCATGGAGCAATCAAGGCGCCAATACGCCCACTTCAAGGCCATGGAACAACTCAAGCTCCGGCGCACCAAGCTACCCTCCCCGACGCCAAGAGTCAAGGACGGATGCCACGCCGATGCAGCCAAGACATGATCCATCTATGGTTCCCCAAGGACAAAGAAGAGATGGCGAGCGCCACTCTAGTGATATCAAGTGCTTCAAGTGCTTGGGCTGTGGGCACATGGCCAATGCATGCCCTTCTCGGCGCCAAGTGTTGCTCTCCACGGTGGGGGACTACTATTCGGATGAGGAGCAAGAGGAAGAGTCCACCAAGGAAGAAAATGAGGAAGAGGAGCTCCATGTGCAAGCTGAATTCCAAGGAGAGTGCTTTGTGGTGAAAAAAACTCTCATGACCAATGAAGCTCCTACACCTCCCAATCAAAGGGAAACAATCTTCCACTCAAGGTGCCTCATTCAAGGTAAAATCTGCAACTTGATTATTGATGGAGGCTCATGTTGCAATATCATAGACCAAGAGGTGGTCAAAAGGTTTGCCCTCAACACTATTCCTCATAAGCAACCTTACACTCTTTGTTGGCTTAATTCTAACACACCTCTTAAGGTCTCGGAACAAGCTAAGATTAAGTTCTCTATAGGAGGATATGAGGATGATGTTATTTGTGATGTTCTTCCTATGACAGCTTGCCATATACTTTTGGGACGACCTTGGCAATATGACCGTGGGGTCATTCACCAAGGGGTGTCTAATGAGTACTCTTTTCACCTCAATGGCAAGCGGATCACGTTGCACCCCTTAGCTCCACATGAGATCATGGCTGACCACATAGCCAATGAGCAAAGGAAGAAGATGCTCCTTGCCAAGCCAAGAGAAGTTTGGAAAGCAATCCGAGGAAGCCAAGTTTGCCTTTTGCTTGTTTATAAAGATGTGCTTTTCTCAACTCAAGATCTAGATGCTTTGCCCTCACCTATTGCTTTGCTTTTGCAGGAATTCAAAGACCTTTTCCAAGATGAGGTGCCGGCTGGACTTCCACCAATTCGAGGAATAGAACATCAAATCGATTTTGTGCCCGGAGCTTCCATCCCTAACAAAGCTGCATATAGAGCCAACCCCATGGAGACACAAGAGCTACAAAAATAGGTTGTTGAACTTCTAAACAAAGGCTATGTGCGAGAAAGCTTGAGTCCTTGCTCGGTTCCCGTCATCTTAGTTCCTAAGAAAGATGGATCTTGGAGAATGTGTGTGGATTGTAGGGCTATAAACGACATCATCATCAAGTATAGGCATCCTATACCTAGACTTGATGATATGTTGGATGAGCTCTATGGTGCAAGTATATTCTCCAAGATAGACTTGAAAAGTGGCTATCACCAAATAAGAATGAAAGAAGGTGATGAATGGAAGACTGCCTTCAAAACCAAGTATGGTTTGTATGAATGGTTAGTCATGCCATTTGGGCTAACAAATGCGCCTAGCACTTTTATGAGGCTAATGAACCATGTTCTTAGGGCTTTCTTAGGCAAGTTTGTGGTTGTATATTTTGATGATATTCTTGTTTATAGCCACAATTTGCAAGATCATGTTAAACACTTGAGAATGGTACTTGAAGTCCTTAGGAAAGAAAAACTTTATGCAAACTTCAAGAAATGTCACTTTTGCTCGGATCATGTGGTTTTTCTTGGATTTGTAGTGAGCAAGGAAGGACTCAAGGTGGACCAAGACAAGATCAAGGCCATACAAGAATGGCCGGTGCTCGTGAGCATGACTCAAGTTAGGAGCTTCTTGGGCCTCGCCGGTTTCTACCGCCGGTTTGTGAAAGATTTCAGCTCAATTGCCACGCCTCTTACGGAATTGACAAAGAAGAATGTCCCTTTCCAATGGGGGCCCAAGCAAGAGGAGGCGTTTGACACACTTAAGGCCAAGCTCACGCATGATCCTCTCCTAGTGCTATCGGATTTTTCAAGTACATTTGAGATTGAATGTGACGCTTCGGGAGTGGGGCTCGGAGGCGTGCTCATACAAGGAGGAAGGCCCATTGCCTACTTTAGTGAGAAATTGAATGAAGCTGAGCTCAAGTATCCCACCTATGACAAAGAGCTTCTCGCTTTGGTAAGATGCCTCAAGGTATGGCAACACTACCTCCTCCCTAAAGAATTTGTGATTCATTCTGACCATGAGGCATTGAAATACCTCAAGGGTCAACATAAGTTGATGAAGCGCCACGCCAAATGGGTTGAATTCATTGAGTCTTTCCCTTATGTGATCAAACATAAGAAGGGAAAGGACAATGTTGTGGCGGACGCTTTGTCTCGGAGGTATGCCCTCATCACTTCTATGGATGCTAGAATGTTGGGCTTTGCTTTCATTAAGGAACTATATGTCTTGGACGAGGATTTCAAAGACATATTTGAGGCATGTAGTTCTTTGGGAAGCAAAGACCAATATTATTTGCACGAAGGATACCTTATGAGGAAAGATAGATTGTGCATACCTAGTGGTTCAACTAGGAAATTGCTTGTGCAAGAAGCACATGGAGGTGGCCTCATGGGTCACTTCGGCGTTGCTAAGACGTTGCAAGCCTTGAAGGAACATTTCTTCTGGCCGCATATGCTTAGGGACGTCGAACGTTTGTGTGCTTCGTGTGCCACTTGTGTTCAAGCTAAGTCAAATTGAACCCTCATGGGTTGTACATGCCTTTGCCCATTCCCCAACAACCTTGGGAAGACCTATCCATGGACTTTGTTTTGGGTCTTCCTAGGACCAAAAGGGGAAAGGATTCTATATTTGTAGTTGTGGATCGGTTCAGCAAAATGGCACACTTCATTGCGTGTCACAAAACCGATGATGCAACTAATGTGGCTAATCTCTTCTTTGACTTTGTGGTTCGCTTGCATGGGATTCCAAAGTCCATAGTGTCGGATAGGGACGTCAAGTTCCTTAGTCACTTTTGGAAAACCTTGTGGGCCAAGTTGGGTACCAAGCTTCTCTACTCAACCACTTGCCACCCCCAAACTGATGGGCAAACGGAAGTGGTTAATAGGACGCTTGGCACCTTACTTCGTGTTGTGCTTAAGACTAACCTCCGCAGGTGGGAAGAGTGCCTCCCTTTCATAGAGTTTGCCTACAACCGCTCCACACATTCCGCCACCAAGAAGTCTCCTTTTGAAGTGGCCTATGGTAAGAACCCTACTACTCCCTTAGATCTTGTTGCTCACCCCATTGTTGCTTCTCTTAGCAAAGAAGGCCAGGAACTAGCGGAGTATGTCAAAAGGATGCATGAAGAAACTCGGAGGCAGCTGGAGAAGCGCACGGCCCAATATGAGAAGCAAGCAAACAAAGGCCGCAAGGAGTTGATTTTCGAGCCCGGTGACTTGGTGTGGGTGTACCTCCGCAAAGAAAGGTTTCCCCTACAACGAAACTCCAAGTTGAAGCCTAGGGCGGAATGACCATTCCAAGTGCTCGAGCGGATTAACAATAATGCATACAAGATAGAGTTGCCGCCCACCTATGGAGTGTATGACACCTTCAATGTGTCGGATTTGAAGCCCTACTTGGCGCAAGATGAGGAGGACACCCTAGCTGAAGATTCGTGGTCGAATCCTCTCCAAGAGGGGGAGGATGATGTGAATCCCTCACATCTTGAACCAAGCATGGAAGCCAAGCCATTGCCAACTCAAGATCCAGCACCAAAACGCATCACTCGGTCTAAGGCCAAGGAACTACAACAACTTCTCCACTTGGGCCTCCTCTCCACACAACTTGGGGCCAAGCATGACAAAGGCCCATTTGTCATCTTGAAGGTCGAAGGAGGCCAGCCCAAACCAAGCCCATGAAGAAGCAACTTGTCCATGTGAAGCCGTGTGGAAATGGTGTGAATGTCGTGTGGAAATTTGAAGAGTTATGCATTTGGTGCATTCACCTAGTTGTCTTAAACACTTGCTTTCATTTTGCATTTAATCTTAGTCTTTTCCTATGCATCTAGTTCATGCATTCCAACCCTTGATATCCCTCTTGGGACGTGGAGAGTTGGCTTTAATTGCCTTGCTTTTGCTTTCGATTTTGGCTATATAAAGCCTTGTAATCCTTGATGTAAAACTCAACTTTTGATCAATCCAATTCACTCCTTTGAGAGCATTTGATCCAGAAGTTCACCCTTGGTTCATGAGTCATATTGAACCCTTATCTATCCCTCTTCAACCTTGGTGAGTCATATCCTTGGTTGAGCCCCACGGTTCTCTCTTGGTGGTGCGTCATATCCACCTAGGGCAGCTGATATCCTCCACCACCACCATGCCTCACTCCAGCCACCACCACCACTCAGTAACACCCCCATTGGGCCCTCCAAAGCCGCCATCTCCGCCGCAGAAAGAACCACCCTCAAGAAGGCCGCCTTCCTTCTTGTCGTTTGTTCCCTTTGGCGACACCTTCCGCTAGGGCAAGCCAATTCTCCCACCACCGTCACAACCTGCTCCGACCACCACCACCACTCTCTTCCACTCCCATTGTGCCAACATATTGCCCCAGAACCGCCGCAGAAGTCGCCGCCCTCAAGGAGAACGCCGGTCCACTTCTTCACCTTCTCCGGTTGTCGTTGCCTCCAAATTGAGGATCAAACCTTGCACCGCTCCCAATCCGATCAAGGGTCTATCAGCAAGCTTCTTGCTAGCACTCCTCTCTTGGCTCCTTTCTTGTCTCCTTTGTTCACTAGCCACGTAATCTGCCATGATCTCATGTGGTGCCATAGGAAGGGGAGTGATCTTCTTGCCAGCCATATGAAAAGAGTATTCATTAGTGACCCCTTGATGAATCACCCCACGGTCATACTTCCATGGTCGTCCGAGTAGAAGGTGACATGCGGTCATAGGTAGCACATCACACAAAACCTCATCTTTATAGGCTCCAATGGCAAACTGAATGATAGCTTGCTCTTGAAGCTTGAGTGGTGTAGAGGAATTGAGCCAGTTGAGAGTGTAAGGCTAAGCATGGGGTGTGGTTTTGACGTTAAAGCGCTGGACCACCTCTTGATCTATAATATTGCAACAAGAGCCTCCATCAATTATCACATTACACACTTTGTGATAAGGATCGATCCCGATGAGGCTACGGTGCAAGGGAAGGCCGATGGTAGTCGTTGACACGTTTCTGAGCGATCTGGAAGATGGCGAATTTGCTCCAGGTAGTTGAGAGAATTCTGCGGCGATCCTGTGCGGTTTAGTTAGATCACGAGTCCAACTTTGAGGAGGAAGAGGAATTAGGGCAATCGGAGTTGTGGTGAAGGAGAACGAAGGCCATAAAGATCAACCGAGGTTGTTGGTATTTCCGGCGGGGATAGTATGAGACTTGGAGAATGATTTTCCCAGCAAAAGACACGAGCTCTTGGGGAGAGATTAACACAGTAATAAACTGGAAAAGTAAGCTAAATACTGGAAAAGAAACAAAGGTTTTCTCTTGATCAAGTCTCCCTTACAAGAAGAACCCAAGTTGGTACTTAAGCTTGGCCGAGGGACTCCAAGAGTCAACCGTTTTGCAAACGGTTTTGAGCATACCATCGGCCACTAATTTCCCGCGTTTCTTAGGTGGTAATTAGGCCTATTATGTTGGTAAAAACATATAAAAAATGGGCCAACAAATTATCAAAAATGCCGAGTGAAAATGGGCAGTTTCTATGCGGTCTCTCCCGGGCCGTTGCTAGTCGAGTGTGCGGCTTCTAGGCGGAGAATGGTGTCGTTGGCCTGGCCTATGGGTGCCTCACGAGTCATTAACCCTAAGAGCAAGTCTTCATGAAGGGCTTTGGCCATTGAGCGAGTCACACGCCTTGGAGAAGTGGCTTGCTCCTCGTCCTTGTCTTCGGCGATTGCCTTGGCGTGCATTGCCGGCTCTTCTCTTGGCTCCTTGGACTCTTGGCTTGGGAGTATCACATCATCATCCCCCCCTTGAAAAAGATTCGTCCTCGAATCTGAGCCAGGGGAATCATCATCATCATCGACCACATAAGGAGCCAAGTCCTCCACATTGAAAACATCATGCACACCATAAGTAGGAGGGAGCTCAATCTTGTAGGCATTGTTGTTGATTCTCTCAAGGACATGGAAAGGGCCATCCGCACGTGGCTTGAGCTTGGAATCCCGCCGAGAGGGAAACCTCTCATTCCTCAAGTGCACCCACACAAGGTCACCGGGCTCAAAGATCACTTCACGCCGCTTCTTATTTGCTTGCCTAGCATATTGCTCCGTGCGCCGCTCCAGCTGAACCTTGGTGTCCTCGTGCAGCCGTTGAATCCAAGATGCATGCTCCACGGCCTCCTTGTGAGGTGTACCTGCAATGGCAAAGGGAACCAAGTCAAGTGGAGTGTTAGGATTGCGGCCATACACAATTTCAAAGGGAGTCTTTTGAGTGGCGGAATGGATTGCCCTATTATAGGCAAACTCAATGAATGGTAGGCAATCTTCCCACCGCTGCAAATTAGTTTTGAGCATTGTCCTAAGTAGGGTGCCAAGGGTACGGTTCACTACTTCGGTTTGCCCATCCATTTGAGGATGGCAAGTGGTAGAGAAGAGTAACTTAGTAGGCTATTGTCTTGAGCACTCTCACCAATGCTAGGAGCTTGAGCCGATTCCAAACTCCCTCGGAAGGAGGTAGTGTTGCCATGTCTTGAGCACTCTCACCAATGCTAGGAGCTCCTTGTCATATGTAGGATAATTTAGCTCCGCTCCATGAAGTTTCTCACTAAAGTAGGCTATTGGATGCCCCTCTTGCATAAGCACACCACCTAAGCCAATACCTGAAGCATCACACTCAATTTCGAAAGTCTTAGTAAAATCAAGTAAGGCCAAAAGAGGAGCATTAGTGAGCTTATGTTTAAGGTTAGAGAAAGCCTCTTCTTGGCGGTCACCCCAAGTAAATACCACATTCTTCTTGGTGAGCTCAGTGAGGGGCGCGGCCAAGGTACTAAAGTCCCGCACAAACCGGCGATAGAAGCCGGCCAATCCTAGGAAACTCCGGACTTGCGTCATGGTTGAAGGAGTAGGCCACCCCTTGATTGCTTTGATCTTCTCCTCGTCCACCCTTAAGCCATCCTTGCACACCACAAACCCTAAGAAGACAACATGGTCAGAGCAGAAATGACACTTCTTAAAGTTGGCATACAATTTTTCCTTGCTAAGCACTTCAAGAACAAGCCTAAGGTGATGCACATGTTCCTCCAAACTCCCACTATAGACTAGAATGTCATCAAAATAAACCACTATAAATTTGCCTAAGAAGGCCCTTAGTACGTGGTTCATTAGTCGCATGAAAGTGCTTGGAGCATTGGTCAAACCAAAAGGCATGACCAACCACTCATACAAGCCATAGGTGGTTTTGAAAGCGGTTTTCCACTCATCACCTTCTTTCATGCGGATTTGATGATATCCGCTCTTAAGATCAATTTTAGAAAACATGGATGAACCATAGAGCTCATCAAGCATATCATCTAGTCTAGGTATGGGATGCCTATACTTGATAGTGATATTGTTGATTGCTCTACAATCCATACACATTCTCCATGTCCCATCTTTCTTAGGGACCAAAATCACGGGAACCGAGCATGGACTTAGACTAGGTTGCACGTAGCCTTTGTCCAACAATTCTTGAACTTGTTTTTGCAGTTCCTTGGTCTCGGCAGGGTTGGCCCTATAGGCAGCCTTGTTCGGAAGGGAAGCGTCGGGCACGAAATCGATTTGGTGCTCGATGCTGCGGATGGGCGGAAACCCCGGCGGCACTTCCTCTTGGAATAGTCCTTCAAAGTCCTGCAAAAGAGAAGCCATGATAGGGGGAAGAGAGGTCAGGTCCTCCTTGGACAACAAAATTTCTTTACAAACCACTAGAAAGCAAACTTCACTTCCCTTGATAACACTAAGGACTTCCTTGGGCTTGACAAATTGAAGGTGGGCTGCGGCGGCCTTGCTTCCTCCAATGGCCATCTTTGCTTACTTCTTGGCCTCCTCACTTTGTTGCATCCGCCTTTGCTCGCGCGCCACATGATCGGCCATGATTTCGTGGGGCGCCATTGGATGGAGCGTGATGCGCTTGCCCTTGAGATGAAAGGAGTACTCATTAGAGACCCCTTGGTGGATGACTCCACGGTCATATTGCCACGGCCGACCCAAGAGGAGATGGCAAGCCGTCATGGGCAGAACATCACAAAGCACTTCATCTTGGTAGCCTCTAATAGAAAAGGCCACCTTAGCTTGCTCCGTCACCTTGATAGGAGTGTTAGCATTCAACCAACTTAGGGAATAAGGTTGTATGTGAGGAATGGTAGGGAGAGCAAACCATTTTACTACCTCTTGGTCGATTATATTGCAACAAGACCCACCGTCAACAATGACATTGCACAACTTACCTTGGATGAGGCACCGAGTGTGAAATATGGTCTCCCTTTAGTTCGGCGGGCTCGGCGCTTCATCAGACAATAGTGCACGCTTGACCACAAAACACTTGCCATGGGTCTCGGGCATAATCTGGAGTTCTTCTTCTAGGTTGTCGCCGAGGGGTGGTGCCTCCTCTTCGTCCTCCGAGGCATACTCTCCATAGGCGGTAAGTAGCACTTGTCGGCGAGAAGGGCAATCCCTCGCCAGATGGCCCCGCCCAAGGCACTTATAGCACTTGATGTTACTCGTCTTGGTCTCTCCATCCCGCTGAGGTGGGGGTGGCCCCTTGGGTGGCTCATGCCTTGCGTGATTGGGGGCTTGGGCCGGCGAGTATCCACCCTTGTACTCCGGGCGCCGAGAGGTGTTGTGAGGCACCGGCGCTCCACTAGAGTGAGCATTGGGCCATGGCCGAGCTTGAGCCGATTCCCTCCTCCTTTGGGGCATAGACCTATATATTCGGTTAGTGTAGTGGAGGATTTCCTCAATACTAGTTCCCCTTACAAAATGTTGTTGGCTAACAAGTTGCCTAAGATCGGGGTTGAGGTTCTCAATAAATTTAGAGATTACATAACCTTCGGGAAATTGAACCTCGGACCTAAAAATGAGCGTCTTCAACTTCTTGTAGTATTCATCGGGCGTTCGGTGCCCTTGCTTGAGTTGTTGGAGCCGCTCGTGAACCCTCGCCGTGTAATCTTCTAGCACAAACCGATGCAAGAGCTCACTCTTTAAGTCTGCCCAAGTGGAGATGGGGTCTAAGCCGTTCCTCTCTCGGTAAGCCTTCTCTTCCATCCACCATTGGTCGGCGAAATCTTCAAAGCGAATGCTTGCTATCGCCACCCTTTGAGCATCGGTGAATTGTTGATAGTCAAATGTTTGCTCAGTTTTGGAGATCCATTGAAGGCAAGCTTCAGGCTCAACATCCTTGCCAAACTTCTCCACATCAAGCTTGAAATTGGGCAGCCGCGCTTGCTCGTGGACGGGCTGACCTCGGAGAGGCTGACGGAGGCCGCCCCCGTGGTAGTCTTGGCGTGGAAAGTCATGGTCTTGTGGTCCCAAATGCCGCCCTTGACCTTGGAATTGCGCCCGTACAAAGGGACGTTGCGGCTCTAGAGCGGGCCTCACTTGATCTCGCGGAGGCTCATAGGGCGCTTGACGGCCATCACAAGGAGTGGTAGCCCTACCTGCATGGTTAGTCACAATAGGGGGCAGGCTAAAAGGTATAGAATGAGTGAAAGGAGGAGCATAGGAAGACATACCTGAGGGTGCGGACGACAGATGCGCGGCGGACATTTGAGGCGATGTCATTCCTTGGATGGCTAGATTGGCAAAGGCACTCGCTAGAGGTAGTGTGGGAGACGGGCCCGTGGGTACATAGGACGTGACCACCGGGATGAGCGGAGACTGCGACATGCCGAGGGCTATGGCATTGGCGCCGGTGGCTACCCTTGAGGGAGGTGGGTAGTGTGAACTTGAGGGATCCGTCCTTGTGACACTAGATTCTTGCGCTTCTAGCCTAGCTTCAAAGCGCCACATATGCTCGCGCGCCTCTTGTGCTTCCTTGTCCATCCTCTCTAGCATGGCTAGGATGGTGTCCGTAGTGGAGCCGGTACGGGGTGAGGAATGGGTGCTCCCTTCTTTCTCCATGACGATCAGCCTGTGCTACACACTCAAACGGAGATCAAATAACCTCAAAGTGGTCCTTGCGCACGCAAGATCCCACCAACAATCAGATAAACTCGAGATATCAACACAAGTCCAAGGACAACAAGGTTACGAGCTTGGAAAATTTTTAGGCAAGCGGCAAGTGCAACTTTCAAGTGTTCAAAGTAAATCACCCCACAAAGAAGAGTCAAGAGAGGTACTAAGCACCCCACCTAGAGTCCAACTTATATTGACCGAGACTTGAGGAGAAGGAAAGAAAGAAACCCTCAAATGGTCCACTTTTCCTAGAGTTGTCCCCTTGTTTTTTTTTTTGCAACTCGGATTTTTCTGGATTCACACTGTTCCGAGGGGGATTCAAGAGATGGAAAGTGGGATTCAAGACCCAGATCTCTTCCAACCACTAACAACTAGGTCTTGGACCTGATTTCTTCCGATTACAACGCAGCACTTACGAAATATTGCTCACACAACAACTATTACCAATTTCTGATTTTGTATTCGATAGACTTTGGTCTTTGTTGGACCCTTTATGGTGGTATTCCTTTCCCGTACTCAAAACACACCTTATATGCTGTGATTAGAAAAGAACACTTCAAAATTACACGAAAAATTGGGTCAAAAGGGCTGGTTTTGGTCGGGTTTAATATCGGGTCTCAAACAGGAACAAAACAGGACAGATTTGCGACAGAATTTTCAAAAATTCAGCAAAATTCAGCCAGTCAATGAAATCGCAAAATTCCTTCACCAATATGTTCGTAACTGATCAAACTTCAATTTTTATGATCCCACCCAACACAGAATACGGATACAAAGGCAAGAAAAACCCTACCAAACTCAGAAATACCAATCGGAGTTTGCCTAGAATTCGCTGTTAGCAAAACTGGTTTGATCGATTGGTTCCCCTGAACTTTAGTCGACTTTCTCAAGTTTATATGAAAGACCATCGGCCTTCCCTTGCGTGGCTCTGATACCACGTGATAAGGATCGATCCCGATGAGGCTACGGTGCAAGGGAAGGCCGATGGTCGCCGTTGACACATTTCTGAGCGATCTGGAAGATGGCGAATTTGCTCCAGGCAGTTGAGAGAATTCCGCGGCGATCCTGTGCGGTTTAGTTAGACCACGAGTCCAACTTTGAGGAGGAAGAGGAATTAGGGCAATCGGAGTTTTGGTGAAGGAGAACGAAGGCCAAAAAGATCAACCGAGGTTGTTGGTATTTCCGGCGGGGATAGTATGAGACTTGGAGAACGATTTTCCCAGAAAAAGACACGAGCTCTTGGGGAGAGATTAACACAGTAATAAACTGGAAAAGTAAGCTAAATACTGGAAAAGAAACAAAGGTTTTCTCTTGATCAAGTCTCCCTTACAAGAAGAACCCAAGTTGGTACTTAAGCTTGGCCGAGGGACTCCAAGATTCAACCGTTTTGCAAACGGTTTTGAGCATACCATCGGCCACTAATTTCCCGCATTTCTTAGGTGGTAATTAGGCCTATTATGTTGGTAAAAACATATAAAAAATGGGCCGACAAATTATCAAAAATGCCGAGTGAAAATGGGCAGTTTCTATGCGGTCTCTCCCGGGCCGTTGCTAGTCGAGTGTGCGGCTTCTAGGCGGAGAATGGTGTTGTTGGCCTGGCCTATGGGTGCCTCACGAGTCATTAACCCTAAGAGCAAGTCTTCGTGAAGGGCTTTGGCCATTGAGCGAGTCACACGCCTTGGAGAAGTGGCTTGCTCCTCGTCCTTGTCTTCGGTGATTGCCTTGGCGTGTGTTGTCGGCTCTTCTCTTGGCTCCTTGGACTCTTGGCTTGGGAGTATCACATCACTTTGCCTTGAATGTGACATCTTGTATGGAAGATAGTCTCTCTTGGAGATGGCAATGGTGGGGCGTCACTTGCAACAAGGGTTCTCTTGACAACAAAACATTCACCCTCAGCTGCGGCAACTTGAACTTCTTCTTCATCTGGGCTGCAACTCTTCCTCTTCCTCTTGTTCTTCCTCGGACAAGTAGTCTCCATGCTCATTTAAGAGCACTTGCTTCCTGGTTGGACAGTCCTTAGCATAGTGTCCCCTTCTAAGACACTTGTAGCACTTAACATCTCTAGTGCGAGCATACTCTTCTTTCTTTGGTTCTGGCTCTTGGCGAGGCCCATCACGCCTATAAGGCGCCTTGGAAGGCTCATACTTAGACTATGGCCGCTTTGATTGGTAAGAAGTGGAATGTGAAGTCGATGATGAATTCCACGGTTTGGAGCTAGACACACCCTTCTTCTTTTGCAAACTTTGGTGCACTCTTGTGGCATAGTGTAACACTTCTTCAATGGATGCGTCTTGGCTGAAATGCAAGTCTACAAGGTGGCTCAACTCAGAATTTAACCCCCCAATACACTTAGACACAATATAGCCCTCGGGAAAGTGTATTTTGGATCTAAACACAAGTCTTTTGAGTTCCTTGTAAAATTCATCCAGAGTTCCACTACCTTGCCTTACTCTTTCAAGTTGGATTTGTACCTTGTTGGTGTAGTCTTGGGGTACAAACCTATAATTCATGGCATCTCTAAGCTCTTCCCAAGTGGTGATGGGTGGATAGTTGTGGTAGAGACGCTCCTCCTTGTCCTCTTCCCATCAAGCTAGAGCAAATCCCTTGAAATGAATGGTAGCTAGGGCAACCCTTTGAGCATCGGAGTATTGATGAAAATCAAACATGGCCTCCACGGTTGAAAGCCAATCTAGATAGAGGTCCACATCAGAGGTGCCTTCATAGGTTGGAATGGTCAGTTTGACACCATAATTTTGTTGGCGCCCTTCATTCACTTGGTTTCCATAGCCATGTGGCCTTGGAGGTATATCTCTTTCAAAGATCATCCTACCTTTTGGCCGTGCATGTTCCCTTGGGTGTTGAGGCTCAAATGGACCACGCCTTGGAAGCATTGGTGGTAGTCCTATTGGCCTGAATGGCCTCCTCAACATTCTATCAAAGATCGGTGGCCGGGAAAACGGAGCAGGTCGGGCAACTGCGGTGTGTTGAGCCTCTAGGGAGAAAGGGTTCTCCAAGTCTTCATCATGGTGAGGATGATGGTGTCCATGTGAGTGCCCTGAGGTTCCAACTCTTTGAGGACCCCCATGAACCTCTTCCTCAGATTGTGAATCATCATGGTGGTCCACATCGCTTCCCCGCCTTGAACCACTCATCCTTTGGTCAATCTGGGAATCCACCGCTTGTAGGATATCAAGCCGCATCTTGTCAAGGGTAGCTTGTAGATCCTCAAGTGTAATCGGTCTACCAAGGTGGCCTCCGTCCATAGCTTCCTTCTCCTTACTATTAGACATTGCAAGCACACACAAGAAACAAACACTTAGTTGAAATTGAATTGACAAGCTTAGGTCTAGACACTAACCTTAGCGTCCCTTTCTTGATGGATTCTTCTCCTTGAGCGTCCTTAGACTTGAGTGGTTCACTTCCTCGACTTAGAGTTTCTCCAACCTGACCCACACAAATGGCAAGACTTTCCCAAAAAGCAGTTATAAAATCCAACTCAATAATCACAAGGATTGTTGCAAAGTGCCAAGTATAAGGTATGGCTAGGAGTCGTGTTTGGTCAAAGAGCTTAGTTCACCACGTGTATCAACACTTAGTTAAGATTTTCAAGTCTAATCCAAGTGCACAAAAAGGTACTAAGTGAATAACCCTTCACAAATTCAGTCTTTACACTCCTTTGAACAAGAAAAGTTTAGAACTTATACTCGACTTTTTCTGGTTGAATTTGATTTTTCTATGGCCGTCCCTTTTGTTTTAGACCGAGTTTTTCTTTTCTTCAACCCCTTTTTCTCGAGTTCTGACTTCCTCTAACAGTAATGGAAGTTTTAACTTGAAAACACTTGTTGTCTATGCTTTTGAGTTCAGAGGAAAAAGATTACAATAAACTCTTGTTGCTTCTCTATCACGTGTTTATTCTAAACTGAAGTTGCTCAGGAATTAATAACATTTCCCGTATTCGATTCCTTGGATTAGACTCTTTAGAATAAATTTCATGCAGATACACGTAACTAATAAGCTCCAGAGAAAATTGAAAAATTATAGCAAGGGTCAAGGCTGATTTAAGAAGACATTTAAAGCATTCAAAGTAGACCAAGGAGTTACAAAACTTGTGTTAATTCAGAAAAGTAATAGCTGGTCAAGGGGGTTACAAAAACTTGCACTTAAGAAAATTAATTGAATCGTCTTCAACCTTATCAAGAACCACAAACCAGATCTCAATCGATCACACACACACACAAAAGTTGGCTAGAACACTTTGACGATCTTTGCATGCAATTCTTGTAAAGACCAAGTTAGGATTCGAGGCTTACCTTGTAATACCGCTTTGATACCAAATTATAGGTCCCTTGTGGAGGATCTCACCGGAACAAGGAAGTTTCGCCACCCTAACTTCAGTGGAACGTGCCTTGATGAAGATCGTTTGTAACGGATGAGGAAATGGACGTTTGAAGAATGAAAATGGATCTGAACTCAAGGGAATTCAGATGAGATTTGAAGGAGAAGATATCAACAAGTTTTAGATGGATAAACACACCAAATAACAAGTTGTGTTGCAAGAATGACTCCGGATGAACACACCGAAATCACACAAACAAGGGATTGGATAAACTCACCAATCTGACGTTCAAACTGATAAACTCTCAAGGTTTTTCTATGGAAAACTCAAGAATATTTGATAGCTAAAACGTAACTGCAAATGAAAGGAAAAATCCCCTTAAATAGTCTAGCTTAACACACTAAACATAGAAGAAACTGGCCGTCCGGAAAACAAAAGCAATACAACTCGGTTTGGGCTGAATTTTGGACATATGGGCGTTGAAGACATCTTATGTAAGCCCACCAAACATGGGCCCAAACTCTTGAGCCAATTGGGAGAACGCTTTGGTCCAATCTAAGGTGCTGCTGGCATTGCATTTGATTGTTTGGGCTGGGCACACCTTCACTTTGGTCGGCAACCCTGAGGTCCTTGACCTTTTTTGGACCCATGAGGGCTGGAGAAGAAGTTGGAGATCCATTGGACTAGGTTGGCTCGGTGATTCACAAGGCACATCAGTTTGTGTCGGCTCGACTTCTTGGCAAAGTATAGTGACCGCCTCCTTGGGCTCTTGACTCGGCGCTCCCTGGGCATATAGTCCTCTTTGAAGGTCTTGGAGAAGCTTCTTGGCCTGGGATCGGGTGATGGTTCCTGGAAACGCCTCGATGTCGTTGTCGCCTTGAGCACCGCGTGCTAGGGCACGGGTGTCGGCCCTAGTGACAGGCTTGGTGGCTGGAGGCCACACCTTGGCTGGCGCCGCCCTTGGGACTGGATGTGAGGGTTGATTCACATCAACTTACTCTAACAAGAGTCCGGGCGGTTTCCACGTTGTATTCCTCGCCCGAGGGTATATTAATTATGTGCGTAAAAGCACTTATCTTATTTACTTCCAAAACATACATTCAACGTTAAAGCTTTTAATCCACAATAATCTCGCAATGAGATATATAACATGGGACGAATCCCGATTTTTGGCACTAGCTAAGTGCAGCACCACCTATATTCGGATAGGGGTAGGTCATGACTAGAAAGTGTTAGGGCATTTATCATCCTAACACAAAGTTATAAAGAAACGACTAGACCTCGTAAGGTACATAGCGTTCCTACGAATACTCGTACTAACTAAGCATGTAAAGTCCACATATAAATCCACAGCAAAATCCATTTATCACTTTATGATAATATCATATAGAATTATGTATAATAGCATTGTTTCTATCAATATATACAACATATCATAAATTCATATTTTAACACATTGTTTTATCAAATCTGTTCCCAAACATAAAACAACAACTTTATCCCATCTTAATTAGACAA
Organism: Rheum nobile; assembly: GCA_027886185.1. Classification (NCBI taxonomy): domain Eukaryota; kingdom Viridiplantae; phylum Streptophyta; class Magnoliopsida; order Caryophyllales; family Polygonaceae; genus Rheum; species Rheum nobile. The sequence goes on along the minus strand of WOAB01000765.1, from coordinate 998,952 downwards.
TTAAATAATTGACAATCAAGGGAAACATGGAATAGTGAGCAAGAGCGAATCGCCACTTGCCTTAGCTAGACGAACGAGAGATCGGGTTCCGAGATCTGGAAACTTGCACTTGAGCACGGTTTCCTACGATGACGACGAGTTTTAAGACAAAACCCTAAATTAGATACGGTATGAAAAGACGAAGCAAAACGAAGGAAACGAGCCAGTGTCGCGGTCGCGGATGGCATAGCCGTGATCGCAGCCTTGCTGGGCAAAACCGCACCCGCGGTTTCACAACCGCAACCGCGGAATTGTGCCCAGCCTGGGTCACGGGTCTCTGCCCGGCCCCGGTCGCGGTGGATGGAGCCGCGGTCGCGGAACTCCATCCCGACGCAAGCTTAATCGAGCTTTCGAGGTCATACCGATGACGACGAGGCTTCGTACTTCGCTTTTGAACCAAGGCGCACCACCACCACTCCAAGGACTTCCCAACGGTGACGACTATGGCTTCCGATGACGAAAACTCTGGCAACAAATCAAACTTTTTCGAGAGGAGAAGAGAGCTGAGAATGATGGAGGAGAAGCCAGATCCGAGCTCTATTTATAGGCACATTCTGGAGCTCCAACCTCAACGTTAAGGAAACCCAAACGCTCCAGCTCCCGCCGTTCAGGCCACGTGGAAGAAAAGCCAAACGCCGGCCTTCTGGAAGCTGAGGAAGAAGACGATGCAATAGTGCTCGCGATCGCGGTTTCAGAACCACGATCGCGGTTTGCCCAAAGGCCAAACCGTGCCCGCCGAAATGCTGCGCCCGCGGCAGCTTAGCCGCGGTCGTGGCTCTCGGCCTTGATCGTCTCCCGAGCCTTGATCGCGCTCCCGAGCCTTGATCGTGGTTATGCTTAATCTTTGGTTTTAGCACTCCCAAAATATTTGAAGACCCAATATCTTATTAAACGTATATTATCACATTCAAAAGGTTCTTACTGAGTTTATAGAAAATGCCTAACACGTCTTGCTTACAAAATGAAAGTTTGAAAATTACCCAAATACCCCTACTCAAAATTGAGGATTATTACACTAAAGTCCTTTACAAATCGCCGATAGAAACCAGCCAACCCAAGGAATCTACGCACTTAAGTCATTGTTGTAGGAGTTGGCCATTCTTGGATTGCCTTCACCTTCTTCTCATCAACTCTCAAGCCATCCCTGCACACCACAAAGCCAAGAAATACCACATGATCCGAACAAAAGTGACACTTCTTGAAATTGGCATACAACTTTTCCTTCCTAAGCACTTCTAGAACCTTTCTAAGATGAGTAACATGATCATGCATATTTTTGCTATATATCAAGATATCATCAAAGTAAACTACTACGAATTACCAAGGAAGGGTCTTAGACCATGGTTCATTAGTCTCATGAACTGCTTGGTGCATTGGTGAGTCCAAATGGCATGACGAGCCACTCATACAATCCATACTTGGTTTTGAAGGTTGTCTTCCATTCATCTCCTTCTTTCATTCTTATTGGGTAGTACCCACTCTTCAAGTCGATCTTGGAGAACACACTAGCGACGTGCAACTCATCAAGCATATCATCAAGTCGGGGAATAGGATGACGATATTTGATGGTTATGTTGTTGATAGCCCTACAATCAATGCACATTCTCAAAGTTCCATCCTTTTTTGGCACAAGAATAACCGGAACTGAGCAAGGGCTCAAACTCTCTCTCTCTCACATATCCCTTGTCTAAGAGTTCTTGAACCTATTTTTGAAGCTCTTTGGTCTCAATTGGATTTGCCCTATACGCAGCTCCATTAGGTAAGGTTTCTCCCAGAATGAAGTCAATTTGATGCTCAATACCTCGGAAGGAAGGTAGTCCTTTTAGAACTTCATCTTGAAACAAATATTGAAAGTCGTGCAAGAGAAAAGAGATGGAGGGAGGTAGATCATCTAGATCTTGAGAAGAGATTGAACATCTTTAAAAACGACAAGGAAACAAACTTCACTTTCCTTGATAGCTTGATAGATTTCCTTGGCCTTACCCAAAAGCATGTGATTAGAGGCGGCTTGATTCTTCCCAATAGCCAATTTCTTCCTCTTGCTGTTATCATCGGCCTCTCTAGCTTGTCTTCTTTGCTCTCTAGCAACATGATCAGCCATGATCTCGTGTGGCGCAAGTGGGTGTAGTGTGATCCTTTTCCCCTCAAAATGGAAAGAATACTCATTGCAGACCCCGCGATGAATTATACCTCTATCAAATTGCCATGGTCACCCAAGCAAGAGATGTCAAGCGGTCATGAGCAATACATCACAAAACACCTCGTCTTCATAGCCACCTATAGCAAACTGAATCTTGGCTTGTTCCTTAACTTTAATAGGAGTAGAGGAGTTAAGCCAACATAAAGTATAAGGTTGATGATGAGGAATTGTAGGAATTTAAAAATGAGAGACTACCTCTGGATCTATAATATTGCAACATGATCCACCATCTATAATCATACTACATACCATACCTTGGATAAGACATCTAGTGTGAAAGATAGTCTCATGCTGATTAGGAACACTTTGAGTCTCATCAGTCACCAAGGTTCTCTTGACAACAAAGCAATCCCCGGTGACCACTTCCATATGCATCTCCTCTTCTTCCTCATGGTTTTCTTCTTTTTCTTCTGGCTCTTCTTAAGATTCATAGTCTCCTAAAGTGTTAAGGAGAACTTGCATCTTTGTAAGGCAGTCCTTGGCTAAGTGGCCATGCCCTAGGAACTTGAAACACTTGAGATTCCTTGTACGGTTTTCTCCTTCCCTTTTCTAACCTTGAGGAGCTTGTGGGACTTCTCTTCTCGGCGGAGGGTGAGAGGGATCAGTTATTGGCTCTTGGCGCCGAGGAGGAGGGTTAGGAGAGCCGACACTTGTGGCATTTCATGGTCGAGAGCTAGAAACTTGAGTCCTTCTTTGTGGGAGATTCGTGTACACATGATTAGTGTAGTGTATGACTTCTTCAATGGGGGTACCTCTCACGAAGTGTTGCATTCTCACAATAGACTTAAGATCAGTAGTTAAGCCATGGACAAATTTAGAGATAACATACCCATCGGAGAACCGAAGTCTGGATCAAAACATGAGAGTCTTAAGCTCCTTGTACTACTCATCAGGAGTCCTACTTCCTTGCCTGATTTGCTCTAGTTTAGCATGAATCCTCTTGGTGTAGTCCTCGGGGAAAAACCTAGCATGAAGGGCTTCCTTGAATTCTTCGCAAGTAATGACTGGTGGCCATCCCTTGTACTCCCTTTCTTCTTTGTATTCAAGCCACCAATAATAAGCAAAGTCCACAAACTAAATGGTGGCAATGGCAACTCGTTGAGCATCATGGTAGTTGTATAAGTCAAACACAACCTCGGTCTAAGATACCCAATCAAGGAATGCTTCTACATCTGTGGTACCTCCAATGTTTTGAACTTCAAGCTTCACACCATGGGTTGGCTCTCTTCCATGTGTTCTCTCATATTCTTCCTCATAATAACCTCTAAGAGCCGGTGGTTGCCGCCTAGGAGGAGGAGTATTTCTCTCTCTAACTTTCTCTCTCGGAGGGTAATGACCTGGTACATTGCGCTGAGGCATCATGAGAAGTCTTCTTGCTTCTTGCCCTGGATGGTTAATAGGCATAGGAAGAGAATTGGATTAGGGGAAGTCATCCATACCTTGTTCAGGTCTTGAAGTCATTACATAGGGTATATAGAAGGTGGTGCGACTGGCAGAGCGTAGGAGGCTGGTGCCGAGCCAAGTGGTATGGAAGCTTGTGGAAGATATAAAGTTGATGCAGCCTTGGGAAAGGACACTTGAGGCAATACCCTAGGAGACTCTCGGTTGAGAAGCATGAGATTGTTGATCTTCTTGACGGCCATTGTTGGTATGGGCCCAACTGAGTAGTTGCTCAATCTTTGCTTCCAATTTGACCTCCAAGGCTTGGATAAGCCTAGTGGTTTCTTCTTTGTCTTGAGCTCTCTTGGCGTCATTGAGTTGGAGAGCTTGCATGATGGTATCTAAGGTGATAGCCTGAGATTGGTCGTCGTCCATGTCTTTCCTAGCAAGGTTAGCAACCAAGACAAATACCAAATAACCAAGACAAGAGTAGGTAGGCCAGTCAATGGATCCTTGAGCCTAGCAAGTGCTAAAATTGATGTAAAAGTGGACACAAATTCAGTTGGCAAGCTCTCAAGAACAAGGTCGTAGGGTATGATGAAAACACACAACTCAACTACACAAAAACTGACTTGAACCGGTAGTCAAAAAAGAATAATCGAACCAACCAAGTCACAAGAAGGCTACTAGGCACACAAGATTTTCAGTTTACAAAGTGGTCTCGTACTAGCCTAACTTGGTCTCTCGTGGGGTCCAAGTTTTCCTATGTCCCACCTCTTTTTCGCTTATGCTTATTGTGGGATCCGAGATTTGCTAAGCCCCACCTATTTTTCACCAAGATAAAACTTTCCATTGTATGGAATTATAATACAAGACTCTTGACTTTGGTTGAATCTTTTTTTTTATAGCAGCCAACGATTATAATTTTTTTTAGTACTTTTGGACCACAAATTTCATGCCAAAATCTTATGCACCGTCCCCACATCATGAACCTTGGAAAACAATTCCGGTTGAACTAATGTGGAAAATGAAAAGAACTCAGTTGGTTTTTTAATGAAGATGTTTTAAGAGACTTAAGTAAACGCAAGTGATTATTACAAATCAATTTTGAGTCATCCAAAGGTTGTCTTCAACCTCAATTCCACACGCATGAAACCAGTCTAGAAAACAGCATGAAATGAGCATAAACTTCAGCAAAACGTGATGCAAAAAGGGCATAAAAATTTATATCACTTGCAACTAAAAACATAGATCGACTTTTAGATCAAGTTTGAGCATGTACCTTGCTAGCTCTGATACCACATGATATAGGACCACGCTCCTCTTGTTTATCGGTGCAGGGTAGACGCCAAGGTGGTTCCCAAGCAAGATTGAAGTCGTCTTTATCAATGGTGGAGGAGGAGATGAAGAAGGTTGATGAATTGGATGGAGTAATCGAAGGGGGCGATCTAGAGGTAGTTAGATGGATGATGATGAAGGATAGGCGATGCCTTAGAGTAGATACAACACACCACTCAAAGGAGATGATTTGATCAAGATTGAGGGATGTAACACACCCAAGAAGATTATCAAAGGGGTGATCGATATCACACACGATAAAGGGAGTTTTTCTGGAAAATAGAACTGAACCTTGAGAGCTTTGTTAGTATTTTTGATTGATGTAAAACGTGATTACAAAGGGAGCAAAAAGATGCCTATTAATAGGCTCACAAAACTGATCACATGCCCAACCTTTCATGTGGCCGGTGATCTCTTCACTTTCCTAGAGTTTTAATGTCCCAAATAAACACATGGAAATTAAAGGAAACACTTAAAAAATTCCAATACATTTATTTGGCTGGAGATAAGATAAGCTCCAAGTGGTCCAGTGGCTATGGAGGACCCTTATGATGCCAGACGAGTCAAGATCAAGTTCACCGGGCCATAAGAGAATTGCCTCGGCGCTTCAAGGCTTAAAAGTCCTTTTTACAGCTTAGCATGAAGATCCTTGGGTCGCGCTCTCATAATAGCCCCGGGTGGTAGCTCATTGCCAAGGTCCAACGGTGGAACCCTAGCGGCGCCGCGCGAGGGGGCGATCTAGATCGGTATATCCTTCAACGATCAACTCATCATCCCCTCTATACAAGAAGAAATCATCCTTAGTCCTTCAAGTACTTTAGGATGTTCTTAGCCGCATTCTTATGTGCTTCTCTTGGATTCGATTGGTATCTATTGCACATTCTAAAAGCGAATGCAACATCTAGGCGAATACAGATCATGGCATACATGATAGATCCTATTATTGATGCATAAAGAATCTTACACATCTTCTCTTGCTCAACAGGTGTGATTGGACACTTCTTTTTGCTAAGTTGTAAGCCATGCCACATAGGTAAGATTCCTTTCTTAGAATTCTTCATATTGAATCTATCAAGGACCTTATCCATATAAGTTCCTTGACTTAGTCCAATTAGTCTCTTAGATCTATCTTTATGGATCTTGATACCTAATATGTACTTTGTCTCTCCCAAGTCTTTCATTCAAATTCATTTATTTAGCTAGTCCTTGACGGAATCCAACATAGGAATGTCATTTCGAATGAGCAGTATGTCATACATATACAAGACTAGGAAAACCACTTTTCTCCCACTAAACTTCTTGTAAACACAAGGTTATTCTTCACATTTGATAAAATCAAACTGTGTGATCGCCTCATCAAATCGAAGATTCTAACTCCTTGATGCTTGCTTAAGTCCATAAATGAACTTCTTGAGCTTGTATACCTTCTTAAGTCTTTGTGGATCCTCAAAACCCTCAAGTTGTGTCATGTACACATCCTCTTCTAAATACCCATTTAGAAAAGCGGTCTTGACATCCATTTGCCGATTCTCATAATCATAATGAGCTGCAATTATTAGGATTATCCGAATGGATCTAAGCATAACAATTGGTCAAAAGGTTTCATCATAGTAAATACCATGAATATGTTTAAATCATTTTGTAACCAATCTTGCTTTGAAAACTGATATGTTTCCATCCTTGTATGTTTTGTGTTTGAAAACCCATTTGCATCTTATGGGTGTTACCCCATCTAGCAAATCAATGAAGTTCCATACTTGATTTTCAGACATGGAATCCATTTCAGACTTCATGGCTATGCACCATTATTTGGAGTCTGGGCTCATCACAACTTGCTTATAAGTAGTAGGCTCCTCGCATTCTAAAAGCAAGATGTCGTAGCTCACAGTCAATATGTAATCAACATATTTCTTTGGTTGCGTTCTGGGCCTATCAAATCTACGTGTGGGATGAACAATAGGACGATCTTCCACAACAATTTGTGGATTCTTATTACAATCAGATTCTGGATGGACGATAAGAGTGGGATCTTAAGACTCCACTACTTCCGGCATATGGGTGGCCTCCCTTTGGGGGAATGCATCACCAAATACCGTTGTCTCTAACATGGTGTAATCCATGTCTTTTTGTTGCTCAGTTTGTTGCTCAGTTTGTTGATTTTCTTGAACTTCTTCAAGATTTACATTTCTCCCACTTGACTTTTTGGAAATAAAATACTTTTTCAGAAAGACACTATCCCGAGAAACAAACACTTTGTGCTCACTGGGATTGTAGAAATAGTATCCTTTTGTTTCTTTAGGATACCGTACAAAGAAACACTTATCTGATTTGAGGGCAAGCTTGTTTGAGAGTAAACGTTTTACATAAGCTTCACATCTTAAATCTTTAAAAAAGAAAAACTTGGAACTCTTCTAGTCCATAACTCATATGGTGTTTTATCTACAAGTTTGAACGGCGTCCTGTTTAGTATAAAAGTTGCAGTTGTGAGAGCATATCCCCATAAAGATAATGGAAGATCATCAAAACTCATCATAGAACGAACCATGTCTAACAAGATTCTATTTCTTCTCAACAGATACACCATTCAATTGTGGTGTCAAAGAATTCCACAACTCCTTAAATGATAATCAAATTCTTGACTCAAATATTCACCACCACAACTAGATCGTAATGCTTTAATTTTCTTGTCAAGTTGATTTTCAACTTCATTTTGAAACTTTTTAAACTTTTCAAAAGATTCAGACTTATGCTTCATTAAGTATATGTAACCATATCTACTTAAATCATCAGTAAAAGCTATAAAGTATCGGTAACCACCTCTAGCTTCTTTGCTTATAAGTCCACATACATCTGTATGTATTAGGGCTAAAAATTCATTTGCCTTTTCTCTTACTCCAATAAAATGTGATCTTGTCATCTTTCCCATTAAGCAAGATTCACATGTTTTAAAAGATTTACAATCAAATGAGGCTATAAGGCCAACCTTTTGGAGCTTCTTCATGCGGTTCAAGCTAATGTGGCCTAAATGACAATGCCATAGATTAGTAGTGTTCAAATCATTTGATTTTTTCCTTTTAGTATTTATATTATAGATTTTGGATTCTAAATCCACCACATGGAGTCCATTACTCAATGGGGCATTGGCATAAAAGATATCATCCTTATAACTAGAAAAAGATCCTTTCTTAATGATAAAATCAAAGCCTTCAATATCCAAAACAAGAGTTGAAATAAGGTTTCTAGTAATAGAGGGAACGAAATAACAATTGTTCAGTTCTAAAACTAAACCAGAAGGTAAAGGCAAATAATAATCTCCTATAGCAAGTGCAGCAACTCTTGCTCCATTCCAACACGCATGAATACTTCTCCCTTATCCAAACTTCTACTTCTTCTTAGTTCCTGCACATTCAAAATAATGTGAGAACCACAGCTAGTATCTATTAATCGAGTTAAAGCTTTTGCTATTAAGATTTCTATAACATACTTACCTGAATTTGAACTCACATTTCCATTCTTCTTGTCTTCTAGGTATTTTGGGCAGTTCCTCTTCCAATACCTCTTTACATTGCAGTAGAAACATTCATGGTTAGCAGCTAATCTAGCCTTTTCAGAAGCTTTCGGCTTGGGTTGTGCAACTTCCTTTCCCTTCCCTTCCACATGCTTCTTGTTCTTCCCAGGTGCCCCTTTCTTGAACCCTTTATCCTTGTTGACCATGAAAATATCTTTCTTAGAGTTAAAAAAGAGATTTTGCTCAGCAGTTTTGAGCAACCCATGTAGCTCTTCAAGGCTTTTCCCAACTCCATTCATATTGAAGTTCAGCTTGAATTGAGCGAAATCATCATGTAGAGAGTGGAGTATGATGTTAGTAGCCAACTCTTGACTGTATGGGAAGCCTAGTCTTTCCATGTTCTCAAAATGTCCAATCATATTGAACATATGAGCACTGACTGGCTTTCCTTTCTCAAGTTTGAAATCAAGAATTGCCTTGTGAGTCTTATACCTCTCCATTCTAGCTTGTTCCTCAAACATGACTTTCAGTGTACGAATGATGGTGTGAGCTTCCATCCTCTCAAACCTCTTTTGAAGGTTCGATTCCATGGATGCTAACATAAGATAAGTGACAATCACTGACTTATCTCTAATCTCCTTCTCAACCACATTTTTTCTTTTGGAGTGGACATCGCATGATGCGAAACGCCCCGGGGAAGGGTCGTCTCATGTGCGTTGGCTCGGACCTTGGCGCAAGCAAGGGCTTCCTCCTTCACCTCCTTGGTGGATCTTCCTCCAAATTGGCTTCACTGGGGCGCAACATCTGGATAACCTCAAATAGGGGTTATCTAATTGAAGTGCTCAAGAACAACCGATGGAACGAGATGCAAACAACAGAGAGATTTGAGTGTGAGAGCTTGGTAGTGATGGCTTGATGCCTTAGGGGTTTAGGGAGGAGGAACACCTCTACTCAAGCTAAATCTTGCTAAAACATGTATTGAAAGGTGATGTGTCCCTTGTCAAGGATCTCCAAGCTTCAAGGATAGTTCGTCACCAAAACCCAAGCAAAGTCCTCATCGGTGTCGGCATTGGTCTCGCTAGAACAAGCAAGTTTTGGTCTGGGCATTTGAGGGCAATTGAGGCAATCTTGTGTAAGGGATAAGCAACTGGAATTATTGGATAAACATACCAAAAATGTCTAGAAGAAACGTAGGTTTGATTGAGGATAAACACACCTAAATCTCACAACGTTTTGTTCGGATAAACACACCAAACAATGATGTCAAAACCAAAAAGGCTCTCAAAGGATTTTTGCTCTAAAAAGTTCAAGATATATTCAAGTTTAAATGTGCCAAACAATGAAGTTGCAAGCCAGCTTATAAACACAAAGAAAAACCTTAAATTGTCTTAAACACATTTAATGGGTATCATATAGTGGGACTCTTAATGGGCTGGTCAAATCTCAACGCAATTTGCCTTCAATTTTGGAGATAAACGGCAGCATCCAATGTGCCACGTCACCACCAAATTTGAGGGAAAAGGCACAAGCCAATTGGAGATGGCCTTGCTTCAGCGCCTTGACAATGCCGGCGTCGGAGACTCCCTTTGACATCCAATGCCATCTCCGGGCAAACCTTCAAACTCCCCACCACTCCTGGGGTCCATTGGCTTGTGGGGTTCTCAAAAGGGGATGGTCGAAGTTTGGCCCCATTTGAACCTCCGTGGCCAGGTGAACGCCACTGCTCCCCTTCTTGGTCAATGCCCGACGTTGGGGTTCCTTCTTGGATGAGTGTAATCACAGAGTCATTTAGAACTTGGCTCGGCGCTCCATATCTTGATACGGGGTTAGCCGTAATTGGCCCGATCTTGATGCGCAACGACATTAAAATGCAAAAGAAACAACAAACAAAGGTGAATCGGTGGAAGCTAAGAAAGATGATCAAAAGGAACAAGAGGAAACCTTAAAACCGCATGGAGACACCCTTTGGTGTTCGTAAACACCAAGAACAACCCAACCTGAATTGAAAGACCTCGTCTCCTACAACTCCACACAAGAGAGGACGAATCCTCAAGAGCACGAAGAGGATGCGTTGTGTCGCCTTCGATTACCAACTCGAAAGGAATTGATCTTCACAAACGACCAAGGCTATTTCGGATTGAACAAGACACGGACTCTCTCTTTTCGAAAGTTGCTATTTCAGAAATATGATTCTTGATAATGTGCTTGTTGCCGAAAATGGCAATTACAAAGGCCTTAAATACTTCTCTAAAGAAGCCGGCCCAAAAACACTAAAACATACTAAAAAGGGAAAGGAATGGAAGGTGCACACAAGTCATGCACTCAGCCATTATGAACCATCGTCAATGAGAAAGCCTTAGGTGTGGCCGTGACAACCTCCTCCGGGACTTGGTGTGCAAGTGTGGCTAGCTCATCTTGGAGACGACGAGCTTGGCTCCTAGTCATAGGACCGGATGTTGGTTGAGGTGTGGATGGTCCTCCATCATCCTCCCCTTCTTGAAGAGGATCCGACCACAGATCATGTGCTTGAGGTGTAGCTACGTCCGGTGAGTGGTAGGGTGTCAAATCAACCATATTGAACGTTGCACTTACACCATAAGTGTCCGGTAGGTCAAGGATGTAAGCATTGTCTCCTACTCGGCGCAGTACCTTGAATGGACCATCTCCTCTAGGTGCAAGCTTGGACTTGCGTAGCTCCGGGAAGCGCTGCTTCCGCAAGTGCACCCATACGAGATCTCCGGGTTGAAACACCAATCTCTTGCGCCCTTTGTTGACCCTAGCTGCATTCCGTTCTCCACAAGCCTTGAGCTTCTCCTTGGTCCTCTCATGCAACTCCTTGATGAACTCCACGTGCCTACCTGCATCAAAACTCTCACGCTCCTTCATAGGAAAAGGAGCAAGATCAAGTGGAGTAGTGGGGTTGATACCATAAACACACTCAAAAGGAGACAAAGATGTAGATGAGTGGACAGTCCTATTGTAGGCAAACTCGACATGAGGTAGAGCTTCCTCCCAAGCCTTAAGGTTCTTCCTAAGGATGGCTCGAAGAATGGTAGCTAAGGTTCGGTTAGTTACTTCCGTTTGACCATCCGTTTGAGGGTGGCTAGAGGTAGAGAACAAGAGCCTCGTCCCTAGCTTTCCCCAAAGAGTCTTCCAAAAGTAACTAAGGAACTTAACATCTCTATCACTTACTATAGTCCTAGGCACACCATGTAGCCTTACGATTTCCCTAAAGAAAAGGTTGGCTACATTAGATGCATCGTCGGTCTTATGGCAAGCAATAAAATGAGCCATTTTAGAGAAACGATAAACTACCACAAAGATAGAATCACGTCCCTTCTTGGTCCTTGGCAGCCCCACGATAAAGTCCATAGAGATATCCTTCCAAGGGGCACTTGGGATGGGCAATGGACTATATAAACCGTGGGGTTGGAGCCTAGACTTGGCCTTAAGACAGCCCAAACACCTCCTAATAAGGTGCTCAACATCTCTAAGCATGTGGGGCCAATAAAAGTGAGCATGAAGCATATGATATGTTTTGTCCCTTCCAAAGTGACCCATTAATCCACCCTTGTGGGCTTCTTCAACGAGTAGCATTCGTAAGGAACAACTAGGGATGCACACTTTATCAACCCTAAATAAGAATCCATCAAACAAGTAAAACTTGTCACACGAGCCCTTATCTAAACATGACTTATAAATGGCACCAAAATCAGAATCTTTCACATACAACTCCTTTATATATGCAAACCCTAAAACCTTGGAGTCTAATGTGGTAAGCAAAGTGTATCTCCTAGATAGGGCATCTGCAACTACATTGTCTTTCCCCTTTTTGTATTTGATTACATAAGGGAAAGTTTCAATGAATTCCATCCATCTACCATGTCGTCTATCAAGTTTATCTTGGCTCTTGAAGTGCTTTAAGGATTCATGATCCGTATGCAAGATAAACTCTCTAGGCCACAAGTAGTGTTGCCAAGTCTTTAATACTCTAAATAAAGCATATAACTCTTTGTCATAAGTAGAGTAATTAAGACTTACCTTCTTGCATCAAGACGCCGCCTATGCCAATCCCGGAAGCGTCGCACTCCACCTCAAAGGGCCTTGTGAAGTCCGGCAAAACCAGCAAAGGTGCTTGCGTCAATCTCCATTTTAGGGCATTGAATGCCCTCTCTTGCGCCTCCTCCCACACAAAGGCCGAATGCTTCTTGGTCACTTCCGTCAAGGGCGCAGTAATGGTGCTAAAATCCCTCACGAACCTCCTATAGAAGCTGGCCAAACCATGAAAGCTCCTCACTTGGCTCACGGAGGTAGGCGTAGGCCAATCTTGTATGGCCTTTATCTTGCTCTCGTCCACTTGAAGGCCTCTTGAGCTCACTACAAAACCAAGGAAAGTAACTTGATTAGTGCAAAACTCACATTTCTTTTCATTAGCATACAAGCACTCATTACGTAAAGTAGAGAGTACTTCCCTCAAGTGACGCTCATGCTCCTCTAGGGACTTGTTGTACACAAGTATATCATCAAAATAGACAACAACAAATTTCCCTATAAAATGCCTTAAAACATGATTCATTAAGCGCATGAAAGTACTAGGAGCATTTGTCAAGCCAAAAGGCATGACAATCCACTCATACAAACCGAATTTTGTCTTGAAGGCCGTTTTCCATTCATCCCCCTCCTTCATCCTAATTTGGTGGTAGCCACTTCGGAGATCTATCTTGGTAAAGATGGATGCTCCATGCAGCTCATCTAGCATGTCGTCGAGGCGGGGAATTGGATGTCGGTACTTTATGGTGATGTTGTGGATGGCTCGGCAGTCCACGCACATCCTCCATGTGCCATCCTTCTTGGGCACCAAAAGCACCGGCACGGCACAAGGGCTAAGGCTCTCACGAACATGGCCCTTGTCAAGCAAAGCCTTTACTTGCTCTTGAACTTCTTGCGTCTCCTTTGGATTCATCCTATAGGCCGGCCTGTTTGGGAGAGTAGCACCCGGAATTAGATCAATTTGATGCTCAATACCTCTCATAGGGGGCAGACCCGATGGCATCTCCTCGGGGAAGACATCTTGAAACTCTTCAAGCAAGCTTAGAATGATTGGCGGCAAGGTGGACTTCAACTCCTCACTAAGCAAGCCAAAACTCTTGCACAAGAGCATGAGAGTGGCGTCTTGGGGTAGGTGCTCGTCTCTCATCTCCTCCTTGGAAGCCAGCAGAACTTGGGACTTGGTTTTTGCCTTGGAAGAGCTCTCGGTTGAACTCCCCTTCTTAGCTTCAACCGACTTCTCTTGGTCCTTCTTCTTCTCATATGCTTCGGCTACCTGCAATGGAGTCATAGGCTTTAGTACCACACTCTTGCCATTATAATTAAAAGAATGACGGTTAGTATAGCCATTATGAGTGACACGTCTATCAAACTGCCATGGATGACCTAACAATATATGGCAAGCATTCATTGGGACCACATCACATAAGATAGTATCTACATAATGCCCTAGGGTTATGGTCACATTGACTTGTTTAGCCACTTTAACTTCTCCACATTCATTCATCCAATGCAGCTTGTATGGCCTAGGATGATGGAAGGTCGGAAGTTGTAACCTAGTAACTAGTTCGGTACTAGCAATGTTACAACAACTACCCCCATCAATGATCATGTTACAAACCTTCCCCTTAACCAAACACCTAGTATGAAATAAATTTTCCCTTTGGTTATCATCACATGGGGCAGGTTGTACATGCAAAGTTCTCCTACACACTAAGGATTCACCATGCTCAAATTCAATGCAGTCCATATCCTCATTAACATCATGCATAGGCTCGTCTTCAATAAACGGACCTTGCTCTTCACCCTCGGACTCAGATTCATAGAGTCCAAGATGGTTAATAACCAAGGTTCGTCTATTGGGGCAATCTTTCATCATATGCCCATGGCCTTGACATTTAAAGCATATATTATCCCTAGCTCTAGAAGAAGGAGAAGGGTTAGAAAAAATCCCTTGTGACCCATTAGCCGGGCCGGGCTATCGACTAGAGGACTGCGGCGGTGTGCTCGGTGGTGCACTTTTCCTCGGCGCATCTTGGCTCCTTGGTTGGCTCACGGTCTGTGCCTGGTTCCTACCAAATTGCGCCGACTGAAAGGGCCTAGATTGGCTAGGGGCCTTCCATGAGTTCGGCTGGCCGCTAGCTCCTCTCGCCGCTTGATGGCCTTGATTCCTAGCCTTGTATCTTTGGTTTTTCTCCACTTTGATGGCCAAATGCAGCAGCTGTGTGGAATCTGTATAGGGGTACATATCGACCTCATTAGCAATATAAGGATTAAGGATGCGAAGATACCTTGCCATAGTCGATTCTTCATCTTCCATGACATTGGCTCGCACCATGGCTGTTTACATGGCATTGAAGGCCTCCTCCACACTCATGCTTCCTTGCTTGAGGTTCTCTAGCCGCTGTTTTAGCTCCCTTGAATAATGGTGGGGAACAAACCGAGCATGCATTAGGGCTCTCATTTGCTCCCAAGTGGTGACCGGCGGGTCCAACGCTCTTCTTCTTTCCTTGACGAGGTTGTTCCACCAAGTTAGGGCGAAGCCACTAAACTCAATGGAGGCGAGCTGCACCTTCTTGGCTTCAATGAAGTTATGGCAACTCCAAATCTGCTCAACCTTCATCTCCCATTCCATGTAAGCATCGGGGTCGCACTTGCCTTCAAATGATGGCATCTTGATCTTTATCTTCCCTATGCCATCTTGCTCTAGCTCTCTCCTAGGTTGATTGCCTTGATAGCCTCTATAGCCGCCGTAGCGACCTCTTGGCTCATAATAGTCGTAGGCTTCTCTAGGATCTTGGTGACCAGTGAACCGGTTGCCTTGGTTCCACATCTCCTCCTCCAAATCTGCCTCATCAAACATATCTTCTCTAAGCGGTCCCTGAGGCTCATGCAAAGGATTAGCAACATAGGGCACCTCATGTGGAGGTGGCACTTCATTAGGAAAATGTCCAACTACTCTATTAGCTCCTTCTTGAGCAAAAACAAGAGGAGAAGTGTTCCTTACCGGGGAATTCCTCACGGTGTCGGTGCCTACTGCACGTGTACGTCCAAGGGGCACCAAGTTGGCTCCGGAAGGTCCGCCAGGTTCTGCATAGGCTCCCAAGGGCACGGTTGCTTGAGTTGGCGCTGTCTCCTGGGGTTGTTGTGTAAGCTCAACCGGAGGCACAATGGCTGGTGGTGGTGTCCTTTGTGCCGTCTCAAGGGCAGCCAAACGCGCGGTTATGGTGGCCATAGAGTCGGTCATCTGCTTGAACAAGCTAAAGACCTCCGGGTGCACCGGAGAGGGACTCCTAGTGCCCTCTTTTCTTGACGAGCTGTCTCCTGTCATCACACCAAAACAACTAAACACAGAACTTTGTTAAGGATTAGGTAAATCCAAATCACTCACAAGTGTCTCACTCGTGTGTATCGCTCACGCTCGGTTCAATCCAATGCCAACCTTGTGATGCAATCGGTTGGGAAGACCAAATACCTTCACGTGAGTCAAGTAACCTGGGCAACACTCAACACCCTAGATGATGCTCAATGTAATCGAAGCTTGGTGGTAGTTCGGACAAGACTCAAGAATAACACTAAATTATGATGATTAGTGCAAAATGAAAATGACACAAAAGACTTTGGAAAAACAAGAAAAGAAGACTCAAAGACTCGACAAACTCCTTACAAGAATGTAAATGCAAGGAAAACCATAAGACTCAAAGAATTTAACTCAAGAGGAACTACAATGCACGAATGAAATGCAATGAAAATGGTGGACAAGGACTCAATAAAATTTGAACTCAAAGAGGACAAGTTGTTACCTTGGCTCGCCTTGGCTTGTGCTAGTGGAGGCAGACGAATGGATAGGTTAGGACCGGTGGTGAAGGCGTAGGGTATAGGCACAAGAAAAGGTGAGCAAGAGGAGGTAAGGTTTCCGGGCGGCGGCGAGGGCAGGCGTGGCGCGAGGCAGATGCGGCGCGGCGCGACACTCGTGGCGTCGGTAGCCTTGGCTTATCCCTTGAGATCTTACAAACTTAGGCTAAGTACTAACCTAAATATTAATGAAATACAATAGGCTTATACTAAGCTAAGAAATGAAATGAAATAAAATAGCAATGTTCGTCCTTTTTTTTTGACGATATGATTTTATTTTATTTTTGACTTTTTCTGATATTCTTTTCTTTCTTGTCTTTTTTTTTTGAACTAAATTTCGAAATTTGAAATTACAACTGAATCGGAATAAAAGAAATTAAAGAATAAGGAGAAGATAAGCTTAGTACTAGTTGTTGCCTTGATTGTAGGAGGTGGGCGCCGGGTTTGTTGTGATCCTCTTTGATGCGCCTCAAAAATAGGAGATTGAGGCCGAATGGAATCTGCACGTTGTGGAGAGACGCCGCAAGTGTAGGAGCTCTTTGTTGCTGCACTTTGGAGAGCACGCCGGCTTGTGGTTGATGGAAGAACGTGGGCTTGTGGTGGAGATGGTGGACGGTTATGATAGTGTGATGGTGGGATCGGCCGGAGTTGGTGTTTCCGACTAGGGTTGGCAATCTTTGTGGTGGTGATGAGGTTGTTCCGGTCTCCACAATCACAAGCACAATTAAACACAAAGCAAACAACTAGACGACACAAACAAGAGAAACAAAAGAGACTTGTTCGGCTATGCACAAACACAACCGAAAGGACTTAAGAACACTAACCGATGATTAACACGGCAATGGAAAGGTGTTGGCACCAAAATGCAGCTCTGATACCAATTTGATACGGGGTTAGCCGTAATTGGCCCGATCTTGATGCGCAACGACTTTAAAATGCAAAAGAAACAACAAACAAAGGTGAATCGATGGAAGCTAAGAAAGATGATCAAAAGGAACGAGAGGAAACCTTAGAACCGGATGGAGACACCCTTTGGTGTTCGTAAACACCAAGAACAACCCAACCTGAATTGAAAGACCTCGTCTCCTACAACTCCACACAAGAGAGGACGAATCCTCAAGAGCACGAAGAGGATGCGTTGTGTCGCCTTCGATTACCAACTCGAAAGGAATTGATCTTCACAAACGACCAAGGCTATTTCGGATTGAACAAGACACGAACTCACTCTTTTGGAAAGTTGCTATTTCATAAATATGATTCTTGATAATGTGCTTGTTGCCGAAAATGGCAATTACAAAGGCCTTAAATACTTCTCTAAAGAAGCCGGCCCAAAAACACTAAAACATACTAAAACGGGAAAGGAATGGAAGGTGCACACAAGTCATGCACTCAGCCATTATGAACCATCGTCAATGAGAAAGCCTTAGGTGTGGCCGTGACAACCTCCTCCGGGACTTGGTGTGCAAGTGTGGCTAGCTCATCTTGGAGACGACGAGCTTGGCTCCTAGTCATAGGACCGGATGGTGGTTGAGGTGTGGATGGTCCTCCATCATATCTCATATGGCCTCTTTTGATGCCTTCTTGGAGTAGCTTGGCTTAGGCTCTCTTGATAACCCCTTTTGTGTGGAAAGCGGCGAGGTAGCCGTGATTGATCCTAGCCAGCACCTGATCTTGTGAGCGGCGTTGTAGGAGTTGGGTAGTATTGCTCTGGAATTCTTCTGCTCCTTTGGAAATGCACCTACAATGTCTCATCCTCCTCTAAGATGGCCTCCTTTGGTGAGAGTTGCCTGGAGTGCCTCCTTGCCCTAGTGTTGGCATTGACGGCGTCGGCGGTGGCTTCTCTGCGGCACATGACTCATTGGTTCCTAGGCATGTCTTGTCCTTGGCATCTTGAACTTGATGTGGAACAGGCAGAGTTGCATCAAAAGGGAGGCATATGAGTGCCTTAAATAGTCTTACAAGAATTGGTCGTGGGCCTAGCTTTTTTTAATGGGTCCTGGTCCACTACAAGTGGTCAACACACCCACTAGGAAATGAAAGCAACATTAAAAGAGAAATAGATAGATAGGCACGCGACATCGGGGGATGCCACGTGGGGGTGACACCAGTCACTGGGAGCGTGCGATAGCGCAACGCTAGGGGTGCGCCCTTGGGCGATGCTAAGGCGCGCCCCTGGTGATGTTGGGAGCGCGCCTTGGGGCAATATTGGGAGCACGACTTGGTGTGACATTGGGGACACGCGCACCTGTGACGGCGTGACGCCTGGCTGGTCACCCAAGTGACCAAGTTTGGTGGCTCGTGACTGGGGGCGAAATTGGCGTGTGTCCTGGTAGTCTAGACTAGGTGGCTTAGGCGATAACGCGTGCGCGAGCCCGGGTCATCGGTCAAGTTGACTTAAATCTCACCAAGCCCTCCTCATCTATCGTCGTCAAAGGTTAGGGGCCATCATTCTCCCCTTCTTGGCTGCAAATCGTCCCCTATTCGTCGTCATCAAACTCCGGGGGCACATATGGGGAGAGACATGCCACGTTGAAGGTGGGGTGGACATTGTACTCATCGGGGGAGCTCGAGGCGATAAGCTTTGTCGCCATAGGTTCCAACGCGCGAAAGGGGCCATCGCCCCGTTGGTCAAGCTTGGAGTGGCGATTGGTAGGGAAGCGCTCGTGGCGCAAGTGAACCCAAACGAGGTCATTAGGCGCAAAGATAAAGCTTCGACACCCCTTGTTGGCCTGGTGTTGGCATTAGGCAGCATGGCGCTCCATTTGAGTCTGTGTCCACTAGTGTAACTCCTTCACAAAGTCAGTGCACTAGGCACTATAGGGGTCCTTTGTGGTGCATAGGGGGTGCAGCGTCAACTTCAGTGGGGTAAGAGGGTTGTGCCCGTAAATGACTTCAAAGGGGGTGAGCTTGGTGACCCAATGCATTGATCTATTATAAGAAAACTCAACAAAAGGGAGTAAGTCTTCCCAACGGCACGGGTTGGTCCTAAGCATGGTTCTAAGCAAGGCACTTAGGCTGCAGTTTATTACCTCGGTTTGGCCATCAGTTTGGGGGTGGCAACTAGTAGAGAAGAGGAGATTGGTGCCCAGTTTCCCCCACAAGGTCTTCCAAAAAATAGCATACAAGCTTGGCATCTTTATCAGAGACAATGGTGCGTAGAATGTCATCGAGCTTGACCACGTGGTTAAGGAAAAGGGATGCGACCTCCGATGATACGGGGTAAGCCGTAGGATGGCCCGATCTTGATGCACAACGTTTCTAGGAAGCAAACAAAGCAAATCAAAGTAAGAATCGGCGGAAGAAAGAAGAAATGGACAAGATGAATAAGAGGAAACCAATAACCCGGAAATGGAAACCCTTGGATCGGTTGAGCCAAGAACCACCACGCCTAAAGCTAAAGACCTCGCCTTCTACAACTTCACACAAAGGAGGACGAATCCTCAAGAGCACGAAGAGGATGTCTTGTGTCGTCTTGGATCAAAAACCCGAAAGGAATTGAAGCTTCACAACTCGACCAAGGCTAGCTCGGATGAACAAACACGAAACTCTCTCGTTGGAAGTTTCTAACTCAGAAAAATATTCTTCAATTAAGTTGTTTGTTACCAAAAACGGAAATAACAAGAGGCTTAAATAGTTCCTAGGTGAACCGGCCTCTAAAACACTAAAACAAGCTAAACCGGAAATAAAACAAGCAAAACCGAGTTTAAGAATGTACTAAGCCCACACGGCTGAAAACATACTAAAAAAAGGAAAGTTTTCATTCATGGAAGGTGTACACAAGCCATACACTCAACCACTAGAAACCATCGTCACCAAGTAGGCCTTGGGTGTGGCCGTGACAACCTCCTCCGGGACTTGGTGTGCAAGCTTGGTTAGCTCATTTTGGAGTTGACGAGCTTGGCTCCTAGTCATGGGCCCGGATGGTGGTTGGGTTGTAGATGGTCCTCCATCATCCGAGGAGTTGTTGGTCATATTTTAAGGGATGAAATGAGCCATTTTGGAAAAATGGGTCAGCCACCACAAATATAGAATCTCTCCCCTTCTTAGAGGTTGGGAACCTGATTATGAAGTCCATGGACACATCCTCCCACGGGGCGGAGGGTATGAGTAATGGGGTGTATAAGCCGTGAGGACTCGATCTAGCCTTTACCTTGTGGCATGTGACACAACTTTGGCAATACTTGGTTACTTGGAGGGTCATCTTAGACCAAAAGAGATGTTCCATAAGGGTGGATAAGGTTTTGGCAATCCCAAAGTGGATGCGGCCCTCATGGGCTTCTTGGATCCAGAGGCGCCTAATGGACGAGGTAGGGATACAAAGTGATGCGGGGGTTAGCCGCGAGTGGCCCGATCTAGACGCCAAGAGACTCGAATGGAAGATGGAGGTGGAAACAAGAGAAAACACAAGAGAACAAGTTAGCAAATGATAGGAAACAAAGAAATAAACAAGGATATAGGAACAACCGAAAGATGCAATGGAGAGACCCTTGGCAAACAATTTCGCCAATAACCAAACCAATGTGCACAAACGACATTTCCTTCTACAATCTCCCACAACGATGGACGTGTCCAAAGAGCAAGAGAAGGAGGCGAGTGAAGCCTTGGAGCACCAAGATCATAGACGAAATTGACACAACGCAAGAGCAACCTAGCAAGTTCGAATCAACACCTTGAGAAACACTCCCATGGAGCTCTCATCTTTCATATGCTTAAAGCAAAGTTCATGGCTGAAAAGTTGTCTTACAAAGACAAGCAAAAGGGTCTTAAATACCCTAAGGAGTCGGCCCACACAAGCCCAACAAGAAAACAAGACAAACGGGCTAAAAAAGGACAAACTCGGCCAAACAAGGTCCTGACCCGACCGAGTTTGTGGACCGAGTCAGGCTCGACATTCTTCTCTGAGAACAACTCGGCCTGGACCCGGCCGAGTTGTGGGCCGAGTCAGGGTCATGCCTTGGCTTGCTTCTTGTAGCCTTCGTCTTTCGCAGAGACAATTTCTGGCCTAACTTCAGAAGGTCCGTTCTCTTTCGTCCTTGATCGGAATGGAGTGACTCCAACGCCCAGAGATAGATCTTGAAGTCTAGTTTCACTCCTAAAAATTTGAGAGTTATCGGAGTTGGGAATCAGAAGATATGGCACGTTTACTGAGGGGTCGCTGAAAGTTCCGGGAAGGAATTCAACGAAATGATTGTTGTGGGTGTTGGTGGTCTTCGTTCCCCCGCGCTTGGCTTGAAAGGTCACCAAGGTCCGTAGCATGGGCTCGGTGAAGTCGTCGACGAGGGTGGGCTCCCTTGAGACGTGAACGCTAACCAAGTTCTCGAGTTCCTCGTGCATACGCTTGGCTCGAGCCCTTTGTGAGTGGACCATCCCCTTCCTCAATGGCTTGGCTCGAACCCTTGTGAGTGAACCATATTTCTTTGTGTGCAACTTGGGTTAAGCCTCGGATGCTCCCGCATCACAAAGCTTTCTGTATCTAAAAAGGTAACCCTCATCTAAAAATTAACCCACAAACTCACCTCTAGATGTACAAGTCTCAAAAATAGGCGTAAATAATTCATATTGTGCATAAAGGGACTTATTGAGAGAAAAAACCAAAACATTAGCATCTAGATGGGAAAGAATGACATACCTCCGAGAAAGGGCGTCGGCTACGACCTTCTCATTTCCTTTATTATGCTTGACCACATAGGGAAATGTCTCCATGAACTCCACCCATCGAGCATGACGCCGGCCAAGGTATACTTGGCTTTGAAGATAGGAAAGGTCCTTGTGGTCCGAGTGGATCACAAACTCCTTTGGCCACAAGTAGTGTTGCCAAGTATTCAATACACGGATCAAGGAGTAGAGCTCCTTGTCATAGGTGGGGTAGTTGATAGTGGCCCCTGAAAGCTTTTCACTCAAATAGGAAATGGGACACCAGTCTTCAAGGAGGACGTCGCTGATGCCAATGTTGGAGGCATTACACTCCACTACAAAGGTCTTGGCAAAGTCTGGTAATTGAAGGAGTGGGGCGTTTCATAAGCAGTCTTTGAGCACGGTGAATGACGCCTCATGCTTGTTGGCCCAAATGATCTCAGTGCCCTCTTGGTCAACTCATACAAAGGCGCCGTGATGCTACTAAAGTCTTGGACAAACCATCTATAGAACCCGACAAGGCAAAGGAATGACCTAACCATGGTGGGGGTTGTGGGGGCGCAGCCACTCTCTAATGGCGTGCACCTTCTCCTCGTAAATGCGTAAACCATCTTGGCCAACAACAAATCCAAGGAAATGGTGGATGGAGCGCAAAAAGTGCACTTCGCTAGTTGGCATACAACTTCTCCTTGCAAAGACAATCAAGAACGGCCCTCAAATGCTCCATGTGGTCTTCCAAAGACTTGTAATAGACCAAGATGTCATCGAAGTATACTTCCAAAAATGTTCCCAAGTAAGTCCTTAAAACATGATTCATGAGGAGCATGAATGTACTTGGCACATTGGTGAGGCTGAATGGCATGACTAGGCACTTGTATAGGCCATACTTAGTCTTGAAAGTTGTCTTCCACTCATCGCCCTCACACATGCGTATTTGGTGACATCCACTCTTGAGATTGACCTTGGAAAATAGAGTGGAGCCATGGAGCTCTAGAGCTCATCGAGCATATCATCAAGGCGTGGAATGGGGTGGCGGTACTTGCCGGTGATTTGGTTGATGGTGCAGCAATCAACACACATACGCCATGATCCATACTTCTTTGGCACAAGAATCACCGGCACAACGCATGGACTCAAACTCTCGCGCCCAAAGCCCTTGTCTATGAGCTCCTTGGTTTCCTCAAGGATGGCACGGTAGGTCATGCGGTTGGGCAATGAGGCACCGGAGACGAGGTCAATTTGTTGCTCAATCCCGCACAGTAGAGGAAGGCCCTCTAGTAGCTCCTCTGGGGTCACATAGGTGTAATCTTACAAAAGCGTCGTGACACTGAGTGGCAAATCACTATGTGGTAGGGCATGGTGAGGCATTGATTGGGCACCAACAAGAAACACTAGCGTTGGCCTTGGATAACTGGCTTGATGTGTCGTTGGCAGGCCAAGAGCAGGCGGGTCTCGCAGCGCCCTTGGATGGGCACCGCAGGACTGAGGGTTCACGTTGTGATAGATGGAACAAAAAGTGATGCGCGTGTCATGGCTCCATCATCATGTTGGGGAGTTAGAGCTCCATGGAAGCGCTCTGGGGCGCCATTGTCGTGCTAAGGCGCTGGGGTGCCAGGGGGGCATAAAGGGGCGCCGTCGCCGCACTAGGGAGATGGGGCGCCAAGGGAGAACATTGGAGTGCCATCACAGCGCTTAGAGGTCTTGGCGCCATCATGGCTTGTGCGCGCCGGCGATTGGGTTCCTTTAATGGCCTTGCGGCGGTTCCTCTCCACTTGGTCTTCTAAGAATTCATTTGGCGCCATGGGTAGCAAAGTGATGCACTTGCCATTATGCATGGATACATAGGTGTTCAGGAAGCCGTCATGAAGCACCTTGCGGTCAAATTTCCATGCGTGACATTGCAAAAGGTAAGTGACATCCATACTAATAACATCACAAAGGACTGTATCTTTATTAGAACCAATTTCAAATGTGATATGGCATTGCCTTGTTACGACATCACCCTTACCTTCGGAAATCTATTGGAGGCCATATGGTTGAGGGTGATGAGTTGTCGCAATGTTGAGGTGCTTGACCACCTTTTCATTGAAGGTGTTGCAACAACTCCCTCCATCAACAATAACGCTAAGGGAGGTGGTTTAGACTAGACAACGTGTATGGAAGAGATTATCAAGTTGGTCATTCATATCTCTTTCACTCACGATGAGGACGCGCCACGTGACCAAGCTTAGTGGCGTGTCGGCGACGGTGTCATGGGGCGCGCACGCATAGGTGTCAACCTCAAGGTCATCCTCGACGTATTTGTAGTGGCCCTCATCCTCAGCCTTGGGCTTGTCCTCAAATTACTCATATCCGACTTGAGTGGTGAAAAAAATGCACTTGTTGTTGGGGAAATCGTGCTAGACATGGCCGTGTCCTTGGCATTTGAAGAAGACGCAGTCACGAGCACGCTCGTCCATTGGCTTTAGGGCGCGCGCTACAGGCGCTGTAGGACGTGGGGGCGGCTGACGCGGCGGGCGTAGCAGCTGAGCGGGGCTACGAAGGAAAATGAACATTAGACGAACAAAAATGACCTTGGTAAGAGGCATACCTTCGGGGTTGGGTGTGTGCCCAAGCGGCCTTCTTCTTGCGTTGTTGTTAGGCGTAGAGCTCCATGGTCGTGTGCGTCGAGGTATTGAGATCCTTGATGTTGAGAATGGTCAAGGGCTAGCGGATGTCAATGTCAAGGCCTCGCAAAAACATGGTTCTTAAAGCGGTGGGCGAGGCTTGGAAGTCGGCTTTGTAAATGGGCTCCTCCGACTCAATGAACAACTCCAAGGAGATGTCGCGCTCCTTGTCTCACAAGGGCAATCATGAGGTGCATTTTCTCCTTGTAGTCTTCGGGCACGTAGCGCTTGGTCATTATAAACATGAGTTGGTTCCATGTGGCGATGGGTGGCAAGTTGTGGCTCTCGCGGTCCGCCTTGAGGCGATACCACCATGAACGCACCCCATCGGTAAAGTGAAGGGTGGTGATCTCAACCTTCTCTGTCTCACCATAGTGATAATGGAAGAGAGTGTACTCCGTGCTTTGTTGCCACTCAAGGACCTTAGAGGCATCATATTCGCCACTAAAGTTCTCAATCTTCACCTTGATCTCGCAGCGGTGGGAGTTGTTGACTGCGGGGGCGTGGTGATCGCGGCGCTGTCCATGATAATGGGGCTCTTGGGCGTGGCGGGGAGGCGGCACCCAATATTCATTGCGGTGCTCATGACTGCACCGTGGGAGGCCACGGCCGTGACCGAGGTTATGGGGGGGCTGTGCGGTGGTGCAGCGGCGGCGGAAACACAATATTAAGAGAAAATTGGGGGAAATCAAGGGGAAGCAGAGGAAAGGGAAAAACGAGTGAAACTAAGAGATTATATTGACAAAGGAGGTGATTTAGCTTGGCCACTAAGCTCTGATACTAGTTGATGTGAAATGCCCCGGTGAAGGGTCGTCTTGTGTGCGTTGGCTCAGACCATGGCGCAAGCAAGGGCTTCCTCCTTTGCCTCCTCAATGGATTTCCCTCCAAAGTGGCTTCACTGGGGCGCAATGACTGGATAACCTCAAATAGAGGTTATTTGATCAAAGAGCTCAAGAACAACCGGTGGAACAAAATGCGAACAAGAGAGGGATTTGAGTGTGAGAGCTTGGTAGTGATGCCTTGATGCCTTGGGGTTTAGGGAAGACAAACATCTCAACTCAAGTTAAGCTTTCCAAAACATGTATTGAAAGGGAGGCATATGAGTGCCTTAAATAGTCTTACAAGAATCGGTCATGGGCCTAGCTAGCTTATTCGGTTGTGGTCCACTACAAGTAGCCAACACATACACTAGGAAATGAAAGCAACATTAAAATAAAAATAGAAAGATAGATTAGGTACGTGACATCGGGGGATGCCACGTGGGGGCGAAGAGGGTCACTGGGAGCGCATGTTAGGTGACGTTGGGGGCGTGTTGTGGCAATGATTGGAGTGCACCCTAGGGCGACGCTGGGGGCGCGTGCGCCCATGACGGTGTGGCACCTGACTGATTCGCAATGGTCACCATAGTGACCAAGTTGTGTGGCTCGTGACTGGGGGCAAAACGGGTGTGCATCCGTGTGATGATAAACTTGATGGCTTAGGCGATAGCGCATGTGAGAGCCCGGGTAACCGATCCGGTTGACTTGACGCTTGTCAAGTCCTTCTCATCTGTATCCGGTTAACTTGACGCTCGTCAAGTCCTTCTCATCCGTCGTTGTCAAAGGTTGTGGGCCATCATCGCAGTCAGAGTTGGGATGGGGGTGCGAAGGACATTCCCTCTTCCTTCAAATCTGAGAATAATTTTTCAGAATTCTTTTTTAATCGATGAAGTTATTGTTGTTCAGCCTATTCTTCTCAAGAATTGAACGCATGTTGATGATTGTGGAGTATCGTTTCTAGAAATGATATCTACAATAGAAATAACATTGAAAATATAAATTATGTTTGTCATACAAAAGCTTAAAAAAGTTAAGCATGCTTTAAACATATATAAGCTAATGTATATTTTATTGGAATAAAATATGCCTCTTGTGAATTAAATGATTACAAGATCCTATCTCATATAAGACTTAAGCGTACATTGGCACTTTCCTAATTCATATGTGATCAAGGTATATAATTTTTACTAGTTATAACATGTATAACTCTCGGTTGATAGGCTACATCTTATGTCAAACCTATACCTATGCCTCAAAACCTTGGCGTTTTGTTGAAATAACCAAACCAAGGTTGTAAACCCCTTATATAGATTTATTCATACTATCCCAAGGTCAAAGAAGGACACCTTAGTTTGGCAAAAACCATCCTTCAAATTCCAAGGGTCTCATAGGTTATGATTTGGAAACGCAAAATCTCAATTTTCTTTTAACGGACCTAAGTCTATGTTGGTCTATCTACTAATGAACTAAATAGCATAAATAAACAACATGCATAAACATAAAAATCATTTTAAAGCAATTTAAAATGCATAAATAAATGTTATTCTAGTGTGGTCCCCAAAAACTTATAAGATCTAATCCTCATATATTCATGTTCGTCTTTTGGATCTCCATCCTTGATACTCCTTTGGATCTCCATCCTGGATTTTTCATAGGATCTTCTTTCTTTCTTTACAATATGTAACTCTAATCTAATTGCTTGAAATTATATTACAAAAATACATAGATCGTGTACAAGAAAATAATAACGATACGCAGATTGTACTTTCTATCCTATTTTGGGTCATATCAGTCACCGCATGCAATCATAATATCATAATAGTAATCCATACATGCATTTATAATATCAAATGTTAAATATACACACATTGACTATTAATCAGATTAATAGACCATACATTTAAATTAATTAAATTCTATATGCTTATCATTTTAATTCAATTATAATTCATATATGGAATTAATACCAATGTTAATCATTAATATGCATGATTGGATAATATATAATCAAATAATAAGATACCTATTTCCATATCTATTTTAGGCAATTAGGATCTTAGTCTAACAAACCCTAGGACCCAACCACCAGCCACACCAGCCCCCCTGTTACGGCTCCCAGTTGCACAGTCATCTCGCGCGCCACCCCAGCCCCCAACAGAGCCCCGCTGAGCCACTCGTGGACCACTAGATCCACCTAGCCACGGTTTTATTCCTCTCCCACTCCAAATTTTGTCATAATTACAAATTTTGTGGATTTGAGAGAAAATGGGATGTAATTTTCATAAAATTAGGGTTTTTGAAAAATTAGTGTATGAAACAATTTCATACAAAATTATTCAAATTTGGGAAAATACAAGGTATGAAATTATAAATTTCTAGGTTTTGATTCAATTATCATCAACATGAAAATTTTAGTATTTTTTATGTGTGACTATGATTTATACAAGAAATCATATCTCTTGCATAAATTAACCATATGAAATGATTTTAGGGTTGAAATTAAGCAAAAACTCATAATTTTGAGCAAATACAATTTCAGTTATGGTGCATTTTTTTAGTATATTTTAAACATAAGATTCAAAATTTCATGCATCTAATCAATTAAAATCACAATTTTAATCATGCAATTTAATCCATATATCAATTCTCCATCATAGTTGAACCAAAGTAATCAGGAACATGCATCAAATTTACAACTTTAATCATGATCATTATCAATTTATGCAAGAGGCTCTAATACCACTGAAGTAATTTAGATTCTTTTAGCAGAATTTCAAAAAACATTGTTCTAACATCTAACTTAGGATCCCATGCATAAACCAACATGGTCGGCGCCCATAGTCCCTTTTATGGGTCTCGGTTTACTTAGATCTAGCCCAATTACTCTATTGTGTGTGACCATATAAGATTCGATTATAATTAGCAATTGGCTTAATCTTATTTAGACCATAAATCATAGTTGACTTCTAATAAAGCACTATGACTACCTAAAATATTCTGATTATAAATCTCCATTATTAATCTTATTCTATTATGAGTAAATGTCATCTTAAACGAAGAATATATTCCTTCATTATTACCTTGGCGAAAATGCATGTTTCATCTATTAATGAATGGTTTCCCTTTCAATAAAAGAAGACTCCTCTAGGTCTCTCTATTTTGTCTCCCTCCTATTTTTGCACAATCAAATATGACACTCAAGTTGGTGGGCTTCTCCATAAAACCAAAATTGGCAGCTGAAATTTTGCCACTAGATTCTCTTTTGTCAAATAACACATTCATCCTAGGCCAGAGAAGTTTGAAAGCTATATATTTATATAATAGATTTAAGATATCATTTTGTGTTGTTGTTCTGGATTCTTAAGGCCACAACCAAAGGAGTAAGGGAGAGAAGTACTTAGGAGAGTTTTTGTGGTGAGTGCTCTTGTATTATATATAAGTATGATTATGAATGAGCTTCTGTTTGCTCCAACTCTGATGGTTCCCTTACTAAAATCTTGCTATGACTTCATCACTCCATTTTTGCAACTCATTGTTGTAGTACTTTGATACAAACCAAACACCCAAGCCCTTGCTAGTGTTGTTTCTCCATTCCTTCCAACAAAATGTGTTTTCTCCATCCAACCTAGGGTTAACGAATCCGCCCTTTTAAAATCCTATTTTTTCTTTATTTAAAAAAATAATACTTTTATGAGTTTTTTTATAAGCTGGGAAGCAGGGAAACTCCTGGGAAGCGGAAGTTTCCGTGTCAGAAACGGGGAAGCTCCAAGAAGTGTCAGGGACATGGCAGGACACGGTCAAGACACGGTCACGATTTCGGAAAACCTCTCAAAAACGGTCAAGAAACCTCCGGAAACGCAGCACTGTATTTTGATAAGAAGAAAAGGACATTTTTCATCTTTTGTTTTTCAATTTACACCCTAAATGGCAGAACTTGCAATCTGATATGAAGCGCATTCACACCCCCATCTGAATCTTCAGCCCACTGTTGTCGTCGTTCGTCCTCCGCCCAGTCGGCCGTGTCATTCGCCCCACTGCCTAGTCGCTCAGATATGTTGTCGGCTCACTACTTGACTTAGTTCTTCGCTCGGTTCTTCTTACTTCTTCGCTTTTGCTTCACATTTCAGCCGAGCCCACCAATTGACTTGAGTTTGAACTTTACAAATATGATTTTATTGAATATTTGAATTATATAATTGTGACAATTTGTCTCATTGATATGAGTATATAATTACTGAATTACATATATATTACTATAAATTACTAGCTCTTGCTTATTTTTCTAATGTTTTTCATTATCCATTTATATGCCATTGGATTAGTGTCTTTTATTAATGTCAAAGTATTCTTCTTTACAAGAGCTCTAAAATGATATATAATTCATATCACCGTTTCCATTTTCTCTATTTTTTGGGATTGCCGCTTCTCGGTGTCCTATCGCTTCTGGTTTCTCATTTCCGCTTCCATACTACATAGTATATAAGTAAAGTGTGATTTTTAAAAAATATGTATTATAATATATATTGGAGAGTGCAAAAAGTGAAATTTGCTTCAAAAAGTCTCACCTTTAAAAGGTGTAGTGCCTAATAGCCTAATCTTTGAAAAATGAAAAGAAAAAAAAAGAGCCTTACCTTATGATGCGATTCCCCTAAGGATTCGTGCCTTAGTTCAAGGAAAGTCACCTTCAATCCACGTTCTTGATAATCTTGATTTCATCAAAAAGATAGTAACAAAAAACGAGTCTTTTTGTGGAGTTTTTGAGTTTTCGAATGCAAGGAACATAAATGGATAGGCTGATTGGATCTATTGGATATTACGCACCAATAGATTCACAATGAGCTATCGACAATCCACCAAGGATATGACTCGCTAGGGTTTCACGCCGGTTTTGGATATGACTCACCAAAACCGAGTTAAGTTGACTTGGATATGACTAAGCTTTGAAAAATCACTCAAAGACCGGGAAGCTTAGAGTTAATTGAGAAACTCAATTGTTCAGTATTCAAATTAATCAAAGCTTAGTTTGAAAATGAAAACAACACACCCTATAAATAACCAAATGTTTCACCGAAAAAACCCTAAAATGAGAAATGCCGAAACATGTATCTTTCCTTCCTCCGTTGGGCCTGAATTTTGGACACGAGCTAAACATATCCAATAATTCAAACATATCAAAAATTCATCCCAAATTCTCGAATAACTCAAAAATGGGCCTTTGGCCAAGGTTGGGCCTCGCATGCTAAAATGCTCGGTGCCGCCGCTCGGCTTGGTGGGCTTGACTCCTCCGAGCCCACTTCCATTTCCCTTGTCCATGTGGTTCTCCCTATGCTCCTAGACACCTTTCTTTGCTTGTGGCTAAAGCATGTCTGAGCCAAGTGGTCTGAAACTTCATTTTGGCCGCCGCTTCCCTCTCGTGGCCTTGCTGGCGTCGCTCGCATGGTGCTCAAGGGCTATTCTCCAAGCACTTCTCATTCTACTGGTTTCTTCTTTGGTATGGAATCTTCAAATGTCCCCTTATCATGATTGGAATTGTTGAGACTTGCTTTGGAGGAGGTTTGCTCAGTAAACTTGATAAACCGTAATCTGAGGCACGTTGTTCGTAGTGTACGTGGTTCCTTTGTTTTGGTGTGTCTCATGGTCCCTTCTTGCAGTTTGATGTGGACCCGGATCACATCATCTTCCCCTCCTTTGAAAGGATTCGACCTCAAATCCGTGCAGCCTATTCCAAGAAAAATCAAGTAACACGGCATAGGAAATGTTCCTAGGTAGTTAAAGCCTCTTAACCTAGACATGATCTCTTGTACCCTCCTAGAATGTACAATTATGAATTTGAGGGGATTCCCCATCTTAACATGCAGCCTATCTCTTAGAGTTGTTCTTGGATAAATAGCGTGAGAGAAGCTAGATAAAACTCTAGGGATACATGAAACATGGACATGAAAATCTAACATGTGTGTCCTTATACTAATAAGCATGAGAATAGTATTAGGTGAGAAGACTCCCTCATTCTTTGAAGCTTGCTGCATCAAGGTCACTTTTGAAGATTTAGGGCTTCTAGGGCAGTGGAACATCTCGTGGGGCATCATCACTTTATGTCTTGGTTTCTTCTTTTTATCCCAATCTCTTATTTTTCTTCTTGCCTCCTTTACTTCCTCTAGGCTCATTGGTTACAGGCTATATATAACATCTCCCTTGGCCACATGGTTTCGGTTACGTCGACCTTCATGTAAGACATCTAAGTCAACTGCCACGGCCGTCCTAGTATAATGTTAAAGGCATTAATGGGCATCACCACAAATGTCGCCATGTCAGAGTATGCCCCTAAGCTAAAGCTCAAATCTACCTTCTTGTCCACTTGGATTTGGTGGCCTTCATTCACCCAACCGATCATGATTGGTGGTCATTGATGTTTCATTTTGAGCCTCAATTCTGTGACCACATCTTCCTTTATCACATTTTGATCACTTACACTATCTACTAGGGCGATAAATGGTTGTTCACAGCCAATTAAGTTGCATAAAGTGTGGAAACTTTGCTCCCTTTGGCTAATGTCCTCCGTGTAAAGGTCTATCAATGGTGATAGTTGTGGTTGTGGTGGTGTTGGCGGCTGGAACAAGTCAATGAGAGGTGGCATATCACCCAACTCCTCATCAAACATGGGTGGAATATCCTTAAGTTCCTCCTTGTATAGGGGTTGCATGGTTCCACACTTATTAAACTTGGGGTCGTATGGTTCTTTTTTCACCTTAGAGATCATAAAACACTCCCCTATAGCGGCGGTGGCGTGAACTACTTCCTCTTCCTCCTCATGGTCCTTCTCCTCTTTTACCACATCCTCCTTTTTATCTTCGGACTCATATTCGCCGTAGACATTCAACAATACTTGGCGTCTATTAGGACAATCTCGTGCATAGTGGCCTCGTCCCATGCATTTGAAGCATCTGAGGTCTCTAGCTCTTGGTGCTCCTTCCCCTCTCGTATCCACGATAGCTGGAGTTGTTTCTTTCTTTGGGAACACCTTGGATGGCTCACTCTTAGCCTCGGAGCAAGATGAAGGCAAGTTGGAGGTCGTAGGGTTTGGGTTGGATCCCCACGTCCTTGTTCTGCCACTAGCCTTCTTCTTTTGCAAGTTTTGGTATACTTGCGTGGAATAGTGTAACGCCACTTCAAGCTGAACATTAGGGCCAAATCATTGCATCTTTACATGTGCATTAACATCAGTTTTTAGTCATCCAATAAACTTAGAAATAATGTACCTTTCGGGGAATTGGACATCCGACCGATACACTAGTTGTCTAAGTTCTTTGTAAAACTCATCTGGGGTTCTTGCCCCTTGTTTCACCTTCCCCAATCTGATTTGGACCTTATCAAGATAGTCCTCGGGAACAAATCAGAATCTAATAGCATATTTGAGCTCTTCCCATGTTGAGATGGGATGATAGTTGTTGTGAGCTCTTTCTTCTTTTTCCTCCTTCCACCAAGAGTAGGCAAAGTCCGTGAAGTGAATGCCTACAATAGCCACTCTTTGGACGTCTTGATATCCATAATAATCAAATATAACTTCGGTCTTGGACTCCCAATCTAGATAAGCCTCTACATCGGACATTCCCGCAAAGGTTTGGATGGATAACTTCACGTTGTGGTGTTGTGGGGGGGGGGGGGGGGGTGGTTGCATTTCTTATCCCATGCCATAGTCAAACCCTCTTTCCTCCATAAGTTGACCCCTTGTTTGGATATCTCTCATTCTTTCCCTCTCACGGAAGTCCCTTGGCCCATTAGGTACTCGTCTAGGTTGCATCATGGGCTCGGTGGTTGCGGCAAGAGGCCTTCGTCGTATCCTTCAATGATAGGACATGTTGGTGGTGCTTGGAACCTCATAGGTGGCTTGTGGGTTTGGTCTTGTATAAAAAGATTGTCCACGTCTTCCTCTTGATCTCCAAGATGGTGGTTCGGTGGTGCTTGAACCCTAGCTCCTCCTCTTGGCACATTAGAGGGACCGACTTCTTGAGGGTCTTCTTGAAACTCCATGTTCTCCCTAACAAAGGTGGATCTTCCTTCTTGCGAAGGTTCTCTCTTTGTCACCCTTAGGTATTGTTCCATTCTTTCTTCCAACACCCCAAAGAATTCTAAGCGTTGCTTCTCTAGTAGGGTGATAACACATAAATTATACATATTTTAAGAGTCTAGTTACATCTTAGATTAAATCATTTTCATACATATTTCATTTGTTTTATAATTAGTTTTGTACTATTTTGTATTCGGAGTCTACACTCGTATTTTTATATGTTTTAAGCATTTAAGGTTGAGTTTTGAGAGGTGATTTGAGAGCGTTGATCCAAGTCCCATGTTATACAAGTCCACGTGAGAATTTCAAGGAAATGGTGCGGCCCACATGTTGGCGCAAGTGAAGAGGATAGAGATATAAAAAGGAGGTTGACATCATAGAGTTTTGATGAGTTTCCGTATGCATGGAAATTGTGGATTGGTTCCTTGTTGG
Organism: Rheum nobile; assembly: GCA_027886185.1. Taxonomy (NCBI): domain Eukaryota; kingdom Viridiplantae; phylum Streptophyta; class Magnoliopsida; order Caryophyllales; family Polygonaceae; genus Rheum; species Rheum nobile. The sequence continues at coordinate 964,970 of WOAB01000765.1, read as the reverse complement.
GTTTTTTGGCCCATGAAGAAGCACTATGTAGAAGAGGCGGAAAACATTAGTTAATTAGTTTGGGGTTTTAGGTTGATTTGTGGTAGCTTAGTTTTATTAGGTTTTGTTTTGAGCTTTTAGACTTTGAACAGCCGTGCGTATGGAACGAGTTTAATGAAGGATTTTGTGCTCTAGTTTGAATTAAAGATCTGGTATTATTGTTCTAGCTTGTTAACTTGGATTATTTTACAATTGAGACTAAGTTTTCTTATCTTCCATTTTTATTGAATAATTCATATATGTTGATGGCTAGTTTAATCTGTCGTTTATCTTCAATAATGATTGGCTAAATTCATAGTTCTAATATTGGGGTGATCCCGACAATGCATATTCAAATAGAATTATTTCTTTGCCTGAATTAAAATAATATTTTATTCATTCCTAGTGTGCTTGCCTATAGTAACTTTTGCAAATTGGATCCTATTAGGGTTTGAGAATGAGAGGTGATAACATTAATAGGTAGTCAGATAGTGTTTGAGACCGAGAGGTAATAACTTCTATTGGAATCTTAGGAATTGAACCTGAGATTTTATTATTGCGAGAGCATCTTAGTTTCTCTTATGGACTAATAACTATCATAGAAACCCTAAGATTAGATTGGATTTAACAAGTCACGAGAGTGGATGTTAGTTCAGTTTGACATTAGATTCTAAGTGCTCAAAGGGTCTGGACCTTGATTAGCAAGTCGCGACAGTGAATGTTAACTAGATCTAGGCACATTTACTATCATCCGAGAGGAATAAGTAATTACCTTAGATAGTTACCTTCAAATAATTTGAACAAGATTCAGGTGAAGTGTAATTTTATTTACAGAGGCATTGTTGTGGTGATCCTTAAGCTTAGATACATTTATCCCATTGATTTCTATCTATTTTTATTATTATTATTCGTTAGCTTAGTTATAGAATTTCTCAATTGTATATTTTTCCGGCCTATCTTACTGGTCGTGTTTCAATTAATATTACATTGATCTATGTGGGATCGACACTTGGCTACTACAACTAACCTTGTACACTTGCGGGTAGGTTTTAGCCACATCATAGGGTCGTCAGATCCTCCATAGTGATTGTTTATTGTTCTTCACGAGTGGACTCCATCGTCTCCTTCCCTAGATTGTCTCGTGACATGTTTTTTTTGTCTTAAGAAAGGAGTTAAGCAAACTAACTATCACTTAATCAAAACAAATAAACTGATTAAGTTAGGAAAATAGCTAAATAAACTAAAAAGGACTCCATCCTATCACTGTAAATCTCTTTCTCCCATCTCGACCACTTCTCTTGATAGACCGCAAAAAAAATCCATTTGTTCTCACTGATTTAGCAATTTTAAGATTCATGATAACTCGCGGGTTAGGTATTTTTCGTTTGCTTCTCCGATCGACGATTTAGCTTCATTTCACTTCGATTTGATTCCGAGTGTTGCTTTATATTCAATCTTGGAATTTTTTGGCATATCAATCAGTGTTTGACTTGTAATTCGTTGAGATCCGACGAAATCCGGATAGGTTCCTTTCATTTTATCATTTGTCGAGGCATCCGTTCTCTCTCAAGTCTCTATTTGTCAAGGCATCCGTTCTCTCTCAACTAGTTTACTTTTTGCTCAGTTTCCTATTCTCTTTTCCAACTTTGTGGGCCCGTTCGTACAATTGTGTAATGGGCCTAATTAGGGTTTCGTCCATTTGCTTATATGCCCTAATTATTCATTGTAATCGTTATCACAATAGTGGAAAAACCCTGGCTTGGTAGTGCCCCCAGACGTAGTCATATTCTGTGATGAACTGGGTAAACAATTTGTGTGTTCTTTGTCTCATTTTCTATTCGTTACTGCGTTCGAATCCTAACAACTGGTATCAGAGCTGATTCTGGTGGTGACGATGGGAAGCGGAAAATCGCCGGTGGAGAAGTTCGATGGAACGGATTTCGGATTCTGGAAGATGCAGATCGAGGATTACCTGTACGGTAAAGATCTATACTTGCCGCTGGGCAAGAAACCGGAGGACATGAAGGACGACGAGTGGAAGTTGCTGGATAGGAAAGCGATGAGTGTGGTCCGCCTATTGTTGTCCAGGAACATGGCACATCACACGGTCAAGGCAGAAACAACGAAGGGCATGCTGGAAATTCTTTTCGCGATGTATGAGAAATCATCCGTAGTAAACAAGGTTCACCTGATGCGGCGGTTGTTTAATCTGCGGATGACGGAAAGTACAGCGGTGACCAATCACTTGAACGAGTTCAACATGACAATCACACAACTGAGTTCGGTTGAAATTGATTTCGACGATGAGGTACAAGCCCTAATACTGTTATCTTCTTTACTATAAAGTTGGAGTGGGACAGTTACTGCTGTTAGTTCTTCGGCGGGGAAGGCAAAGCTTAAGTTTGATGAAGTCAGAGATCTGATTATCAACGAAGAAATTCGCAAGAAGGCGTCAGGTACTGCTTCGGGATCAGCCTTGAGTACGAGAAACAGGGGCAGATCAGATTCTAAGAAGTTGAATCGTGGTAGGTCGAAGTCAAGAGGGAAGGATAAACCCAAAGACAAGAGCAGAATCAAGTGTTGGAATTGTGATGAAAACGGTCATTACAAGAGTGAATGTAAGGCACCGTTAAGGGATAAATCAGCGAATTCAGCCAGTGAAGATATTGCAGATGCGTTGATCTTGAGCGATTCAACCACATAAACCACTATAGATGCATCGATTCTGAGCGCGAGCAGCCTATTAGAGTCTTGGGTGTTAGACTCTAGAGCTTCGTTTCACTCGTGCAGTAGTGCTGATATATTGGAATGCTATACCTCTGGAGATTTTGGAAAAGTCTTTCTTGTTGATGATGAGGCTTTAAAAATCGTGGGGAAGGGTGATGTTCGAATCAAGGCACCGAATGGATCTGTGCTGCAGCTGCATGGAGTAAGGCATATTCCTGGTTTGAAAAGGAACCTGATTTCAATTGGACAGTTGGATGACGAGGGTTATGAAGTAATCTTCGGCTGTAATAGCTGGAAGGTAACCAAAAGAGCTATGGTGGTAGCTCGAGGAAAGAACGAGGGGACGTTGTACATGACCAGCGACGTCCGTGATAGCATTGTTGTTGCAGGAGTAAACTGTGACGCAGACTTGTGGCACTGTCATCTTGGCCACATGAGTCAGAAAGGAATGAAAGTGCTATGCTCAAAGGGTTTGCTGCCTGGTCTCAAATCTGTTGAAATCGGATTGTGTGAGGACTGCGTGCTCGGGAAATAGAAAAGGGTGAGTTTTTCGAAGGGAGGCAGAACTTTGAGAAAGCAGAAGTTGGAATTGGTCCACAGCGACTTGTGAGGGCCAGCACCTGTGACATCTCTGGGTGGAGCGTCATACTACATGACCTTCATTGACGATGCCACAAGAAAGGTATGGGTCTACTTTCTGAAGCAAAAGTCTGATGCATTTGATTCTTTCAGAAAGTGGAAGGCTCTAGTAGAAACTGAGATAGGTCTTAAAGTGAAGTGTTTGAGATCTGATAATGGTGGGGAGTATGAGCTTCATGAGTTCAAGGAGTTTTGCGCTGAGAATGGTATTCGCATGGAGAAAACCTTGAAAGGAACCCCTCAAGAGAACGACGTAGCAGAACGTATGAACAAGACCCTAAATGAACGTGCCAGAAGCATGAGGCTGAAGTGTGGACTTCCGAAGATGTTCTGGGCGGATGCAGTTAACACTGCTGCATTCTTGATTAACCGAGGGCCATCAACTCCCTTGGAGAATGGCATTCCAGAGGAGGCTTGGAGTGGCAAAGAGGTAAATTTATCCTTTCTTCGGATATTTGGGTGCATTTCATATGTTCATATAGCTCATGTTGAGAGAAGTAAGTTGGATGCCAAGTCTATCAAATGGACGTTTATTGGATATGGCGGTGATGATTTCGGATACCGGTTTTGGGATGAGCAAAATAGGAAGGTTATTCGCAGTCGAGACGTTGTGTTCAATGAGCAGATGATGTACAAGGATAGTCTGGATGCATCAGAAACAACTAGTTCAGGACCTGAGATTGTGGAGTTAGACATCTCGAACTCAGGTGGGAGCAAGGTGTTTCGTAATGACCAGGAGGTTGTTGTTGAGGAGAAGCCGAACACCCCAGTAGTTCCGCTGCGGAGGTCCACCAGAGAGCGTGGATCGCCTGATAGATTTTCGCCTTCAAACTACTATATGTTACTGACTGATGGTGGTAAGCCAGAGTTTTATGAAGAGGCATCTCGTGGTGAGCATGTGAGCAAGTGGAAGCTCGCAATGGATGATGAGATGGATTCATTGATGACCAACGGAACTTGGGAGCTAGTTGAGCTTCTAGAGGGCAAGAAGGCATTGCATAACAAGTGGGTTTACAGAATCAAGGAGGAGGCAAATGGAAGAAAGCGTTACAAGGCAAGGCTAGTTGTGAAAGGATTTCAGCAGGAATACAGTATTGATTATACTGACGTTTTTACTCTTGTGGTGAAACTGACTACTATACGTTTAGTGTTGAGTATGGTGGCTGCAGAGAACTTAGAGTTACAGCAGATGGATGTAAAAACGGCCTTTCTTCATGGAGACTTAGAAGAAGACATCTACATGAAGCAACCTGAGGGCTACGTGTCAGAGGGCAACGCTGAGCTTGTGTACAAGTTGAATAAGAGCTTGTATGGTCTGAAACAAGCTCCAAGACAGTGGTATAAGAAGTTTGACGGATTCATGCATGAAATTGAGTTCGTAAGGAGTGAAGCTGACCATTGTTGCTACTTTAAGAAGTTTGACAACGACTACATCATATTGCTGATGTATGTTGATGACATGCTGATAGCAGGCTCGAGAAGTGAGCAAATTGAAGGAGCAGTTGTCTGAACGGTTTGCTATGAAGGATCTTGGAGAGGCTAAAAGCAGATTCTGGGTATGTGGATTAATCGAGATAGGAAGGCTGGAAAGTTGTATCTGTCACAGGCTGAGTATATCAAGAAGGTCTTGAAGAGATTATGTATGCAAGATGCTAAGCCAGCTAAAGTTCCATTGGGTAGCCAATTCAAGCTATCTAATAAGGACTCACCTAAGAGTGAAGAAGAGTGTGCCCAAATGCAGAGGACTCCATACGCTTCAGCAATTGGCAGTCTGATGTATGCAATGGTGTATACAAGGCCAAACATTGCACATGCAGTGGGAGTTGTTAGTCGCTTCATGGGGAACCCTGGGAAGGAGCATTGGGAAGCTGTGAAATGGATCCTTAGATACTTGAGAGGTACCACTGAGCAAGCCTTGTGCTTTGAAGGCTAGGAAGTCGTGCTAGCACGGTATGTGGATGCAGATTTGGCATCAAGTGACCTCGACAAGAGAAGGAGTACAACCGGGTATGTCTTTACATTGGGTGGTACTGTAGTCTCTTAGGCTTCTAAGCAGCAGAAAGTTGTAGCTTTGTCTACTGTAGAAGCTGAGTATGTTGCAGTGACTAAGGCTAGTAAGGAGATGGTATGGTTGCAGAATTTCTTGCGTGAATTGGGGAAGGAGCAGGGGGACAGCATTCTATACAGTGATAGTCAGAGTGCCATCCACTTGGCTAAGAATCCAACATTTCACTCGAGGACTAAGCACATAGAGTTGAAGTATCACTACATACGGCATCTCTTGGAAAGAAAGGTTTTGCAGTTGATGAAGATTCGAGGAACTGAGAATCCTGCAGACATGCTTAATAAGGTTGTGACCTTAGTGAAGTTGAAGCTTTGCATGGCTTCAACTGGCCTTGGTAATTGAGTTGAAAGCCTGGCACTACTACCAGATATGGGTTGATGTGGAGGACGATTATGATTGGAATCAGTCTCCAAGTGGGAGATTGTTGGGGTTATGGAGCCTGATGGACTGTACACCGTAAGTCTTGTTCTCAGCGATCCAACTAGGGTTTTGTGTGAAGCTGTGGGTCCGGGCCTATAGCCCGGGCAAAATTTTTTGCCATTCCGTACAAGGGTCTTTTTGGGCCCGTCCGTACAATTGTGTAATGGGCCTAATTAGGGTTTCGTCCATTTGCTTATATGCCCTAATTATTCATTGTAATCGTTATCACAATAGTGGAAAAACCCTGGCTTGGTAGTGCCCCCATACGTAGTCATATTCTGTGACGAACTGGGTAAACAATTCGTGTGTTCTTTGTCTCGTTTTCTATTCGTTACTGCGTTCGAATCCTAACAGATGGTGTGTTATCATCTACATTCATGGTTGGTCTGCTAGTCACTTCTCCAATTTTTGCTTCCCTAGCAAAGAGGTATCAGTTGCTAATTGTTTGCTATAATTAATTCGATGTCCTTAGTTAGATTTAATCTGATATGTTTCCTTAGTTTAATCCGTTCCATAGTCTAGCTCATTAGGACTTGCTTGTATTGCAATTTTGTTATTTTACAGGCTCTGGGTTATCTCCCTTCGTGTGTGTATATAACCCTTGATATTACTGAAAAGGAATCCAAGTTAATTATATTATCTTTGGATCATCCAGTTCTCTTATATAGAGACTTTTTTCATACTAACAAATCAACGTAGGAAAGCCATCCTTCTAGACAGGAAACCCTATATCCGCGGCTTGTAATGAAGCATATTATGATTTAGGCAAAAGGTTTTCAAACATTTGATCCGAAAATATCCTGTTGTTTTTGTACTTGCATAGATATTAGGACAGGGCAAATGTGTATTATGTAATCTGTGACTTGGGTTGAGTTGTCTTGTTCTTATATCTAGCTTAGCCGATGTTATTCTTATTTTACAGGCTCTGGGTTATCTCCCTTCTTGTGTATATAACCCTTGATATTATTGAAAAGGAATCTAAGTTAATTATATTATCTTTGGATCATCTAGTTCTCTTATATAGAGACTTTTTTCATACTAACAAATCAACGTAGGAAAGCCATCCTTCTAGACAGGAACCCCTATATCCGCGGCTTGTAATGAAGCATATTATGATTTAGGCAACAAGATATAAGGTTTTCAAACATTTGATCTGAAAATATCCTGTTGTTTTTGTACTTGCATAGATATTAGGACAGAGCAAATGTGTATTATGTAATCTGTGACTTGGGCTGAGTTGTCTTGTTCTTATATCTAGCCTAGCCACAATCTGATGTTATTCTTATGTGCGATGGAGATTTGAATCAAATCACACCAAATCAAAGCTCAAGTATCTAATTTTAAGATCCCCAATTGCTCAATGGCTATGTCTTTGGTGCAATAGAGTCCATTGATTTCTAGTTCTCATTTCTAGTACATTGATAAATAGCTTTGTAAGGCCAATTCCTTGTACCTTTTATTGAACCAAATACACCAGAGTCATTCTCGTTTGTAGACTGTTTCGAGTTATGGTGAAGTATTTCTGCTTGATTAATCTAATGATCTGCAAAATGATATTGAGACAATAATCTAAGGTATACAATATGATTAGAAGCCTTTAGAACAACATGATATCAACATTTTGTGAAAGATTGTTTTTTGTTCTCTCTCAGTTACACATGCATGAATATATATATATATAGATCTATACTCTAGTAAAACATGCTCTTATAGTGAAACGGGTGAATGATTCTAGTGCGTTGGATGTTGATGAGATTGACGGACAAGATTTAATGGAGGGAGGTACAAAATAATTTAAATAGAAGACACACACTAGATTACCTAATTTTATGGTATTTGCTTTCCCCAATTTACTCCCTCTCTCTCCAATCCACCGATTCACTTTCCCATTAAATCATGTCTCCCTTTCTCCTTCCAAAAACCATTCATCATCTCCCTCAATGCTCTCTCTCTCTCTCAAAATTTCTTCCACCTCCATTGAAACATCCACGAAAGAGAGAAAGACAGAGTGATGGTGCGTAGTTGGAACATTAGATCGATAGATGAGCCTCTCACTCACGCTTAATTAATTACTCTCTTTCTGTCTCTCGTGCATGCTTCTAATGGTCTATGCTCTGCTGTTGCAATCGTGATCCTTGTCTATTGCACATCAAGAATCGATTTTGTAGGTCAAAATATATCAAAGGTATGTACGTAATTCAAACAAGAAGCTATTTATAATGGTTTGATACTTTGATCTATATACTAGTTGTTGTACGGCAACCAAACAAATCAGCACATCTACATATATTTCTTCAGAGTACATTTTCTACATATATGTATCTTCTGCAAAACTAACATCCTTAGAAGTTTGCATGGAAGGGATATGCATTTTCCATGAATTGATATGCAGATAATACTTGTATGATATGCAATTTGTTATTATAGATTATTTCACTGGTCGTGATTGTGATATTCATTTGTGTGGATGTGATATGTATTTTTCATACATTGATATGCAGAATTACTTGTATGATATGCAATTTTTTATGATAGATTATTTTCATTGGCCGTGAATGTGATATTCATTTGTGTGGATGAGATATGCATTTTCTATACATTGATATGCAGAATAAGCCGCGGGCACGGAAAGGAAGCCGTGGGCGTAGAAAGGAAGCCGCGGGCGCGGCCAAGGAAGATCATGCTGAGTGCCAGGAAAGAACAAGCCATGGGCGCGGTTCAAGGGCAGCGATCGCGACCATGCAATTATGTGGATGGGATATCCATTTTTTGTACAGTGATATGCAGAATATACTTGTATGATATGCAACTTGTAATTATGGATTATTTCCTTGGCCGTGAATATGATATCATTTGTGTGGATGGGATATGCATGATACCGAATAATAGATATTCAGAAATACTTGAACGATATTCAAATAATGTGTTTTGATATACATAGATATGCACAATTTTTTATCAATTCAGTGGATGCATTATATACATAATGAATAAACACTCACAATACTTGAATATCAGATATAGGACAATGATATCAGCATGAATACGATTGAACATGAACAAAATAAACAGATATGCAAAGACATGTAACGATATTCACAATTTTTGTGTCGATATGCATAATGTTAATTTTCAACTAATTAAATGTATTGATATGCACGAACTTCCACTGAGTATGCGTATTAACTAAAAACACAGTGAATAACGTGGATCTCGGTGGAGGCTTGAGGAATAACGCTGATGGGGATATGCAATATCTTTCTCTCTCCAAATCTACATTAAACTTCATATTTTGGAGGTGGTTATTTAATAAAATTCAAAAAAGCTTTTGTGATATTTATTCCATGATTCACACCCCCACTACACCTTATTTTATCCCTCCTAATCTAGCCATTTATCACCCTCAATCCAGCGCTCTAAAATTGTCCACTCGTTTCACCACAAGACTCGTTTTACCTGAGCACCCCTCTATATATATATATGCTTTATTTCTTTTCTATTTTTTCTTTTCTCATTGTTTTTTTATGTTTATAGTTCTCTGGACTTCCACTAAGGGCAAAAAAAAAGAAGAGATATATTCTCTTGCTTTTTAAAAAAATATGTTTCTCACTTATTTGTTTGTTGTTTGTTAGCAGGGAAGCTTGGTTACGTGAAAAAGTAATGGATTCTGGAGCAAACATGCAATCTCTTGAGCTGAGATATCTCAAAACAGTTTATTAATTGCTACCTTTAATTTGTATGATTTATAGACTTTTTTTAGTATAAATTAGTTCTAATAAGCCAACATTTAGCATCATAGTTACTATGTTAATTATAAGATATTATTGTATTGTGTTAAATTTTATTAGGATGATGGATTATATATCTGTGATTACCATGGATAAGTTGTTATGAAACTTAGTGCTACTGATCGAGTCTTGTGGTTGAAATTGATTGATTTGTGTGTTTTCCCAATTTATGGATTCCTCAGGCTAAATGCTACCGCTATCTCTTTGGTGTTGCTATAAAACTTCATCATAAAAAAAGCTTAAACTGGTCATCTCCCTTGCGTTGCCCTCCTATGACCATCAAAGAAGCTTCCAAAAGCAGTCGATGTGCTGCTGCATCTGCAAATGGAGGTGGTGATATGGAGCCTACCCGAGTAAGTTTCTCACTATTAAGTAACACCTTGCTTGATCTACTATTTACACTATTCTAGATTTGCTTGTGCAATGCTAGAGATCAAATTTTACAGCATAACTTTTATTGCTTTTCGTCATAACTTCTAGGTGAGTAGCTGATTAAAAAGGAGAAATCGTGTAAGAATGGGATAGGAAGGGCATTGGTTGTGATACCCCGTATTTTTGTAAGGTTATTTTGGGAATTTTGGAATTTTCTCGAGTACCCGTTGTGTACGTCGGATTTAATTCAGGTAGCTTGAGACATTCTGTAATGTGCTCTGTATCTATAATATTTTTCTCAGTGAAATAAAACACAGACGACGTGCTTCGAATGTTTATACGCGTTCGCGTACGATAATTTTTATCCCGGGTTAATGTCTCGCTCATATGGGCGGGAAAAGGCAAACGGCAACCGCCGTACAGTCACGGCGCCCGCCGTCGCTGCGCCCGATGTGTCAGGCCGTCGTCTCCTACGCTGGGCTCGCCAGAGCTAGGAACGGCGACCGCCGTAATTACGGCGCCCGCCGTATGCCCGCCGTAGGCAAAGTCGCGGCGCCCGCCGTGATTACCCAGAGGTCTTTAACCGATGGTCTCCAGCGTGATTCTGGCAAGCGTCGAGCTATTTCTTAGGCCCATCTTCGTGCTCCAAATGCTTTGGCTATAAAAGGAGGTGTTGGGGAAGGGATTTGAGCCATCCCAAACACCGAACCTCTGCCAAATTTTCGTGTCGTCGGAGTTGTGTTTCATCGGAGTTCGGAAGCTCTCGTCGGTGTCGTTTGGTGGTGTTTCCAGAAGCCCTTTAGAAGCCTTTTGGTTGCCTTTATAGGTCAGAACCCAGGCAAGGCATAAAGGGGTCGAAACGCGCATCATTTGGGTGAGTTTTCTCGCCGTTTCTGTCGTCTGAGTTCTTCACGACGACCGCCGCATTCTTCACGGCGACCGCCGTGATGAACTGTGGCGACCGCCGCCAAGAACAGCGACCGCCGCCAGTGCCCAGAATGCCTTCGTGGCTTTGGCTTGGTTGGTTGTGGTCGTGGCGTCTTTCCTTTCGTTCTCTTTCGTCGTTTTTAGATTCGTACTGTGGTTATGTCGGATCTAACTTAGGGTTCCTTTTATGGGTCGACTCGAAGGTGTTTGTGCTAGCAGAGCTATAACCGTGTTGAGCCCGGAATCCCGTCGTTGTCGTAAGGCTTGTTTCTATTCTGCGGATTAAGGCAAGTGGCGGTTCGCTCTTGCTCATTCATTCCATATTTACATTAATTATCAGTAGTTTATCTGAGTAATTAATTTGGAATGAACACTCTGTTTGTCTGGAAACGGCTTTGATAAACTATTTTGAAAATCATATAATAGGTTGTATATCTATTAGAACAACGCTATTATCTGTAATCGCCTTTCGGGCCTTTATGTGGATTTATCTTGTAACTGTTATTGTGCTGTAACTGTTTAGTTAGCACTGTTAGATAGGAACGTTACTCGGACTCTGTCCAGTCGTTTCTTTATAATCTGGTATCGGGGTGGCTCGTCTCCATCTGGTACTATTCTAAGATCATGATCGGTCTCTTTCACAAGTGTGTAGAGACAGGACACTTAGCTGGTGTCACAAACCTTCCGGTGTACGTCACTCTCGACGAAACGTATACTAAGATGTGTCGTCCCAATGATGGGGTACACATGTAAAAGTCTAACAATGTGATGTGTGGTTTGTAATATAAATCAGATAAGTGCTACTCGACGCACATAACTAATAAACCTTCGGCGAGTAGTGCAGCTAAGTTATAGTGCAGCTAGGAAAACTTGTCTCGACTTTGATCATAGTACGTTCTCTTTCCAATCTGGATTCGCTGTATGCGATGAGGTTGGTCGTGAACCGAGGCATCTCAGTCAACTTTTAAATCATTGTTGTATGATGCTGTAAACATTCCAGATTTGTCATAATTCCTTAAAGACTCATTTCCGTTGGAGTCTTCTTTCGAGTCGATTTCTGTGAAGATTCAGTCTTCCAGAATCTTCTCTTGTGCATACCTCTTGTCTATCCCAGTAGGAGTATGATGGTTGACTATCGTTATCGATTATTATTCGAGAAGCGATGAGTCTAACCTAATACGACTGCTTCGAACCATTCTGCTTTGTACCCTTGCTAGTTTATTCAAGTCTAACCCACGAACTTTGTTCTCTGCATGTGGGCTGGTGTCATCCATTCGATTCGGCACATCAGATCGAAAGTAGCTCAGAAGAATAGAAGGACTATGGAGTCGATGGTGGTTTTTGAACATTTTAATTATTTCTTTAATCAGGTTGAGATCTTTTGGACAATGACTTTGGTTGTAATGTACTTTCTAAGACTTTCGTTGTTTTTGGTTTAAACTCTGTGTTGGCCTATTCGGGATTGGGTTGTAATCCCGTAACTTTTGTTTCCTTGACAATGTTATGTTTTGGAATTGAATGCTTTGATCATTATGTATCATTTGTATTTCATAAATTGTGTTTCAATGGTAAAGCCTTGGGTGATCTCGGTAAGGAACACTGGGGTCACTGGCGGTAATACCTTTCCAAAAGGGTTAAGTTTTGGGGGTGTTACAGTTGTGGTATCAGAGCCAAATGTTTTAAAACGGGTTTAGGATTTTTATAAACCATTTATCCGTTTTCGAAAATGCTTTAAAAAGGGCTCTGAATTTTCAAAGTAAAAAGAATTTAAAAACACCGTTCATAGTCATGTCTTCTGGATAGTCTGATATAGTAAGCTTACTTCTATGTCTAGAAAGACTAATTCCTGTATCATTATCCTATAGGAGATGGGTGCATGTATATCTCTGAAGAAGGGGTCGGAAGATGCCGAGAGGGATTCACCATCTACCGAGAGGCTAGACTTCCCTATACCCAAGAGGTGCTTCGAGATTGGAGGCCCGAGCAGCCCATCTGAGGAGATCAAACATGTGCTTCCTGAGTCGGTAGTTCTGGTGTCAAGGAATGTTGTAGTTCCTGTGACAGCACCAGTGGAGCCACCAAGGGAGGAAGCAATGCAAGATGATGAATCGTCTAGGTACGCGAGAGGGTACTACAATGACGATTACCTGATGGATGTGATTATTGAAGGGAGCGAGGAGGAATATGAAGAAGAGGACCCCATAGAGGATGACCCCGAAGAGGAAGAGGACCCCATCGAGGATGATCCCGAGGAGGATACCAAGATGGACCTCAGCAGACAAAACCAGGAGTCCGATGACTTGAGGCACTTGCTGGTGGATAGTCAGGAAACGGGGATGCAATTTATTCACCCCAGTACAGAGTTACCACCTATGCAAGAGTTGCCACCAGTGCCAGAGTACGCACCAATGTCAGAAGCTGATTGGGAGGCACTGTATACCGAGTACGGTATTAGGAGAAGTGACAGAGAATCTCAGCCTATCCCTACTCCAAGAAGAAGGAGGTCAGAATCTGAGCTGCAGGAGATCCTCCGCCAGAGCGAGGTAATCTCTGCAGAACATCAGCATCGGAGGGATGAGCTGATCGCCAGTACTCAGAGGAGGACTGGGATAGGAGGGCCATGTGCTTCAGGGTCAAGCCGGGTGCGAAACCCATCGCCAGAGCTCGATGGTGAGCCTAGTCCGAAGAGACCTTGCACGAGTAGCCATTCTTATGGGAGACATTTTGGAACGCCTTGATGAGAATTGGCGTTGCCTATCGCAGTAGTTTCATTTCTTAGTACTCCAAGTTTGTACTATGTGTAATATTTCAGTATTGCAGCAAGTACTCTGGGAAACACTTTTATCTTCGAGCAATGTTGTCCTAGCGCTCGGATGATAGACTTATGTGTAGCTTGTGTAACAGTTCGAAGGTTCATCTATAAAATGCCAAGTTGATCTATTCTGAGTAATTTCTTTACGTTTGTATATTGCATAAGAATATTGCATAATATTAATGTATTGAATGCTTGGAATTGGATCGGTAAACAGATGGTGAACCCAAGAAGCACGAGGAACTCGATTCGAGCCGGTGCTGGGACTAGCCAAGATCCCAGGCCAGCAGGAAGAGGTGTTCAGGATGAGCACGAGTCAAAGTCTCGCGTCCAGCATAGGCGTGAAGGTCAAGATCAAACCCAAGCGCCAGCGCTGTTTGATGCCGCAGCTGTTGAGGCGATTCACGGGATTGTGATGCAGGCAATTGCAGACGTATTGAGACCTAGTGCGCCTCAAGCGCAAGAAGTGCCTACTCAACCAGCGGTTCCTGATGTTGTGGAGCCCAGAAACCCTGTGGTTCAAGAGAATGTCGTTAGGGCTAGAGACAGCTATGGTCGCGCTCTTAAGACCATCACTTCCATGAGGCCCGATTTCTATAACGGGAAAGGGGAGCCAGTAGCAGTGACTCATTGGTTCTCCCATATGGAGAGGCTGTTTCGGAACGTGGAGTGTACTGAGGCCGAGAAGGTCCATATCACTTCTCTTCAACTGAAGGAGGAGGCTAGCGAGTGGTGGGAGAACACAGGTTTGGCTCAGAGCCCAGTGTTGACTTGGTCGATGTTCAAGACCAAGATGGTTGATCGCTTTGTCTCTCGTGCTATGAGAGAGGAGAAGCATAAAGAGTTCTTGTACCCAAAGACGGATGGTCTGAAAGTGACCGAGTTGGCATCTAAGTTCAGTCATCTTTTACAGTACGCCCCTGCCGAGATCACCAGCGAGGCCCAAAAGATCTGGTACTTCCACGAGTGGATGAGCCCGGATATCAAGCCGTTAATGGTGCACCACACATTCTCTACCTTGGAGCAGTATGTGGATTGTGCCTATAAACTGGAGGTAACTCTAGAGGAGTCGACCAAAAGGCACAACCGACAAAAGTCGATGCAGAACCAGAACCAGGGAGGTGGTTTTAAGCGCCCTGCGCCACCGTCTAACTTTGCCAAGTCCGGCCGAGCTAAGACGGAGATGACGCAGGGAGGATCGACTCAGCAGTCAGGGCAGACCCGGAGTTCAGTTTAGTGTTATAACTGTGGTACGGCTGGGCACAAGAGCAATGCGTGTTAGAAGGAGAAGAGGTCGTGCTTTGGGTGTGGACGTGATGGTCATCTGTAAAAGTTCTGCAAGCAGGGGAAGCAGAAGGGAGTAGAGTCGCAGCAAGGGTCAGTTCATCAGAGCAACCGACCTAGGTTTAAGCCTGCCGAGACTCATAGCCCGTCAGTGCAGATGACTGCGCAGAACAGGGGAAAGGCCCCAGCTGTTTCTGGAAGTCAGGGCCAACGCTTGTACGAGATGCGTGAAGCAGATGGACCCAATGCTCCAATTGCTCAAGGTACTCTATACCTTCACTCTACTTCAGTGTGCATTCTGTTTGATTCTGGTGCTACGCATTCCTTTATTTCGGATAGCTGTGTTAGCAAGTTAGATTTAGTGTGCAACGATTCGTGCGACCCTTTCGTCGTTAATCTTCCTAATGGAGAACGTTTGGTGGGAACCAAGCATATGTCCGACTTTCCGGTTACCATTCAGGGTAAGGAATTCGAGGCAGATTTAATCTACATAGCCATGGCTCCATACGATATTATTCTCGGTATGGATTGGCTGACGCGTCACAAGGCGATGATCGACTTCAGTTCAAGAACGGTGACGGTGTCATCTGGGGGCCAGTTCGTGTGCAAGTTCAAAGGTCGAAATGACGCTGATAACGGCAAGTTGATCAATGCGATGGCTGCGTTTAAGCTACTATGACAAGGATGTGTCGGGTACCTTTGCTACTTGGATTCGCCTGCGAAGGATGGACCTGAGGTTCTTGATATTCCTGTAGTTAGGGAGTTTTCGGATGTCTTTCCGGAAGAAATTCCTGGATTACCCCCGAACCGTGACGTAGAGTTTTCAATTGACCTTGAGCCTGGTACAGCGCCGATTTCCAAATCACCGTATCAGATGGCTCCAGCTGAGATGCAAGAATTGAAGAATCAACTTGAAGGTCTTCTTGACAAAGGTTATGTCAGGCCGAGTGCATCGCCGTGGGGTGCTCCGGTATTATTCGTCAAAAAGAAGGACGGATCGTTCCGACTTTGTATCGACTACCGAAAGTTGAACAAGGTGACGATCAAGAACAAGTATCCTTTGCCTAGGATTGATGACCTATTGGACCAGTTGTAGGGAGCAAAGATTTTCTCCAAGATCGATCTGAGATCTGGATATCATCAACTCAGGATTCGTGAGCAGGACATTCCTAGAACTGCGTTTAGGACCAGATATGGTCATTACGAGTTCGTAGTGATGCCTTTTGGGCTTACAAATGCTCCAGCTGTCTTTATGGATTTGATGAACCGATGTTTTCACCAGTACTTGGATAAGTTCGTGGTGGTCTTCACCAACGACATTCTGATCTATTCTCCGAATGAAGAAGTCCACGAGGAACATCTGCGGATTGCCTTGTCAATCCTTAGAACACATCAGTTTTTTGCTAAATTGTCTAAATTTGAATTCTGGATAAAGGAAGTGGATTTCTTAGGCCACGTAATCAATAAAAATGGGGTTATGGTTGATCCCCAAAAGATTGAAACGGTGGCTAATTGGACACAGCCCCAGAACGTGAAGGAGGTGCGTAGTTTTCTTGGACTTGCCGGGTATTACAGAAGGTTCATAGAAGGATTTTCAAAGATCGCTCTACCTATGACCAATCTACTCCGCAAGGTTCATAAGAAGTTTGTCTGGAATGACAAGTACGAGGCCAGTTTCCAGGAGTTGAAGCGACGGCTGACCTCGGTACCCGTGTTAGCACTCCCAGAAGGGAATGACGATTATGTGGTCTATAGTGATGCTTCAAAGTGTGGTTTGGGTTGTGTACTGATGTAGAGAGGCAGAGTTTTTGCTTACGCATCTAGACAACTCAAGACTTACGAAGAAAACTATCCGACCCATGATCTTGAGTTAGCAGCGGTTGTCTTTGCGCTAAAGATTTGGAGGCATTACCTCTACGGTATAAGATGCCAAGTCTTCACTGACCACAAAAGTCTCAAGTATATATTTACTCAAAAGGAGCTAAATATGAGACAACGCCGCTGGCTAGAGTTGCTCAAAGACTACGACATGGAGTTGTTGTATCATCCGGGCAAGGCTAATGTAGTAGCTGATGCACTAAGCCGGAAGACAACGCACGAGACTGTAGTTGCTCTACTTACTGCTCAGACCAAGCTAAACCAAGAGTCATGCGACATTGAAGTCCTGTATGACCAGCGTAGAGGGTACCTGAGTATGATGGAAATTCAGGCTACACTGCTGGATCAGATCAAAGAAAAGCAAGTCGATGACATCATCTTGGTGAAGTTAAGCAGTGAAGTGATGGATGGGAAAGCTCCCAGTTTTGTGGTTCAGGATGATGGATCACTTTGGTTTCAGGATCGGATCTGTGTGCCTGACACAGAAGGTCTTCGTCAGTTGGTGATGAGAGAAGCTCATTCATCAGCTTATTTTGTGCATCCTGGCTCTAGCAAGATGTACAAGGACCTCAGGAAGAAGTTTTGGTGGCCAAACATGAAGTGGGACGTAGCAGACTTTGTGGCAAAGTGCTTAACTTGCCAGAAGGTCAAGATCGAACACCGCAGGCCAGGTGGTGAGTTGCTACCTCTCCCAGTGCCAGAATGGAAATGGGAGGACATCGCCATGGACTTCGTCACTGGGCTACCAAAGACTCGAAGTCAGAGGGATGCTCTCTGGGTAATTGTGGATAGGCTTACGAAGAGTGCTCATTTCATAGCCATCAAGACCACATGGAAAGCCCAGAAGTTAGCAGAAGTCTACCAGAAGGAGATTGTCCGCTTACATGGCATTCCTAAGACCATTGTCTCGGACCGAGATGGCCATTTCATGTCAAGGTTCTGGCAGGAACTTCATAAGGCTATGGGAACCGAGTTAAGGTTCAGCACCGTGTTTCATCCTCAGACAGATGGCCAGTCTGAAAGGACCATCCAGACCCTGGAGGATATGCTTAGAGCTTGTGTACTCGATCGTCCGACTAGCTGGGAGGACAGCTTGAGTTTGATTGAGTTCACGTACAACAATAGCTGGTATGCTACAATCAAGATGGATCTGTTCGAAGCTTTGTATGGTCACAGATGCAGATCTCCGATTTGTTGGGATGATAATGTCGACAAAATTCTGCTTGGACCAGAGTTGGTCGAAAGGACGGCCTCAGACATTGCTATGATCAGACAAAGGATGTTGACCGCTCAGAGTCGACAGAAGTCCTACGCAGATCGGAAGCGCAGGACTGTCGAGTTCGAGGTCGGTAACAAGGTTTTTGTCAAGGTATCGCCATCCAAAGGAGTTTTCAGATTTGGTAAGCGTGGGAAGCTTAACCCTCGCTACGTGGGACCATTCGAGATTCTGGATAGAGTAGGATCTCTAGCGTACCGCTTGGCATTGCCGCCATCGGCTCACCCGGTGCATAACGTGTTCCACGTATCTTTGCTCAGAAAGTATGTGCCAGATGAGTCTCATGTGCTTAGTTATGAGGACATCGAGATTCAAGCTAATGGTACTTATGAAGAGTTGCCCGTGCGCATTTTGGAGCGTCGAGAGAAGCGTTTGCGCAACAAGATCGTGCCGTTGGTACGAGTGTTGTGGTCCAAGTCAGGGACCGAAGAAGTTACTTGAGAGATGTGGGAAACCGAGTCAGATATGCTCAAGCGTTTTCCTGAGTTATTTTCGACCTAAGTTTCGGGGTCGAAACTTCTTTTAAGCGGGAGGAGATATGATACCCCGTATTTTTATAAGGTTATTTTGGGAATTTTGGAATTTTCCCGAGTACCCGTTGTGTACGTCGGATTTAATTTAGGTAGCTTGAGACATTCTGTAATGTGCTCTGTATCTGTAAAATTTTTCTCAGTGAAATAAAATACAGACGACGTGCTTCGAATGTTTATACGCGTTCGCATACGATAATTTTTATCCCGGGTTAATGTCTTCCTTATCCAAAAAACTGAATGGGCGGGAAAAGGCAAAACGGCGACCGCCGTACAGTCACGGCGCCCGCCGTCGCTGGGCCCGATGTGTCAGGCCGTCGTCTCCTACGCTAGGCTCGCCAGAGCTAGGAACGGTGACCGCCATAATTACGGCGCCCGCCGTATGCCCTCCGTAGGCAAAGTCGCGGCGCCCGCCGTGATTACCCAGAGGTCTTTAACCGATGGTCGCCGGCGTGATTTTGGCAAGCGCCGAGCTAGTTCGTAGGCCCATCTTCGTGCTCCAGATGCTTTGGCTATAAAAGGAGGTGTTGGGGAAGGGATTTGAGCCATCCCAAACACCGAACCTGATAGACCCTTGATCGGATTGCGAGCGGTGCAAGGTTTGATCCACAATTTGGAGGCAACGACAACCGGAGAAGGTGAAGAAGTGGACCGGCGTTCTCGTTGAGGACGGCGACTTCTGTGGCAGTTCTGGGGCAATATGTTGGCACAATGGGAGTGGAAAAGAGTGGTGGTGGTGGTCGGAGCAGGTTGTGACGGTGGTGGGAGAATTGGCTTGCCCTAGGTGGATATGACGCACCACCAAGAGAGAACCGTGGGGCTCAACCAAGGATATGACTCACCAAGGTTGAAGAGGGATAGATAAGGGTTCAATATGACTCATGAACCAAGGGTGAACTTCTGGATCAAATGCTCTCAAAGGAGTGAATTGGATTGATCAAAAGTTGAGTTTTACATCAAGGATTACAAGGCTTTATATAGCCAAAACCGAAAGCAAAAGCAAGGCAATTAAAGCCAACTCTCCACGTCCCAAGAGGGATATCAAGGGTTGGAATGCATGTACTAGATGCATTGGAAAAGACTAAGATTAAATGCAAAATGAAAGCAAGTGTTTAAGACAACTAGGTGAATGCACCAAATGCATAACTCTTCAAATTTCCACACGGCTTTCACACCACTTCCACACGGCTTCACATGGCTGAAATTGCTTCTTCATGGGCTTGGTTTGGGTTGGTTTCCTTCGGCCTTCAAGATGACAAAAGGGCCTTTGTCATGCTCGGCCCCAAGTCGTGTGGAGAGGAGGCCCACGTCGAGAAGTTGTTGTAGTTCTTTGGCCTTAGACCGAGTGATGCGTTTTGGTGCCGGATCTTGAGTTAGCATTGGCTTGGCTTCCATGCTTGGTTCAAGATGTGATGGATTCACATCATCCTCCCCCTCTTGGAGAGGATTCGACCACGAATCTTCAGCTAGGGTGTCCTCCTCATCTTGCGCCAAGTAGGGCTTCAAATCCGACACATTGAAGGTGTCATGCACTCCATAGGTGGGCGGCAATTCTATCTTGTATGCATTGTTGTTAATCCGCTTGAGCACTTGGAATGGTCCTTCCGCCCTAGGCTTCAACTTGGAGTTTCGTTGTAGGGGAAACATTTCCTTGCGGAGGTACACCCACACCAAGTCACCGGGCTCGAAAATCAACTCCTTGCGGCCTTTGTTTGCTTGCTTCTCATATTGGGCTGTGCGCTTCTCCAGCTGCCTCCGAGTTTCTTCATGCATCCTTTTGACATACTCCGCTAGTTCCTGGCCTTCTTTGCTAAGAGAAGCAACAATGGTGTGAGCAACAAGATCTAAGGGAGTAGTAGGGTTCTTACCATAGGCCACTTCAAAAGGAGACTTCTTGGTGGCGGAATGTGTGGAGCGGTTGTAGGCAAACTCTATGAAAGGGAGGCATTCTTCCCACCTGCAGAGGTTAGTCTTAAGCACAACACGAAGTAAGGTGTCAAGCGTCCTATTAACCACTTCCGTTTGCCCATCAGTTTGGGGGTGGCAAGTTGTTGAGTAGAGAAGCTTGGTACCCAACTTGGCCCACAAGGTTTTCCAAAAGTGACTAAGGAACTTGACGTCCCTATCTGACACTATGGACTTTGGAATCCCATGCAAGCGAACCACAAAGTCAAAGAAGAGATTAGCCATATTAGTTGCATCATCGGTTTTGTGACACGCAATGAAGTGTGCCATTTTGCTGAACCGATCCACAACTACAAATATAGAATCCTTTCCCCTTTTGGTCCTAGGAAGACCCAAAACAAAGTCCATGGATAGGTCTTCCCAAGGTTGTTGGGGAATGGGCAAAGGCATGTACAAACCATGAGGGTTCATCTTGGACTTAGCTTGAACACAAGTGGCACACGAAGCACACAAACGTTCGACGTCCCTAAGCATATGCGGCCAGAAGAAATGTTCCCTCAAGGCATGCAACGTCTTAGCAACGCCGAAGTGACCCATGAGGCCACCTCCATGTGCTTCTTGCACAAGCAATTTCCTAGTTGAACCACTAGGTATGCACAATCTATCTTTCCTCATAAGGTATCCCTCTTGCAAATAATATTGATCTTTGCTTCCCAAAGAACTACATGCCTCAAATATGTCTTTGAAAGCCTCGTCCAAGACATATAGTTCCTTAATGAAAGCAAAGCCCAACATTCTAGCATCCAAAGAAGTGATGAGGGCATACCTTCGAGACAAAGCGTCCGCCACAACATTGTCCTTTCCCTTCTTGTGTTTGATCACATAAGGGAAAGACTCAATGAATTCAACCCATTTGGCGTGGCGCTTCATCAACTTATGTTGGCCCTTGAGGTATTTCAAAGCCTCATGGTCAGAATGAATCACAAATTCCTTAGGGAGGAGGTAGTGTTGCCATACCTCGAGGCATCTTACCAAAGCGAGAAGCTCTTTGTCATAGGTGGGATACTTGAGCTCAGCCTCATTCAACTTCTCACTAAAGTAGGCAATGGGCCTTCCTCCTTGCATGAGCACGCCTCCCAGTCCCACTCCCGAAGCGTCACATTCAATCTCAAAGGTGCTTGAGAAACCCGGCAAGGCTAGGAGAGGGGCTTGTGTGAGCTTGGCTTTAAGGGTGTTGAACGCCTCCTCTTACTTGGGCCCCCATTGGAAATGGACATTCTTCTTTGTCAAATCAGTGAGAGGCGAAGCAAGGGAGCTGAATTCTCTCACAAACCGGCGATAGAATCCGGCGAGGCCCAAGAAGCTCCTTACTTGGGTCATGCTCACGGGCACCGGCTACTCTTGTATGGCCTTGATCTTCTCTTGGTCCACCTTGAGTCCTTCCTTGCTCACTACAAACCCAAGAAAAACCACATGATCCGAACAAAAGTGACATTTCTTGAAGTTGGCATAAAGCTTTTCTTTCCTAAGGACCTCAAGTACCAATCTCAAGTGTTTAGCATGATCTTGCAAGTTATGGCTATAAACAAGGATATCATCAAAATATACAACCACAAACTTGCCTAAGAAAGCCCTAAGCACATGGTTCATTAGCCTCATAAAACTGCTAGGCGCATTTGTTAGCCCAAATGGCATGACTAACCATTCATATAAACCATATTTGGTTTTGAAGGCAGTTTTCCATTCATCACCTTCTTTCATTCTTATTTGGTGATAGCCACTTTTCAAGTCTATCTTGGAGAATATACTAGCACCATAGAGCTCATCCAACATATCATCAAGTCTAGGTATAGGATGCCTATACTTGATAGTGATGTCGTTTATAGCCCTACAATCCACACACATTCTCCAAGATCCGTCTTTCTTAGGAACTAAGATGACGGGAACCGAGCAAGGACTCAAACTTTCACGCACATAGCCTTTGTTTAGAAGCTCAACAACCTGTTTTTGTAGTTCTTGTGTTTCCATGGGGTTGGCTCTATAGGCTGCCTTGTTGGGGATGGAAGCTCTAGGCACAAAATCTATTTGATGCTTTATTCCTCTAATCGGTGGGAGTCCAGCCGACACCTCATCTTGGAAAAGGTCTTCGAACTCCTGCAAAAGCAAAGCAATAGGTGAGGGCAAAGCATCTAGATCTTGAGTTGAGAAAAGCACATCTTTATAAATAAGCAAAAGGCAAACTTGACTTCCCTGGACTGCCTTCCGAACTTCTCTTGGCTTGGCAAGGAGCATCTGCTTTCTTTGCTCATTGGCTATGTGGTCAGCCATGATCTCATGTGGAGTTAAGGGATGCAACGTGATCCGCTTGTCATTGAGGGGAAAAGAGTACTCATTAGACACCCCTTGGTGAATGACCCCACGGTCATATTGCCAAGGTCGTCCCAAAAGTATGTGGCAAGCTGTCATAGGAAGAACATCACAAATAACCTCATCCTCATATCCTCCTATGGAGAACTTAATCTTAGCTTGGTCAGAAACCTTAAGAGGTGTGTTAGAATTAAGCCAACAAAGAGTGTAAGGTTGCTTATGAGGAGTAGTGTTGAGGGCAAACCTTTTGACCACCTCTTGGTCTATGAGATTGCAACATGAGCCTCCATCAATAATCAAATTGTAGATTTTACCTTGAATGAGGCACCATGAATGGAAGATTGTTTCCCTTTGATTTGGAGGTGTAGGAGCTTCATTGGTCATGAGAGTTCTTTTCACCACAAAGCACTCTCCTTGGAATTCAGCTTGTACATGGAGCTCCTCGTCCTCATTCTCTTCCTTGGTGGGCTCTTCCTCTTGCTCCTCATCTGAATAGTAGTCCCCCACCGTGGAGAGCAACACTTGGCGCGAGAAGGGCATGCATTGGCCATGTGCCCACGGCCCAAGCACTTGAAGCACTTGATATCACTAGAGTGGCGCTCGCCATCTCTTCTTTGTCCTTGGGGAACCCTAGATGGATCATGTCTTGGCTGCATCGGCGTGGCATCCGTCCTTGACTCTTGGCGTCGGGGAGGGTAGCTTGGTGCGCCGGAGCTTGAGTTGTTCCATGGCCTTGAAGTGGGCGTATTGGCGCCTTGATTGCTCCATGGCCGTGAGCTTGTAGGATGTCTCTTCTTGGTAGGCAAGTTCCTATACACATGGTTTGTGTAGTGAAGCACTTCTTCCACCGTAGTTCCTCTAGCAAAGTGTTGCATAGACACAATAGATTTGAGGTCAGAATTCAAGTTTTCAACAAATTTAGAAATGACATACTCATCCGGAAACTTGATTTCCGTTCTAAACAAAAGAGTCCTCAAATCCTTGTAATACTCATCGGGAGTACGAGTGCCTTGCTTGAGTTGCTCAAGCCTCTCATGGATCCTGGCTGAAAAGTTGGTAGGCACAAATCTGAACTTGATGGCATCCTTGAGCTCGTTCCATGTTTCAATAGGAGGGTAATCATTTCGAGCTCTCTCCGCCTTCTCTTCAGTCCACCATTGATCCGCAAACCCTTCACACTTGATGCTAGCCACGGCCATACGTTGGGCTTCGGTGTAGTTGAGGAAGTCAAAGACTTGCTCCGTCTTGCTTAGCCAAGTTAGGAACTCCTCAGGGTCAGTCGTGCTCCCAAACTTCTCTATTTCAAGCTTGGTGTGTTAGGGAGCCTCACACGATCTTGCTCATAGCCATGAGCACCTTGGGGTTGAAAACCTTGAAAATAGGGCTCTTGTTGGTGCCCACGCCCTCGGCCTTGTTCTCTTGCATTCCTATTGCCAAATCCTTGCCTTTGGCCATTGATGATCCGCATGGGCTGGGTCAAGGGAGCCACAAACCCCGCATTGGCCCCTAGGTGTCCTTGAACCTCTTGCACCTCCTCATTGAAAAGCCTTGCGTCTTGCCCTGAAATGTTAGGGACCACAGGCGGCATGGTAGTATATTGTGTAACAATAGGAGGAGTATAGGTGGAACTCATACCTAGATGGGCACTAGAGAGAGTGAGTTCCGGGGCGGTCGACGGGTTGATGCCTTGAAGATTAGGGAAGGTCATATCCCTAGGCATGGAGTGAGAGGAGTTACCTTCCAAGAGAGAGGGTTGGAAGGCCCCACACAACCGTGTCACGTCCACCATCTTGCTATCGGTGGCATCCATTCGCGCTTCTAGTCTTCTTAGGTTGGCTTGGTTGTCTTGTTGAGAACTTGCTATTTGAGCACTAAGTTGTGCTATGGCCTCTCGTTGAGAACTTGCTAGTTGAGCACCAAGTTGTGCCATGGCCTCCATGACGGAGTCATTGGCATGGGCACCTTCTTGGTTCACCGAAGGCGAATGGGAGGAACTCCGATTGTCATCCACCATGATCGTGAGCTACAAACCAAGGCAACACAAACAAGATGACTAGGAATCCCACAAGTGGACCCGGCACACGTTAGGGGTCCAAACTGAATTTTCCAAGTACAAGGCAAGCAAGAAAAACAAGTTCAATTAGGGTTACGAGCTAGCCAAGACAAGGAAAGGTTCAAAGAAGTACAATACTCAAATGTTCAATAAGTTGCAACAAGTGAAGTGCGGAGAAGGTACTATGATGCAAACACGATTACACTTCACTATCTTTTGAAAGAATTTGCTCTTGGTCAACTCGCTTTTTTTCTTATGGCCTCTCCTTTTTAGACCGGGTTTTTCTCGAGTGTTCTTCCAAGAGCGGCTCAATTTTTCTAAGGTCTCTCCTTTTTAGACCGGATTTTTCTGAGCCAAAACTACACAAATTTGAATCACAATTTTCAACAATTTTCGGATTTTGCACTTGGCTTTTCAATTTACAACCGAAATTTTCTTTTCCCTTAACCCCGAATGCCTTCACTTGATTTATGCAACAAATAAACAAGCAAGTAATGCACGAAGTAATCAAGAAAGAAGTTGAAATGAAGGGTCAAGGTTCGTCTAAATCAAGACAAGAAAATTCAGAACTCAAAGAGGCAAGCAAAGCAATCGGACAACAACCAAATAAATTCCGGTTTTAGGGCCAATTGAAACTTGTCATTCAAAACTCAATCTTGGACTAAAGAAAAATCAGTTTAGATGACCAAACCTTACGTGGCTCTGATACCACTTGATAGACCCTTGATCGGATTGGGAGCGGTGCAAGGTTTGATCCACAATTTGGAGGCAACGACAACCAGAGAAGGTGAAGAAGTGGACCGGCGTTCTCCTTGAGGGCGCCGACTTCTGCGGCGGTTCTGGGGCAATATGTTGGCACAATGGGAGTGGAAAAGAGTGGTGGTGGTGGTCAGAGCAGGTTGTGACGGTGGTGGGAGAATTGGCTTGCCCTAGGTGGATATGACGCACCACCAAGAGAGAACCGTGGGGCTCAACCAAGGATATGACTCACCAAGGTTGAAGAGGGATAGATAAGGGTTCAATATGACTCATGAACCAAGGGTGAACTTCTGGATCAAATGCTCTCAAAGGAGTGAATTGGATTGATCAAAAGTTGAGTTTTACATCAAGGATTACAAGGCTTTATATAGCCAAAACCGAAAGCAAAAGCAAGGCAATTAAAGCCAACTCTCCACGTCCCAAGAGGGATATCAAGGGTTGGAATGCATGTACTAGATGCATTGGAAAAGACTAAGATTAAATGCAAAATGAAAGCAAGTGTTTAAGACAACTAGGTGAATGCACCAAATGCATAACTCTTCAAATTTCCACACGGCTTTCACACCACTTCCACACGGCTTCACATGGCTGAAATTGCTTCTTCATGGGCTTGGTTTGGGCTGGTTTCCTTCAGCCTTCAAGATGAAAAAAGGGCCTTTGTCATGCTCGGCCCCAAGTTGTGTGGAGAGGAGGCCCACGTCGAGAAGTTGTTGTAGTTCTTTGGCCTTAGACCGAGTGATGCGTTTTGGTGCCGGATCTTGAGTTAGCATTGGCTTGGCTTCCATGCTTGGTTCAAGATGTGAGGGATTCACTTCAGAACCTCTGCCAAATTTCCGTGTCGTCGGAGTTGTGTTTCGTCGGAGTTCGGAAGCTCTCGTCGGTGTCGTTTGGTGGTGTTTTCAGAAGCCCTTTAGAAGCCTTTTGGTTGCCTTTGGAGGTCAGAACCCAGGCAAGGCATAAAGGGGTCGAAACACGCATCATTTGGGTGAGTTTTCTCGCCGCTTCTGTCGTCTGAGTTCTTCACGGCGACCGCCGCATTCTTCACGGCGACCGCCGTGATGAACTGCGGCGACCGCCGCCAAGAACAGCGACCGCCGCCAGTGCCCAGAATGCCTTCGTGGCTTTGGCTTGGTTGGTTGTGGTCGTGGCGTCTTTCCTTTCGTTCTCTTTCGTCGTTTTTAGATTCGTACTGTGGTTATGTCGGATCTAACTTAGGGTTCCTTTTATGGGTCGACTCGAAGGTGTTTGTGCTAGCGGAGCTATAACCGTGTCGAGCCCGGAATCCCGTCGTTATCGTAAGGCTTGTTTCTATTCTGCGGATTAAGGTAAGTGGCGGTTCGCTCTTGCTCATTCGTTCCATATTTACAATAATTATTAGTAGTTTATCTGAGTAATTAATTTGGAATGAACACTCTGTTTGTCTGGAAACGGCTTTGATAAACTGTTTTGAAAATCATATAATAGGTTGTATATCTGTTAGAACAACGCTATTATCTGTAATCGCCTTTCGGGCCTTTATGTGGATTTATCTTGTAACTGTTATTGTGCTGTAATTGTTTAGTTAGCACTGTTGGATAGGAACGTTACTCGGACTCTGTCCAGTCGTTTCTTTATAATCTGGTATCGGGGTGGCTCGTCTCCATCTGGTACTATTCTAAGATCATGATCGGTCTCTTTCACAAGTGTGTAGAGACAGGACACTTAGCTGGTGTCACAAACCTTCCGGTGTACGTCACTCTCGACGAAACGTATACTAAGATGTGTCGTCCCAATGATGGGGTACACATGTAAAAGTCTAATAATGTGATGTGTGGTTTGTAATATAAATCAGATAAGTGCTACTCGACGCACATAACTAATAAACCTTCGGCGAGTAGTGCAGCTAAGTTATAGTACAGCTAGGAAAACTCATCTCGACTTTGATCATAGTACATTCTCTTTCCAATCTGGATTCGCTGTATGCGATGAGGTTGGTCGTGAACCGAAGCATCTCAGTCAACTTTTAAATCATTGTTGTATGATGCTGTAAACATTCCAGATTTGTCATAATTCCTTAAAGACTCATTTCCGTTGGAGTTTTCTTTCGAGTCGATTTCTGTGAAGATTCAGTCTTCTAGAATCTTCTCTTGTGCATAACTCTTGTCTATCCCAGTAGGAGTATGATGGTTGACTATCGTTATCGATTATTATTCAAGAAGCGATGAGTCTAACCTAATACGACTGCTTCGAACCATTCTGCTTTGTACCCTTGCTAGTCTATTCAAGTAGACTAACCCACGAACTTTGTTCTCTGCATGTGGGCTGGTGTCATCCGTTCAATTCGGCACATCAGATCGAAAGTAGCTCAGAAGAATAGAAGGACTATGGAGTCGACGGTGGTTTTTGAACGTTTTAATTATTTCTTTAATCAGGTTGAGATCTTTGGACAATGACTTTGGTTGTAATGTACTTTCTAAGACTTCAGCTGTTTTTGGTTTAAACTCTGTGTTGGCCTATTCGGGATTGGGTTGTAATCCCGTAACTCTTGTTGCCTTGACAATGTTATGTTTTGGAATTGAATGCTTTGATCATTATGTATCATTTGTATTTCATAAATTGTGTTTCAATGGTAAAGTCTTGGGTGATCTCGGTAAGGAACACTAGGGTCACTGGCGGTAATACCTTTCCAAAAGGGTTAAGTTTTGGGGGTGTTACATTGGTCTAGTTTTGTTTGAGTTTGTAGCTACGCTGACTTGACTTGCATGCTTTATTTTGATTGTGTAGCGTTGTGTTGTACTTGACATTGAAGGAACTACCACTCCTATATCATTTGTTACTGATGTCCTCTTTCTATATGCTCGTGATAACGTCGGGAGGCATTTGAGTGCCACATATGAGACTCTTGAAACTCAAGATGACATGAATCTATTGCGAGCTCAGGTAAGTACTCTCATCTTGTTACTCTGTTGTGTCTTTACCATCACTCTAGCTAATTGCAAAAGCATCCTTAGGGTACTATTTCTACAAATTCAAATGTTGCAGTTTATTGATGGATGTCATTTGCAGTATTTGGCTCAGATTTGTTTGCAATAAGAAAATATCAACATTTTTGTATCAATTTTCTTCATGTTTTGTGGTCAATGTACTTGTAAGACAATTGCTGTTTATTGGTGATTATTCATCTGGTTGTATTGTTGCAATAACCCATTGAGTCAATTAGTCTAAAGCCTATAAAAGATTATGTTTGCACATTGAGGATGATTTAAAGAAAGGTGTAGCTGCTAGTGTTGTTCCAGTCCCTCTTGTAAGTGATTTGGAGAAAGGTGTAGCTGGTAATTCTGAATAGGTATTAATTTTGTGGATATGGTTGTTCATTTTGTTAGGGAGACTAAGCTATTTGTGGATATGGTGCTTAAGTATGAATGTGTAGTGGTATTGTGGATACAATATTGATTTTATGGAGTACCAGGCTTCTCATGCAGCACTTCAATAGACAAGTATTATGGATATGGAATTGGATATTTGAGCTAATTGTATGGGTTTGATCTTTTTTATTGAATTTTATTGTTGTAAATGTGCAAGCAACTGGCCGGTATAGAACCATGTGGAAAAAGGATTTTGTTTTTAAAAAAAAAGACAAACAAATATAGCGCTTTTTAAAGGAAAGCGCTAAGAACTGCATCTAACACTCATAGCGCTTTTTTAAGAAAAGCGCTAAGAGTTTTGAGCATTAAAAAACAAAAACATAGCGCTTTTTATAAAACAGCGTGTATTTTCTTATAGCGCTCTCAAAATAGCGCTATAAAGTATTATTAACACAGAGGCTTAGATAGTGGTTGAAAAACCTCTATGCGTATCACAAATAAACCGCTATGCCAAGATGATTTTGTACTAGTGTCTCTTTCCTCTTGGTTGGCCATGTGGTGCACCTTTCTAACAACCCTAGCTTGGCCCTTGGGTTAGTGCAAGCAAGATGATATTTCGCAATCCCAAGATAAGGCCCACGCAAGATCTCAAAATCAAACACAAGGGGTGTTCAATTAGGGTTGGGTCACGGCTGGCCTTAGGATACAAAAAGATTAGCACCAAAGAAACAAGATATTATCAAGCAATAGAAAACTAGATAAAATCACGTCCAAGATTACTTAAATCAATAAAATAATTCCAAATCTTGTTATCAAGAAGGACTTTGACTTGGGCTTTCTCAAGCTTAGTAAGGATCCCTTTGGACTTTCTCAAACTTAGTAAGGGTCCCTCTTTTCCTTTCTTTATCTTCCTGTTGTGCAAAACTTAGGGTTTCCCTTTGTCATTTCGGCCTTTGGCCTCTTCTTTTCTCTTTGTCTGCACACAAGTTAGTTAGGAAAAGATTTAGGAAGCCAAGATAGATTTTGGTCCTACAAAGATAACAAGAAATGTAACTAACTAAAGTTCTAAGTAAATCTTGGAACAAAATCTTATCCAATTATAAAAAGCACAATAAAAATCTTATCTTTAAGGTGCAAATCAAAATAAGATAGATCTTGGGAGTTGGTTATGGATGGGGCATGGCAAGGATCGGGGTACAAGGAATAGGGTCCAAGCAAGGGCAGTTTCCCTTTGCCTTGGCGCGCAAGGCGCCCTTCCTTTTCTCTCTCCATTGCCGAGATAGCTTTAGGGTTATTCCTAGGAAGCTCTAGGGTTCCCCTGGCAGCTACTCCCCCCCCCCCCCCCCACCACGAGATCTCACACACAAGATAGATGGGTCTGTTCTTAAAGTTGCAAGACTCAAGGTTCTCTTCTTGGATCCCAAGGCAACTCTCGGCCTTTTCTTGTTAGGATTCTCTCAAGATTTTCTCAAGATTATAGAATTCTCTCAAGGCTGTCCTCCCCTCAAACTCGTGCTCTCAAGGTGGAGGCAAAATTAGGGCAAGAAGTCAAGTCTTGAGGAACACACAACCTTTAGTTTGAAATCAAGACTACCAAAGGTTTAGACTTACCTTGAGCAAGATCTGATACCAAATGATGTGTTTCCCCTAAGGATCCGTGCTCTGGTTCAAAGAAAGTCACCTTCAAGCCACATTCTTGATACTCTTGATTTCAGCTTCAAGATAGTAACCAAAAACGAGACTTTTTGTGGAGATTTTGAGTTTTTGAATGCAAGGAAAATAAACGGATAGGCACAGTGGATCTATTGGATATTACGCACCAATATATTCACAATGAGCTATTGACAATCCACCAAGGATATGACTCACCAGGATTTCACGCCGGTTTTGGATATGACTCACCAAAACCAAGTTAAGTTGAGTTGGATATGACTCACCAAGACAAATCACTCAAATACCGGGAAGCTCAGAGTTAATTGAGAAACTCAATTGTTCTGTATTCAAATTAATCAAAGCTTAGTTCAAAAATGAAAACAACACAACCTATAAATAACCAAATGTTTCACCGAAAAAAACCCTGAAATGAGAAATGCCAAAAAATGTATCTTTCTTTCCATCATTAGGCCTGAATTTTGGACAAGGGCTAAACATATCCAATAACTCAAAACATATCCAAAATTCAGCCCAAATGCTTGAATAAATCAGAAATGGGCCTTTGGCCAAGGTTGGGCCTCACATGCTAAAATGCTTGATGCTGCTGCTCGGCTTGGTGGGCTTGACTCCTCCGAGCCCACTTCCATTTCCCTCATTGATGCGATCCTACCCACCATGACTGCCACAAAGGAAGAGGAAGCTATGAGCATTCGCTCAGAAGGGCCAATAACAAGATCGCGTGCCAAAGCCATCGCCAACGCGACACAATCATTGATTGTGCGCGTCGTCGCTAGCCAAGGGACGCAAGAGACCGGGTTCTCCCTCAATCGCCTCCAACCAAGTCCAGAGAACGCGTTCTCAGTCAAGATACTCGCCACCATCAGTTGAAGGCAATCTTTGAATTGTTTTGTCATTTCTGAAACATTATTATTTTAGTTATTTCTTTTTGGGCGTGTGTTCCACGCGTGTCGTGGGCTAGCCCATTAAGCGAGACTCTGTGATACCCCATATTTTTGTAAGATCATTTTGGGAATTTTGGAATTTTCCCGAGTACCCGTTGTGTACGTCGGATTTAATACAGAGAGTTTGAGACATTTTGTAATGTGCTCTGTATCTGTAATATTTTTCTCAGTAAAATAATATACAGACAACATGCCTTGGATTTTAATTGTCGTTCGCGTACGATAATTTTTATCCCGGTTTAACGTCATATATGTTCGAAGCTGAACGGGCGGGAAAAGCCTGTCACGGCGACCGCCATACAGTGGCAGCAACCGCCGTCGCTGGATCCAAGAACGCCGACCGCCGTAAAGTCACGGCGCCCGCTGTCCCAATGCTCAAGGAGGCAAGGCAGCTGGTGTGCCAGACCGCGGCGACCGCCGTAAATTATGACGTCCGCCGTAATTGCCACCTTCGTTGTCCGGCAGTCCTTGCCCGTTGGTCGCCGGCGTGATTTCTGGCGAGCGCCGAACTAGCTTTAGGCCCTTTGTTTTGGAGCTCCAGATGCTTTGGCTATAAAAGGAGGTGTTAGGGGAGAGATTTGAGCCATCCCAAACACCGAACCTCTGCCAAATTTTCCTCTCGCCGGAGTTGTGCCTTTGCCGGAAATTCTGAAGCTTTCGTCGGTGTTGTTTGGTGGTGTTTCCAGAAGCCCTTTAGAAGCCTTTTGGTTGCCTTTGGAGGTCAGAACCCAAGCAAGGCGAAAAGGGGTCGAAACGCGCATCGTTTTGGTGAGATTTCTCTCATCTCTGTCGTCCGTGTTCTTCACGGCGACCGCCGTGATGAATGCGGCGACCGCCGCCAAGAACATCGACCGCCGCCAGTGCCCAGAATGCCTTCGTGGCTTTGGCTTGGTTGGTTGTCGTCGTGGCGTCTTTCCTTTCGTGTTCTTTCGTCGTTTTTAGATTCGTACTACGGTTATGTCGGATTTAACTCAGGGTTCCTTTTATGGGTCGACTCGAAGGTTGTTGTGCTGTCGGAACTATACCCGTGTTGAGCCCGGAATCCAGTTGTCGTCATTAGACTATTTTGCGGATTAAGGCAAGTGGCGGTTCGCTCTTGCTCATTTGTTCCTTATTTAGATTAATTGTCAATAGTTTATCTGAGTAATCAATTTGGAATGAATACTCTGTTTGTCTGGAAACGGTTTTGATAAACTGTTTTGAAAATCATATAATAGGTTGTATATCTGTTAGAACAACGCTATTACCTATGATCGCCTTTCGGGCCTTTACGTGGATTTATCCTATAACTGTCATTGTGTTGTAACTGTTTAGTTAGCACTGTTTATTAGGAACGTTACTCGGACTCTGTCCAGTCGTTTCTTTATAATCTGGTATCGGGGTGGCTCGTCCCCATCTGGTACTATTCTATGATCATGATCGGTCTCTTTCACAAGTGTGTAGAGACAGGACACTTAGCTGGTGTCACAAACCTTTCGGTGTACGTCACTCTCGACGAAACGTATACTAAGATGTGTCGTCCCATTGGTGGGGTACACATGTAAAAGTCTATAATGTGATGTGTGTTTTTGAAACATAATCAGATAAGTGCTACCTTGACGCACATAATTAATGAACGCTCAGCGAGTAGGGCAGCTAGGTGATAGTGCCGCTAGGAAGACTCGTATTGACTTGAATGTAGTACGTCTTCTTTCCGATCTGGATTCGCTGAAAGGCGGTGAGGTTGGTCGTTGACTGAAGCATCTCAGTCAGTTTTAAATCATTGTTGTATGATTCTGTAACTTTCCAGAATTGGCATACTTCCTTAAAGACTCAATCTCTTGGAGTCTCTTTTCGAGTCGATTTCTGTGAAGATTCAGTCTTCCAGAATCTTCTCTTGTGCATACCTCTTGTTTATTCCAGTAGGAGTATAGTGGTTGACAAGCGTACTCGATTATTATTCGAGGGACGAGGAGTCTAACCTAATACGACTGCTTCGAACCATTCTGCTTTGTACCCTTGCTAGTCTATTCATTTAGACTAACCAACCAATATTTTTTCCCTTGCATGGTTGGCTGGTGTCATCCGTTCGATTCGGCACATCAGATCGAAAGTAGCTCAGAAGATTAGAAGGACTATGGAGTCGGCGGTGGTTTTTGAATGTTTTAATTATTTCTTTAATCAGGTTGAGATCTTTTGGACAATGACTTTGGTTGTAAGGTGTTTTATGAGACTTCCGCTGTGTTTGGTTTAAACTCTGTATTATCCTATTCGGGATTGGGTTGTAATCCCGTAACTCTTGTTCCTTGACAATGTTATGTTTTGGAATTGAATGCTTTGATCATTATGGATCATTTGTATTTCATAAATTGTATTTAAACGGTAAAGCCTTGGGTGATCTCGGTAAGGAACACTGGGGTCACTGGCGGTAATACCTTTCCAAAAAGGGTTAAGTTTTGGGGGTATTACAGTTGTGGTATCAGAGCCAAAGGTTTTAAAACGGGTTTGGAATTTTTATAAACCATTTATCCATTTTCGAAAATGCTTTAAAAAGGGTCTGAATTTTCATACTGAAAAGAATTTAAAAACACCGTTCATAGTCGTGTCTTCTTTATAGTCTGATATAGTAAGCTTGCTTCTATGTCTAGAAAGACTAATTCCTTCCTAGTCCGAAGAGACCTTGCATGAGTAGCCAGTCTTATGGGAGACATTTTGGAACGCCTTGAGGAGGATTGGCGTTGCCTATCGCAGTAGTTTCGTTTCTTAGTATTCCAAGTTTGTACCTTGTGTAATATTTCAGTATTGCGGCAAGTACTCTGTGAAATACTTTATCTTCGAGCAATTGTTGTCCTAGCGCTCAAAGGATAGACTTATGTGTAGCTTGTGTAACAGTTCGAAGGTTCATCTATAAAATGCCAAGTTGATCTATTCTGAGTAATTTATTTACGTTGGTATATTGCATAAGTATATTGCATAATATTAATGTATTGAATGCTTGGAATTGGATTGGTAAATAGATGGTGAACCCAAGAAGCACGAGGAACTCGACTCGAGCCGGTGCTGGGACTAGTCAAGATCACAGGCCAGCGGGAAGAGGTGTTCAGAATGAACACGAGTCAGAGTCTCGCGTCCAGCATAGGCATGAAGGTCAGGATCAGACCCAAACGCCAGCGCTGTTTGACGCCGCAGCTGTTGAGGCGATTCGCGGGATTATGATACAAGCAATTGCAGATGTATTGAGACCCAGTGCGCCTCAAGCGCAAGAAGTGCCTACTCACCCAGCAGTTCCTGATGTTGTGGAACCCAGAAACCCTATGGTTCATGAGAATGCCGTCAGGGCTAGAGACAGCTATGATCGCGCTCTTAAGACCATCACTTCCATGAGGCCCGATTGCTATAACGGGAAAGGGGAGCCAGTGGCAGTGACTCATTGGTTCTCCCATATGGAGAGGCTGTTTCGGAACGTGGAGTGTACTGAGGCCGAGAAGGTCCATATCGCTTCTCTTCAGCTGAAGGAGGAGGCTAGCGAGTGGTGGGAGAGCACAGGTTTGGTTGAGAGCCCAGTGTTGACTTGGTCGACGTTCAAGACCAAGATGGTTGATCGCTTTTTCTCTCGTGCTATGAGAGAGGAGAAGCATAAAGAGTTCTTGTACCCACTGACAAATGGTCTGAGAGTGACCGAGTTGGCATCTAAGTTCAATCATCTTTTGCAATACCCCACTGCCGAGATTACCAGCGAGGCCCAAAAGATCTGGTACTTCCACGAGTGGATGAGCCCGGATATCAAGCCGTTAATGGTGCATCACACATGCTCTACCTTGGAGCAGTATGTTGATTGTGCCTATAAGCTGGAAGTAACTCTTGAGGAGTCGACCAAGAGGCACAATCGACAGAAGTCGATGCAGAACCAGAACCAAGGAGGTGGTTTTAAGCGCCCTGCGCCACCGTCTAACTTTGCCAAGTTTGGACGAGCTAAGACGGAGGTGACGCAAGGAGGATCGACTCAGCAGTCAGGGCAGACCAGGGGTTCAGTTAAGTGTTATAACTGTGGTACAGCTGGGCACAAGAGCAATGAGTGTCAGAAGGAGAAGAGGTCGTGCTTTGGGTGTGGACGTGACGGTCATCTGCAGAAGTTCTGCAAGCAGGGGAAGCAGAAGAGAGTAGAGTCACAGCAAGGGTCAGTTCATCAGAGCAACCGACCTAGATTCAAGCCTGTTGAGACTCCTAGCCCTTCGGTCCAGACGACTACTCAGAACAGGGGAAAGGCCCCAGCTGTTTCTGGAAGTCAGGGACAACGCTTGTATGAGATGCGTGAAGCAGATGGACCCAATGCTCCAATTGCTCAAGGTACTTTATACCTTCACTCTACTTCAGTGTGCATTCTATTTGATTCTGGTGCTATACATTCCTTTATTTCGGATAGCTGTGTTAGCAAGTTAGACTTAGTGTGCAACGATTCGTGCGAGCCTTTTGTCGTTAATCTTCCTAATGGAGAACGTTTGGTGGGAACCAAGCATCTGTCCGACTTTCCGATTACCATTCAGGGTATGGAATTCGAGGCAGATTTAATCTGTATAGCCATGGCTCCATACGACATTATCCTCGGAATGGATTGGCTAATGCGTCACAAGGCGGTGATCGACTTCAGTTCAAGAACAGTGACGGTGTCATCTAGGGGCCAGTTCGTGTGCAAGTTCAAAGGTCGAAATGACGCTGATAAAGGCAAGTTGATCAATGCGATGGCTGCGTTTAAGCTACTACAACAAGGATGTGTCGGATACCTTTGCTATTTGGATTCGCCTGCGAAGGATGGACCTGAGGTTCTTGATATTCCTGTAGTTAGGGAGTTTTTGGATGTCTTTCCGGAAGAAACTCCTGGATTACCCCCGAACCGTGATGTAGAGTTTTCAATTGATCTCGATCCTAGTACGGCACCGATTTCCAAATCCCCGTATCGGATGGCTCCAGCTGAGATGCAAGAATTGAATAATCAACTTGAAGATCTTCTTGACAAAGGTTATGTCAGGCCGAGTGCATCGTCGTGGGGTGCTCCGGTATTGTTCGTCAAAAAGAAGGATGGATCGTTCCGACTTTGTATCGACTACCGAGAGTTGAACAAGGTGACGATCAAGAACAAATATCCTTTGCCTAGGATTGATGACTTGTTGGACTAGTTGCAGAGAGCAAAGGTTTTCTCCAAGATCGACTTGAGATCTGGATATCAACAGCTCAGGATTCGTGAGCAGGACATTCCTAGAACTGCGTTTAGGACCAGATATGGTCATTACGAGTTCGTAGTGATGCCTTTTGGGCTTACAAATGCTCCAGCTGTCTTTATGGATTTGATGAACCGATGTTTTCACCAGTACTTGGATAAGTTCGTGGTGGTCTTCATCGACGACATTCTGATCTATTCTTCGAATGAAGAAGTCCACGAGGAACATCTACGGATTGCCTTGTCAATCCTTAGACAACATTAGCTTTATGCTAAACTGTCCAAGTGTGAATTCTGGATGAAGGAAGTGGCTTTCTTAGGCCACGTGATCAATAAAAATGGGGTTATGGTTGATCCCCAAAAGATTGAAGCGGTGGCTAAATGGACACAGTCCCAGAACGTGAAGGAGGTGCGCAGTTTTCTTGGACTTGCCGGGTATTATAGAAGGTTCGTAGAAGGATTTTCAAAGATCGCTCTACCTATGACCAATCTACTCCGCAAGGTCCACAAGAAGTTTGTCTGGAATGACAAGTGCGAGGCCAGTTTCCAGGAGTTGAAGCGACGGCTGACCTGGGCACCCGTGTTAGCACTCCCAGAGGGGAACGACGATTATGTGGTCTATAGTGATGCTTCCAAGTGTGGTCTTGGTTGTGTTTTGATGCAAAGGAGCATAGTTATTGCTTATGCATCCAGGCAACTCAGGACGTACGAAGAAAACTATCCGACACATGATCTTGAGTTAGCAGCGGTTGTCTTTGCGCTGGAGATTTGGAGGCATTACCTCTACGGTATAAGATGCCAAGTCTTCACTGACCACAAAAGTCTCAAGTATATATTTACTCAGAAGGAGTTAAATATGAGACAACGCCGCTGGCTAGAGTTGCTCAAAGACTACGACATGGAGTTGCTGTATCATCCGGGCAAGGCTAATGTAGTAGCTGATGCACTAAGCCGGAAGACAACGCACGAGACTGTAGTTGCTCTACTTACTGCTCAGACCAAGCTAAACCAAGAGTCATGCGACATTGAAGTCTTATATGACCAGCGTAAAGGGTACCTGAGTATGATGGAAATTCAGGCTACACTGCTGGATCAGATCAAAGAAAAGCAAGTCGATGACATCATCTTGGTAAAGTTAAGCAGTGAAGTGATGGATGGGAAAGCTCCCAGTTTTGTGGTTCAGGATGATGGATCACTTTGGTTTCAGGATCGGATCTGTATGCCTGACACAGAAGGTATTCGTCAGTTGGTGATGAGAGAAGCTCATTCATCTGCTTATTCTGTGCATCCTGACTCTAGCAAGATGTACAAGAATCTCAGGAAGAAGTTTTGGTGGCCAAACATGAAGTGGGACATAGCAGACTTTGTGACAAAGTGTTTAACTTGTCAGAAGGTCAAGATCGAACACTGCAGGCCAGGTGGTGAGATGCTACCTCTCCCCGTACCAGAATGGAAATGGGAGGACATTTCCATGGACTTCGTCACTGGGCTACCCAAGACTCGAAGTCAGAGATATACTATCTGGGTGATTGTGGATAGGCTTACGAAGAGTGCTCATTTCATAGCCATCAAGACCACATGGGAAACCCAGAAGTTAGCAGAAGTTACCAGAACGAGATTGTCCGCTTATATGGCATTCCTAAGACCATTGTATCGGACCGAGATGGCCGTTTCATGTCAAGGTTCTGGAAGGAACTTCATAAGGCTATGGGAACCGAGTTGAGGTTCAGCACAACTTTTCATCCTCAGACAGATGGTCAGTCTGAAAGGACCATCCAGACTCTGGAGGATATGCTTAGAGCTTGTGTGCTCGATCGTCCAACTAGTCGGGAGGACAGCTTGAGTCTGATTGAGTTCACGTACAACAATAGATGGCATGCTACAATCAAGATGGCTCCGTTTGAAGCTTTGTATGGTCACAGATGCAGATCTCCGATTTGTTGGGATGATAATGCCGACAAAATTCTGCTTGGACCAGAGTTGGTCGAACGGACGGCTTCAGACATTGCTTTGATCAGACAAAGGATGTTGACCGCTCAGAGTCGACAGAAGTCCTACGCAGATCGGAAGCGCAGGACTGTCGAGTTCGAGGTCGGTGATAAGGTTTTTGTCAAGGTATCGCCATCCAAAGGAGTTTTCAGATTTGGTAAGTGTGGGAAGCTTAACCCTCGCTACGTGGGACCATTCGAGATTCTGGATAGAGTAGGATCTCTAGCGTACCGCTTGGCATTGCCGCCATCGGCTCACCCGGTGCATAACGTGTTCCACGTATCTTTACTCAGAAAGTATGTGCCAGATGAGTCTCATGTGCTTAGTTATGAGGACATCGAGATTCAAGCTAATGGTACTTATGAAGAATTGCCCGTGCGCATTTTGGAGCGTCGGGAGAAGCGTTTGCGCAACAAGATCGTGCCGTTGGTACGAGTGTTGTGGTCCAAGTCAGGGACCGAAGAAGTTACTTGGGAGACGTGGGAAACCGAGTCAGATATGCTCAGGCGTTTTCCCGAGTTATTCTCGACCTAAGTTTCGGGGTCGAAACTTCTTGTAAGGGGGAGGAGATGTGATATCCCGTATTTTTGTAAGGTCATTTTGGGAATTTTGGAATTTTCCCGAGTACCCGTTGTGTACGTCGGATTTAATACAAAGAGTTTGAGACATTCTGTAATGTGCTCTGTATCTGTAATATTTTTCTCAGTGAAATAATATACAGACAACATGCCTTGGATTTTAATTGTCGTTCGTGTACGATAATTTTTATCCCGGTTTAACGTCATGTACGTTCGAAGCTGAACGGGCGGGAAAAGCCTGTCACGGCGACCGCCGTCGCTGGATCCAAGAACGGCGACCGCCATAAAGTCACGGCGCCCGCCGTCCCAATGCTCGAGAAGGCAAGGCAGCTGGTGTGCCAGACCGCGGCGATCGCCGTAAATTACGGCGCCCGCCGTAATTGCCACCTTCGTTGTCCGGCAGTCCTTGCCCGTTGGTCGCCGGCGCGATTTCTGGCGAGTGCCGAACTAGCTTTAGGCCCTTTGTTTTGGAGCTCCAGATGCTTTGGCTATAAAAGGAGGTGTTGGGGGAGAGATTTGAGCCATCCCATACACCGAACCTCTGCCAAATTTTCCTCTCGCCGGAGTTGTGCCTTCGCCGGAAATTCTGAAGCTTTCGTCAGTGTTGTTTGGTGGTATTTCCAGAAGCCCTTTAGAAGCCTTTTGGTTGCCTTTGGAGGTCAGAACCCAAGCAAGGCGAAAAGGGGTCGAAACGCGCATCGTTTTGGTGAGATTTCTCTCGTCTCTGTCGTCCGTGTTCTTTACGGCGACCGCCGTGTTCTTCACGACGACCGCCGTGTTCTTCACGGCGACCGCCATGATGAATGCGGCGACCGCCGTGTTCTTCACGGCGACCGCCGTGATGAATGCGGCGACCGCCGTGTTCTTCACGGCGACCGCCGTGATGAATGCGGCGACCGCCGCCAAGAACAGCGACCGCCGCCAGTGCCCAGAATGCCTTCGTGGCTTTGGCTTGGTTGGTTGTCGTCGTGGCGTCTTTCCTTTCGTGTTCTTTCGTCATTTTTAGATTCGTACTACGGTTATGTCGGATCTAACTTAGGGTTCCTTTTATGGGTCGACTCGAAGGTTGTTGTGCTATCGGAACTATACCCGTGTCAAGCCCGGAATCCAGTTGTCGTCATTATACTATTCTGCGGATTAAGGCAAGTGGTGGTTCGCTCTTGCTCATTCGTTCCATATTTACATTAATTATCAGTAGTTTATCTGAGTAATTAATTTGGAATGAATACTCTGTTTGTCTGGAAACGGTTTTGATAAACTGTTTTGAAAATCATATAATAGGTTGTATATCTGTTAGAACAACGCTATTACCTGTGATCGCCTTTTGGGCCTTTATGTGGATTTATCCTGTAACTGTCATTGTGCTGTAACTGTTTAGTTAGCATTGTTTATTAGGAACGTTACTCGGACTCTGTCTAGTCGTTTCTTTATAATCTGGTATCGGGGTGGCTCGTCTCCATCTGGTACTATTCTAAGATCATGATCGGTCTCTTTCACAAGTGTGTAGAGACATGACACTTAGCTGGTGTCACAAACCTTTCGGTGTACGTCACTCTAGACGAAACGTATACTAAGATATGTCGTCCCATTGGTGGGGTACACATGTAAAAGTCTATAATGTGATGTGTGTTTTTGAAACATAATCAGATAAGTGCTACCTTGACGCACATAATTAATGAACGCTTAGCGAGTAGGGCAGCTAGGTGATAGTGCCGCTAGGAAGACTCGTATTGACTTGAATGTAGTACATCTTCTTTCCGATCTGGATTCGCTGAAAGGCGGTGAGGTTGGTCGTTGACTGAAGCATCTCAGTCAGTTTTAAATCATTGTTGTATGATTCTGTAACTTTCCAGAATTGTCATACTTCCTTAAAGACTCAATCTCTTGGAGTCTCTTTTCGAGTCGATTTATGTGATGATTCAGTCTTCCAGAATCTTCTCTTGTGCATACCTCTTGTTTATTCCAGTAGGAGTATGGTGGTTGACAAGCGTACTCGATTATTATTCGAGGGACGAGGAGTCTAACCTAATATGACTTCTTCGAACCATTCTGCTTTGTACCCTTGCTAGTCTATTTATTTAGACTAACCAACCAATATTTTTTCCCTTGCATGGTTGGCTGGTGTCATCCGTTCGATTCGGCACATCAGATCGAAAGTAGCTCAGAAGATTAGAAGGACTATGGAGTCAGCGGTGGTTTTTGAACGTTTTAATTATTTCTTTAATTAGGTTGAGATCTTTTGGACAATGACTTTGGTTGTAAGGTGTTTTATGAGACTTCCGCTGTGTTTGGTTTAAACTCTGTATTATCCTATTCGGGATTGGGTTGTAATCCCGTAACTCTTGTTCCTTGACAATGTTATGTTTTGGAATTGAATGCTTTGATCATTATGCATCATTTGTATTTCATAAATTGTATTTAAACGGTAAAGCCTTGGGTGATCTCGGTAAGGAACACTGGGGTCACTGGCGGTAATACCTTTCCAAAAAGGGTTAAGTTTTGGGGGTGTTATAGACTCGGCCCATCCGAGTCCCGCTATCTCTTATAAAAGGTCAACTCAACCTTCTGTACTAGGTTACATTCATTTTTAATCAAAGCCTGAGTCTCGAGAGCTAATTGCCTCCTCCCCTTTGATCGAACGTCAAACCCTAATCTCCCTTCTCATCTCCATTCCTCCGCCGCCGACGCTACGGCCAATCACTCGATCTACTCGAGTCTATCCCCTCCGCTGCCGATGCTACGGCTTCGCTCATCTCTTGAGCCACCACCATCATCGCGCTCGCTTACTCACGCGAGGCAACAACACCGCGTTCCACCCCTTCAATCTCAGAACCAACACGCGTGACTCACCACCAAGATCTCGATCCGGCATCCACAGACATGAACGCATCAACTGACATCAGAGCCTTTGATCTTGTAAGTAGCTTGTCAAGTCTCATTTGTTCACAATTTTCTTTCTCCATCATCTTGCTTCCACCATTGTCAAAAAAAAAATTCCTCTTCAAACACATGCTAGTCCTTTCGGTTTCTACAAGAGAATCTCTTGGCCGATTAGTGATTGATCCCTCGCGAGAATTGTGTGATGTGTTTTGCATGAAATCTGCGTAATTAATTGATTGATTTGCTTAATTAATTGCTTAAATTTTGCTAATCATATCTTGCATATCTTCTTGTGTGGCCGTTACAAATCTCCTACAATCTTCTCTCTCTCCTATCGCGACAATCTCGTGATTTCTTCCCTTAAGTTAATTAGCCGTTTATTTTTATTTTAATTGTGTAATCTTATCCGATCTTAAACCAAAAGTCAAAGACTAAGATTCGGATTTGAAATTCAAATTTCAAAAGTCAAGTCGCATTTAAAAAAAAAAGACGCGACAATTCAAAAAAAAAAAAGGGAAGCCAAAATAAGGCAACCTTCTTCCCCCTACTCGGCTAGGCTCATCTTCTTGATCTCTCCACCGTCTAAGTTCACGCTTGAAGGTTTGTCTTGTGTGCTTGTGTTGTTTACGCAAGTGGTTAAGAAATTAATCATTGGTTTCGTTTGCTTTTGCGCGTGCATATCACACTTGCTTTGCTTGCCTTAAGCCACCCTCCCGGCCAAAGACCGCGCCTTCCTACGTGAACACTTGTTACTTGCTAAGTGCTTGCTTGTTCTTTGGTTTTATTGTCTTTGTTCATTTTAACTTGGATGTCTGGTCACGTTGTTATAGGAACCATGATCGCCCCTACTCATCCCAATGAAGACGGCAATGGTGCCAATGACAACGCGCCAAATCTACCATTGGTGCAACAACAATACCAACAAAATGAAGATCT
This sequence comes from Rheum nobile, assembly GCA_027886185.1. Taxonomy (NCBI): domain Eukaryota; kingdom Viridiplantae; phylum Streptophyta; class Magnoliopsida; order Caryophyllales; family Polygonaceae; genus Rheum; species Rheum nobile. The sequence continues at coordinate 921,614 of WOAB01000765.1, read as the reverse complement.
CATTCTGGAGCTCACCGCGGAACAACGCAAGATACAAGAGCTCAGGCGACAAGTTGCTCAATTACAGGCTTCGTAACGCGCTGCGCCGGCCCAACCCACACCAACTATGATGGTCCCCATGGACACCCTGGGCGCGCCGCGTCATACTGAAGCCAGACCAAGTCAACAACGCGTGGACAAGGGCAAAGGGTTGATGCCCTCAATCTCCAACCTGCAACCACGCCTCAACCGGAAACAATCCGTGATCGAAAGCCGCCAAGGCTATGTGTCGCATCGTGAACGCTACGCAACGTGAGCAACAACAGTCGGCTACGACAGCAGCTCCGGCCGCGACGAGGATTCCCATGGTGAGTACTCTGAACCCTTTGACTTCCATGATAGGTATGAAGCCAGAGGAACAAGACGCCGCCGCGAGATTGCCTCAACACCGATTGATGGCCGAGCCAGACGAGAAGAACGTGACTCCGGTCTGCCGCGTCGATCATATTGCGCCCTAGACGTTGAGTCGCGTCAGCGTCGCCATGATCCCACCCCAGTGCCATTCGACATCAACGACCACATTGGCCATCAAAGCGCGCATACTCCGCGTTATGGCTTCGATGGATATGGATCGACGACACCGACTATACATGATGATTTCAATGAGTTCGACGACGAGGAGATGGAGGATGCAGGGCTCATCAATCCAGGCGCCTTCCATCCTCCCCTTGGTGATCCCATTGAACTCCAAGATCGGCCAGCGGATTGGATTCCACCTCCACTCCAACCAGTAGGACAACCACATCGCATCTTGGGCGACAACACGCATGCCTCTCGTGGCCACCACCACGAGTACATGGCGCGTGACTTTCGTCGCCAACACAATACACATGTTCAAAGACGAAGACAAGGACGCGTTGAGTACAACGCGCCTCATAGGGACTTTGTCGCTGAAGATGTCCAGGCTCGCCAAGCTCGCTGTCCTCATCATCGCGCTGAGGAAGCTGCACAACGCGCTTATGCGCCACAACCTGCTCAACACACCCCAAGGCTTAGTCGCCATGAGGTAAAAGTTAAAATTGAGCATTTCTTTGGCGAATATGATACCAATGTGTTTCTTGAGTGGGTGCAGGCTACAGAGTATACTTTGGGATATTGTCGCATCCCCACAGAGGAGCATGTTGACGCAGCAACGCTACATTTCAGAGGTGCTGCACGCATTTGGTACCACAGGTTCGTGGACGATTGCGTTCGTCGACATCTTGCACCAATCATGGAGTGGCATCAACTTGTCTATGTCATGACACAAAAGTACGTGTCAGCGGACTATAGAAACCAGATGCGAATGGAGATCACAATGGCGCATCAAGGTTCCAAAACACCTCTGGAGTTCTTCTCTCAGTTGGAAGACATGATTTGGAGTGTTTCAAGTGTGGAGGACGAGGGCACTACAAGAGAGATTGCCCAAACAACAAGAAAGTCCTTTTCTCCAGCATCGCCGTAGGATATGAGTCTTATGATGAGGAGGACACGGCCCTTGAGACAATCGAGGAGGGATTTTAAGATGACAACGAGGCGGCTTACACTTGTGAAGCCACCGCGCTATATGAAGGCACACCTCTGAGCCTTGTCACGCGTCGTCTCCTCACTGTCAAGGAAGCAACCCTTATGGACCAACGCAAGAATCTCTTCCACACGCGTTGCTTGGTCAAGACCGCATCCTTGAGTGTCATCATCGATGGAGGCAGCTGTTGTAATATCATCAATGAAAAGGTGGTCAACCACTTCAACCTGCCAACCACTCCTCACCCACAACCCTATGGGCTATAATGGATTTCATCGAGTTCTGGTAACACTGTAACTCGTCAATGCCTTATTTCTTTCTCCATTGGCTAGTATTCAGATTCAGTCCTTTGTGATGTCATTGCAATGGACGCCACACATCTTTTGTTGGGGCGCCCATGGCAATTCGACAGGTGCGTTCTTCACGATGGTTATTTAAACACTTATGTGTTTACTTACCACGGGAAACGCGTCACGCTCTTACCAATGTCTCCTCATGAGATTTTACAAGATCAGGTTGAGCGTGATCGACAAAAGGCTTTGGAAGCCGCCAAGCCCGCGTCCCATCCGACGCGTTCCAAACCAGATACTGGGGCTTCTCCCAACAACCCAGGAACAAGTACCAGAGGATCGCGTTCTCCCAAAGACCTCGAAGGTGTTTCCAATAACAAAGAGCCCAATGAGAGAACGCGTAGCAAGGATGGTTCAACGGCCGCGTTAAAAGGAACCTATGAGCACAGATTGCTTCTTGCCCGCCCAAGCGACCTCATTGCTACTTTGAGCGGCAAGGCACCATGTTTCCTATTGGTGCCCATGCGTTGCATCCCAGAGAGCCCCATCACGGAAGCTTTGCCCAGTGCCATCGCCGCGTTGCTCGATGAGTTCAAAGATATCTTCCCAGAGGAGCTTCCCCAAGGTCTTCCCCCATTACGAGGCATTAAACACCGAATTGATTTGGTGCCTGGTGCCTCTCTCCCAAATCGTGCTGCTTATCGCGTTGGACCAGAAGAAACAAAGGAGTTACAGCGCCAAGTGCGAGAACTTCTGGATCGCGGCTACGTAAGGGAATCTCTAAGCCCTTGCGCGGTCCCCGTGATCCTAGTGCCAAAAAAAGATGGCTCATGGCGCATGTGTGTCGACTGCCGTGCCATCAATCAGATCACAGTGAAGTACATGCACCCCATCCCACGTCTCGAGGACATGCTAGATGAGCTCCATGGCGCGATCCACTTCACCAAAATTGACTTGAAGAGCGGATATCACCAGATTCGCATGAAGGAGGGTGATGAATGGAAGACCGCGTTCAAGACAAAATGTTGTGTTCTAGGATCGGAAGACACAGTGTAAGGATTTGCTCGTCTAGGCTCCAGAACTCGCCCAGCCTTCAACCCGAAACAAGGTGCGATGGTGTTGATGATAGGTGTTGATGATGGCAATCTTGGAGGTGGAGATAGACTTGCGAACTAGTGGAGGATAGGTATGACCCACTAAACCGAGAAGAACAAGGCTGAAAATTGAGATGTAACACACTCAAATTTCAAAGGAATTCTTGATATCACGTACAAGATGAAGGAAGAAGGAGAGAACGTTCTTAAAACTGAAAATAGATCTCTGATTTCTGATAAAACGTGTCTTGCTACAAACTTGGAAAATGCCTAAATAGTCTTCCTAGAAAATGAAGAAATAAATAAGAAAATACCCTACACTACTCGGCCCACTACTTCCCTAACATAGTGGGTTTTAGGGAATTCTGGAAATTCACTAAAACATTAAAAACTGAATTAAAATTGTCTTAAAACACTTGCAAACACAATTAAGCAAATTCGGTCTTTAATGTTGACAAGCTCCGAAGGTGCCGGGCGCCGGGTGAACTATGATGCATGTGACCGAGCCAAGGTCAAGTGAGCTCGGCGTCCCTAAGTTCAGTAGACCCTTCTTGAGCTGGTGGTGAAGTTGGCGAGCTCGGGCTCGAGTGATGGTGCCAGGCTGCTCCTTCTCTTTTGCTTCCATGGCCGCGGCTGCTGCCTCTTCACTAGACATGGCCGCGGTTACGGCCTCTTCACTTGACATGGCCGCGGCTGCGGCCTCTTCACTAGACATGACCGCGGTTGTGGCCTCTTCACTTGACATGGCCGCGGCTGCGGCCTCTTCACTAGACATGGCCGCGGCTGCAGCCGCCTACTCTTCTAGCCCATCTTCACTAGACATGTCTTGAGGTGTCTTGAACACATCATCCTCCCTCTCTTGAAAGGGATTCGACCTCGAATCCAGCTCGTCAACGTCGGTATCCTCGTTCACCATGTAAGGCATCAAGTCGGCTACATTAAAGACATCATGGGTGCCAGAGGAGGATGGAATATCCAACTTGTACGCATTGTCATTGATCTTCTCAAGCACTTGGAATGGTCCATCGCCCCTTGGCTTCAACTTTGAGTCGCGGAGTGTGGGAAAACGCTCATTTCTTAAGTGTACCCAAACCAGATCTCCCGGTTCAAATAGCACTTCCTTACGTCCCTTGTCCGCTTGCATCTTGTATTGGCCGGTCCTCCTCTCTAATTGCAACCTCGTGTCCTCGTGCAGCTTCTTGATCCGAGTAGCCTCCTCCGCACCCTCCTTTCTCTCACGGTTTTTGATGGCATAGGGCAACAACTCAAGAGGTGTTGTAGGGTTGCGCCCATACACCACCTCAAAGGGTGTTCGCTTGGTGGCCGTGTGGACTGTTCTATTGTAGGTGAACTCAATAAATGATAAGCTATCTTCCCACTTGCGCAAGTTAGTCTTCAAAATAGTTCTAAGTAAAGCACCAAGAGTTTGGTTGACTACCTCGGTTTGCCCATCCGTTTGAGGATGACAAGTAGTAGAGAATAGAAGTTTGGTCCCAAGCTTTGCCCATAAAGTCTTCCAAAAGTAGCTTAGGAACTTCACATCTCTATCCGATACAATGGACCTAGGAACTCCATGCAATCTTACAATTTGATCAAAGAAAAGGTTAGTAACATGAGATGCATCATCAGTTTTATGGCATGCAATGAAGTGTGCCATTTTGGAGAACCTATCCACTACTACAAATATAGAGTCTCTCTTAGACCTTGGTAATCCCAAAACAAAGTCCATGGAAATGTCTTCCCAAGGTAGTTTAGGGATAGGTAAGGGAGTGTAGAGACCATGGGGCTGAATTTTAGCCTTAGCACGCAAGCAAGTAGTACAAGAAGCACAAAACTTCTCCACTGCCCGTAGCATGTGTGGCCAATAGAAATGTTCTTTAAGCACATGTAAGGTTTTAAGAACACCAAAGTGTCCCATCAACCCGCCCCCATGAGCTTCTTGCACTAGAATGGTTCGAATGGAACCCCTAGGGATACACAACTTATGACCTTTAAACAAGAAACCATCATGCAAGTAGTATTGGTCTTTGCGTCCATGAGACTTACATGCGGCCATTATGTCACAAAAATCAGAGGCCTGCGCATATAAGTCCTTCATGAAAGAAAAACCAAGTAACTTGGCATCCAACAAGGTCAAGAGGGTGTACCTCCTAGATAGTGCATCTGCCACAACATTATCCTTCCCCTTCTTATGCTTGATAACATAAGGGAAGGATTCAATGAACTCCACCCATTTGGCATGTCTTTTGTTGAGCTTGCTTTGCCCCTTTAAGTACTTTAAGGCCTCATGGTCGGAGTGAATGACAAATTCCTTTGGCAACAAGTAGTGTTGCCACACTCTAAGCACACGCACAAGAGCCAAAAGCTCTTTGTCATAGGTGGGGTAGTTCAGCTCGGCCCCACCTAGCTTCTCACTAAAATAAGCTATGGGTTTGCCCTCTTGCATGAGGACACCCCCAAGGCCTATTCCCGATGCATCGCACTCTATCTCAAATGTCTTGTCAAAGTTAGGCAAGGATAGAAGTGGTGCTTGAGTGAGCTTGGCCTTTAGGCTAGCAAAAGCCGCCTCTTATGATGTGCCCCACATGAATACCACGCCCTTCTTGGTTAGCTCGGTGAAGGGCGCATCCAAGGTTCTAAAGTCCCTCACGAACCGGCGGTAGAACCCGGCCAACCCAAGAAAGCTACGGACTTGAGTCATAGTAGTAGGTGTTGGCCATTCATGAATAGCCTTCACCTTCTCTTCATCAACTCTCAAGCCATCTTTACACACCACAAATCCAAGGAATACCACATGATCCGAATGGAAGTGGCATTTCTTGAAGTTGGCATACAACTTCTCATTTCTAAGAACCTCAAGAACCTTCCTAAGGTGACCAGTATGCTCTTGAAGATTATGGCTATATACTAAGATATTGTCAAAGTATACAACCACAAACTTGCCTATGAATGGCCTTAGTACATGGTTCATGAGTCTCATGAAGGTGCTAGGGGAATTTGTTAGACCAAAAGGCATTACCAACCATTCATACAACCCATATTTAGTTTTAAAGGCTGTTTTCCATTAATCGCCCTCTTTCATGCGAATTTGGTGGTAACCACTTTTGAGGTCTATCTTTGAGAACACACTTGCCCCATGCAACTCATCAAGCATGTCATCTAGCCTAGGGACAGGGTGGCAATACTTGATGGTTATATTGTTAATTGCTCGACAATCAACACACATCCTCCAAGTGTCATCCTTCTTAGGGACTAAGATGACCGGAACTCCACAAGGGCTAAGGCTTTCTCTCACGTAGCCCTTGTCAAGCAATTCTTGTACTTGACGTTGCAACTCATTTGTCTCCTCGGGGTTAGCCCTATAGGCCGCCTGGTTTGGTAGTGTTGCCCCCGGTATAAGATCAATTTGATGCTCTATACCTCTCACCGGTGGCAACCCACTAGGTACTTCCTCTTGAAAGAGATCATCAAACTCCATCAATAGGTGAGTAATGGACTTAGGAAGTCCCTCAAGGTCAGTCAAGGCGAGTAGAGTATCCTTTTGAATGAACAAAAGGCATTGCTCACCTCGCTTGATTGCTTGAACAACGTCCCTCGGCTTAGCTCCCGTGCCACATGATCGGCCATGATCTCATGGGGTGACAAAGGGTGAAGAGTGATCCTCTTACCATTCATGATAAAAGAATACTCATTAGACACGCCTTGATGAATCACGCCCCAATCAAATTGACATGGCCTTTCTAGGAGAAGATGGCATGCGGTCATGGGAAGTACATCACACACAACCTCATCCCCATATTCTCCTATGGAAAACTGAATTGTGGCTTGATCCTTGACCTTAAGAGGAATGTTGGAGTTCAACCAACAAAGCGTGTAGGGCTGTGGATGTGGAGTAGTGGATAGATGAAATCTACTCACTACTTCTTGGTCAATAATGTTGCAACATGACCCTCCATCAATTATGACACTACACACCTTCCCCTTAATGGTGCACCTAGTATGAAAGATAGTCTCTCGTTGACTAGGTACACTTGGACCCTCTGAGGCTATCAAAACCTTCTTACCCACAAAACAATCTCCTTGGGCAGCAACTACGTGTAGCTCCTCCAACCCTTCCTCATTCTCAACAACCTCTTCTTCACACTCATCCTCAGATTCATAATCTCCTAGAGTGTTAAGAAGAACTTGCCTTTTTGAGGGGCAATCCTTGGCAAAATGACCTCGTCCTAGACACTTAAAACATTTGAGATCCCTAGCCCGGTTCTCCCCCTCATTTCTTTGGGTTTGAACCTGGTTTGGGACCTCTCTTCTAGGATGACTTGCATTGTCATTCCTAGTAGGTTCTAAGCGCCTTGGTGTAGGTTGAGTTCCCTTGGAACTAGCTTGGTTGTTTTGCCAAGGCCATGAGCTACTACCTTGGGGGCGCCTTGAAGGAAGTGTCTTATATATATGGTTAGTATAATGAAGAACTTATTCAATGGGCGTCCCTCTCATAAAATGTTGCTTGCTCACAATGGCCTTAAGTTCATGGTTGAGGTTATTGATGAACTTGGAAATAAGGTAGCCCTCGGGGAACCTAAGACCAGATCTATAGATCAAGGTCCTTAGTTCCATGTAGAATTCATCCGGGGTCCTATTCCGTTGTTCCAATTGCTCAAGCCTACCATGAACTCTTTCTGAATAATCTTTCGGCATAATACTTTCTCTAAGGGCGTTTTTCAGCCCTTGCCACGTAGTGATTTGGGGATGACCAAAGAATTTTTTTTCCTCTTTGTCCCCAAGCCACCATTGGTATGCGAAGCCCTCAAACTTGATTGTAGCAATGGCTACTCGTTGAGCATCCGAGTAGTTGTAAAACTGAAAGATTTGTTCAGTTTTTTGCTCCCAACCAAGATAGGCCTCGGCATCACAATTAGAACCAAAAGATTGTACCTCCAATTTAATACCATGTGGGCGGGGCTGATCATAGGCGTCGCCGTAGTCACCCTCATAGGCGTCGACGCCGCGCTGCACATTGTAAGGCGCCCGTGGGCCTTGGTAATGGCCCCGGCCAATTTCTCCTCTCTCGGGTACAATTCTTCTTGGATGTATGAGGGGTTCTTGGTACCTAGGAAAATCAGGTGGTGGTGGTGCCCTTGGTTGATCTCTAGCTCCCAAATCTGCAAAGTTAGTGCGTAAAGGGGGAAAGATAGGGTTGCTAGTAGTAACGTATGGAAAAGCAAAGTTAGGAGGTGAACCATGACCCTCTCTTGTAGTAGACACTAAGGTCACATACGAGGAAGCACCGTCTTGCAAGGACACTTGTGTCATTTCTTGTGTCAAGGCGCCGAGCGCGCCTCCTTCCACATGAACGGCAAGAGATGTATTGGCTGGCTCCACTGCCCCTAGGCTCACACTTTGAGCTTGAGCACGGCTTTGAGATTGCTCCCACCAAGCCTCCATGGCCCTCATGAAGGCAGCTTGTTCGTCGTGCATGGCCTGGAGATGTTGGCGGGCATGCTCATCGGCCTCTTCCTTGGAAGATGGATTGCCACGAGGATGGCCTCCATGGTTACAGCCGCACTCTCCTTTGGGTCATCCGAGGAAACACTCTTGTCCTTAGGATTCACCATTGCTTCACCTACACAAGAAAATTCCCACACAATAGCCCACGATTGCAAGAACAAACAATGGTCCCTAGAGCTAGTAAGCAAGCTAAAATTTTGATTTAAACCTCAAGAATCTTAACTTTACAAGCTCTCTAATCCGGCTGAGGTATGGCTTCCTAAATGCGCAAAGTTGACTCTTAAAGACAAAATAAAGTGCACCACAACCTTAGCTTAGTTCCTTGTATTAAATTACAATTCAAGACAAAGGTTGCAAGTACTAGTTCCCTCGTATCTTTGCAAGAGTTGAACACACTATTACACGGCAATATAAAGAAATTTTGCAAGACTTTGGACTAACAAGTAATCCTAATGATGCACCACTTTTTCAATGGCTTTCTCTTTTGTATATAGTCGAGTCTTTCGATTGCATCCACTTTTTCAAAGATGTTCAAGAACCGAGTACTCTATTTTTCTTTTGTTCTTCATTCTCTTTCTCTCTTTTTTTCTTTTTTTTTAATAAAATACGTAATGTAAGATAGCAAATGAGTACAGATCAACTTTCAGGAAATGCGGAAGATAATATGAACAACCTAGCTTAGATACTTAGAAATTTTTCCTACGCACCAAGGTTTTGATTTGTAAGGTCAATACAAGTATTAAGTTCAGATTGTTCAAGTGCAAAATAAGAAAGATAAAAAGACGCACACCTAACTATATGCAGCTACAAATAGGACACGACTGGCTGGAGTTTAGCAGCTTCAAATTTTGAAATTCAAGACTCTAACCACTTAGCAACAAGATCCTATTTCTTAGGAAGCTGCTAACAACTAGCCTAGGAATTAACGTTTTGGTAATTTTCTGAAGTATAAACGACTCCTAATCTATGGACTCTATCCTAGATGCAAGACGCAACAACACAAATAAAATCAACAAAAAAATTCCTACGGACAACTAGGAAGAACAACAATGCAAGGGCACGAAAACTAGAGCAAGTAGAGTTCAGATTTCCGTGATTTAAAGCAAAGTTTAGAGCAAATACTTACGTAGCTCTGATACCACATGTTGTGTTCTAGGATCGGAAGACACGGTGTAAGGATTTGCTCGTCTAGGCTCCAGAACTCGCCCAGCCTTCAACCCGGAACAAGGTGCGGTGGTGTTGATGATAGGTGTTGATGATGGCGATCTTGGAGGTGGAGATAGACTTGCGAACTAGAGGAGGATAGGTGATCTCCAACTGCTCAGATATGACCCACTAAACCGAGAAGAACAAGGCAGAAAATTGAGATGTAACACACTCAAATTTCAAAGGAATTCTTGATATCACGCACAAGATGAAGGAAGAAGGAGAGAGCGTTCTTAAAACTGAAAATAGATCTCTGATTTCTGATAAAACGTGTCTTGCTACAAACTTGGAAAATGCTTAAATAATCTTCCTAGAAAATGAAGAAATAAATAAGAAAATACCCTACACTACTCGGCCCACTACTTCCCTAACATAGTGGGTTTTAGGGAATTCTGGAAATTCACTAAAACATTAAAAACTGAATTAAAATTGTCTTAAAACACTTTCAAACACAATTAAGCAAATTCGGTCTTTAATGTTGGCAAGCTCCGAAGGTGCGGGCGCCGGGTGAGCTGTGATGCATGTGACCAAGCCAAGGCCAAGTGAGCTCGGCGTCCCTCAGTTCAGTAGACCCTTCTTGAGCTGGTGGTGAAGTTGGCGAGCTCGGGCTCGAGTGATGGTGCCAGGCTGCTCCTTCTCTTTCGCTTCCATGGTTGCGGCCATGGCCGCGGCTGCTGCCTCTTCACTTGACATGGCCGCGGCTACGGCCTCTTCACTAGTCATGGCCGCGGCTGCGGCCGCCTCCTCTTCTAGCCCATCTTCACTAGACATGTCTTGAGTGTCTTGAGGTGTCTTGAACACATCACAAAATATGGGCTTTCTGAATGGCTAGTCATGCCGTTTGGTCTCACCAACGCGCCAAGCACGTGTATGAGGCTCATGAACCATGTGTTGAGGGAATTTCTGGGGAAATTTGTTGTAGTGTACTTTGATGATATTATGATGTATTCGCGTAGTCTAGATGACCATGTAAGCACCTTAGGCTTGTGTTAGAGTGCTTGAGACGCGAACAATTGTATGCCAACCTTGGCAAGTGTCGTTTTGCATCCGACACTACCAACTTCCTGGGCTACGTGGTCTCCAAAGATGGACTCCGCATTGATGAAGACAAAGTGAAGGCCATCCGGGAATGGCCAACACCTACCACTCCAACAATGGTTAGAAGCTTCCTAGGCTTAGCAGGCTTCTACAGGAGATTTGTTCGCGACTTCAGCTCCATCGCCGCGCCACTCCATGAGCTCACAAAAAAAGGTGCCGCGGTGAATTGGAAGGAGAACCACAATCACGCGTTCAACGCGTTGAAAGAAGCCTTACGCAACGCGCCACTGTTACAACTACCAGACTTCACCAAGCATTTTGAAGTGGAATGTGACGCGTCAAATGTGGGGATTGGTGGAGTCCTACACCAGGAGAAGAAGCCCATCGTGTTCTTCAGCGAGAAGCTCACAGGGGCAACTTTGAATTACCCGACCTACGACAAGGAGCTCTACGCTCTTGTCCGCGTGCTCAAGACATGGCAACATCATCTCTGGCCCCGCGAGTTCGTGATCCACTTAGACCACGCGGCCATCAGCTATCTGAAGAGTCAGGCCCACCTCAGTCGACGCCATGCTCAATGGGTAGAATTCATGGAGACGTTTTCCTACGTCGTTGTGCATAAGAAAGGTAAGGAGAATGTGGTCGCTGACGCCCTTTCTCGCAGGTATGTTCTCCTTACTCATCTTCAATCTAAACTTCTTGGCTTCGCGTTAATTAAGGATTTATACTGCACTGATCCATTTTTTAAGCCAATTGTAGACCACTGCCTTAGGGACCGCGAGTTTGAAACCTACTTCTTACATGAGGGGTACCTTTACAAAGTCGGGCGCCTGTACATTCCTAGCTCACCCATTAGGAAACTCCTCATCCAAGAAGCCCATGAAAGACGCGGTCATTTTGGGGTTACCAAGACACTAGAAGCTCTTCGCGAGCACTTCTTTTGGCCGTGCATGACCACACAGGTGATGCGATATTGCACAAGTTGTGTCACGTGTCAACGCGCAAAGTCTAGTTCATATCCCTATGGCCTCTACACGCCATTGCCCATTCCATTAGGCCCTTGGGAAGATTTGTCTATGGACTTCATCACAGGTTTGTCTTTCTCTCGTAGGGGTAAGGACTCCATCTTTGTTGTTGTGGACAGGTTTTCAAAAATGGCACATTTCATCGCGTGCAAGACCACACACACTGCTAGTGAAATCGACGCGTTGTTCTTTGACAACGTGGTCCGTTTACATGGGATCCCTAGGTCTGTTGTGAGTGATCGCGATACCAAATTCATAGGCCTTTTTTGGAGAACACTTTGGGGAAAGTTGGGTACCAAACTTTTGTTTTCTACTAGCTACCACCCACAAATAGATGGCCAAACAGAGGTGACCAATAGAACCCTAGGAGCCCTCCTTAGGACCATGCTCAAATCCAACCCCAAGCGTTGAAAAGACTTACTTGCAATTGTTGAGTTTTCTTACAACAGGTCCAGGCACTCCGCGACAAAGCTCACCCCGTTCGAGGTGGTCTATGGATGAAACCCATTGACTCCACTCGACATGCTGCCATGTCCTCTGAAGGACAATGAGCACACTGGCGCGACCAACCGTGCCGCGATGATCCAGGATCTGCATCAGCGAACACGGGAGCAGCTAGAGCGCCGCGCTGCTCAATATGCCACACAGCACAACTGTGGGCGCCGCTGCGTTATATTTGCCCCAGGAGAATTGGTGTGGGTGCATCTTCGCAAAGGCCGTTTTCCAGCTAAGCGCAAATCAAAGCTGGCCCAACGCGGTGATGGCCCTTTCCGTATTGTGAAGGCCATTGGCGACAACGCCTACGAGATCCAGCTTCCCCCGGACTACGGTGTCCACGCGACCTTCAACGTCGCAGACTTGGAACCATATGTGGCGCCAGAGTTCGATGATGGTGAAGCGGGGACGCTTCACAGCCAAGTGGGGGAGGGTGATGCGATCCTACCCACCATGACTGCCACAGAGGAAGAGGAAGCTATGAGCATTCGCTCAGAAGGGCCAATAACAAGATCGCGTGCCAAAGCCATCGCCAACGCGACACAATAATTGATTGTGCGCGTCGTCGCTAGCCAAGGGACGCAAGAGACCGCGTTCTCCCTCAATCGCCTCCAACCAAGTCCAGAGAACGTGTTCTCTGTCAAGATACTCGCCACCATTAGTTGAACGCGATATTTGAATTGTTTTGTCATTTCTGAAACATTATTATTTTAGTTATTTCTTTTTGGGCGTGTGTTCCACGCGTGTCGCGTGGGCTAGCCCATTAAGCGAGACTCGGCCCATCCGAGTCCCGCTATCTCTTATAAAAGGTCAAATCGACCTTCTGTACTAGGTTACGTTCATTTTTAATCAAAGCCTGAGTCTCGAGAGCTAATTGCCTCCTCCCCTTTGATCGAACATCAAACCCTAATCTTCCTTCTCATCTCCATTCCTCCGCCGCCGACGCTACGGCCAATCACTCGATCTACTCGAGTCTATCCCCTTCGATGTCGACGCTACGGCTTCGCTCATCTCTTGAGCCACCACCATCATCGCGCTCGCTTACTCACGCGAGGCAACAACACCGCGTTCCACCCCTTCAATCTCAGAACCAACACGCGCGACTCACCACCAAGATCTCGATCCAACATCCACAGGCAGGAATGCATCACTCATCCATGTGGTTCTCCCTATACTCCTAGACACCTTTCTTGGACTGTGGCTAAAGCATGTCCGAGCCAAGTGGTTCGAAACTTCATTTTGGTCGTCGCTTCCCTCTCGTGGCCTTGGTGGCGCCGCTCGCATGGTGCTGAAGGGATGTTCTCCAAGAACTTCTCCTTCTAATGGTTTCTTCTTTGGTATGGACCCTTCAATTGTCCCCTTATGATGATTGAAACTGTTGAGACTTGCTTTGGATGAGGTTTGCTCAGTAAACTTGATAAATCCTAATTTGAGGCACGTTGTTGGCCGTGTATGTGCTTCCTTTGGTGTGGTGTGTTTCATGGTCCCTTCTTGCAGCTTGATGTGGACCCGGATCACATCACCTTAGGGGGCTGTATGTTTTAACCGATTGTGACCATGACATAAATTATAAATATACAAAATTATAGAAACTACCACATTTGATATAACTTCTCACATAATCACCACTTTTTTGTTTATTTTTTTACTAAAAGCCCACTTAATTTTATTTTTAAAAACAATGCAAATTATGCGGTTAACAAAAACAAAACTTAATGGTGCCATTTTGTTGATTTTTTTATTAGACTTGGCGGTTTAATGAAACTTTAGAAAAAAGATGGGAGGTTTTCTGTAAAAAAAAATGGTGGTTTTTTACGAAGAAGCATCAGATTCATCAAAAAAAAAAAATGAAGAAGCATCAGCATTCATAAAGCTTTCATTATCTCATTGCAATCCATCACTGTGCTTTCGCAGCAGAACGAGTTCGCCTGCAAGATTGGGGTGAACCGCTTGAGGTGCGCAATGCTGGGCCCCTTCGCTTGAGTCTTCCCCACAAAGCGGCGGCGTCTTTGTTATGTTTTCTGTGTTAAGGCACACGCCATTTGAAGATCCAAGTGTATGGAGAAACTAAACTACTATTGAGCAGGATAGTACTGGATCTTACCTTAAAGCGGGAACTAATCTTAGACAAGCATGAAAATTTATATGAAAGTTTTATTGATTTTGTGTTTATATATACACCAACAAAAATTGAATGAGGCCTTTCACAATTCGCCTAGCCCCAAAAATCAAGCGTAAATGTATGAATTTCTTTTTGTTCTCTCTCTCTTAACCTAGAGGAAAATTTCAGCTAGGATCAGTCACTGTACTTCCAGCACTGACTTTACGATTGCGCCTCCTGCCTTTTACGCGCCTTGGTGGCAGTCTCCTATTTTCAGATAGTGGTGGTGGTGGGGGCGGCGGCAAAAGTGGTGGTGGTAGAACGAGGGGAGGTGGAGGCGGGTGTTGAAGAACGGGCGGAGGAGTCCTTTGCTCTAAAACATCCCTGTGGTAACCCTGCAAATGGAACATACAGTTTTTAGCAACATGATATTATGGATGTTCCTAATCCGAATATGTACTTATTAGCTCCTTTTTGTTTGCACCAAAAACTCGTCGTGCAGGAAAAGAAAACCAAAGAACCAGATTATTGAATCCAAATACAATGCAGGAAAGGTGAAGGAGGTCAATTTATATTGGTTTTAGGAGCAGATTGGCTGCCCAAGAAAACTTGAGAACATTATGCTAGTGGATTTGAGATGTGTTTACAAGAGTTGTTCCTTCTAGAGTCTAAACTTTGAGTTGGTGGGTGTGGGACAATTAGGCTTTTGACCCTAACCCGATTCAGCTTCAAAGTTTAAGTCCTACAACCCTAATGAGCCTTCAGTAACAGACACATGTAGAGTTTAAGGGGAACTTACTGGTGTGCGTACGATATTTAGCACATTCAGTGGTATAAGGGAAGATAAAAAGAAATAGGATAGTCGCTGTACCTGAACGACAAAGTTACGCCTTTCACAGTCCAGAAACATGCTAATGGTCCAGTTTGTCTTAGCCTTAATCTTGTCCCGGACAATGGCGAAGCTTATCTGGTCTCTGGAAGTAAACCGGTCAACTTCATGGAACCATAGACAAGTGAAGAGGTTTGAGATAGGGATATGCTCCCTAATTATCACACATCCTTCAGGAACATCTGTGTATTCAAGCAATATCCATCAGCGCGTGAAGTGAAGGCAAATGAACACAGCAAAAAAAGAAGGCACACAAGAAAACAAAAGGGAGTGAATGATGTAGCCTTTACCACTGGTGACAGGAAACTTAGCAGCAGAGTAAGGGGTTAGACCCTCTTTCTTATAGAAATCAACCTGGAAGTCAATTGAAGCATTCTCATATTTCCCTGCAGCTTTGTTAGCCTCAGCTTCGACGAATACATCAAACCGCTTGTAGTGTCTGGATATTGCAAGACTAGCATTTTGCCTCCATAGAAATCTGTAAACCAGTATAACATAACATCAAAGGACATCCGGACTCAACGCATAATTCAACCGTTGAACTTCAATAATGATTATAAAGAGAAAGTACTATCTTAACAAATGTGTGTAATCTAGGAGTGGTAGGTTCTTATATGGTGTTCTCATGACGGGTCCCTTGATAAACTTTGAAAAGACTGAAAAAACATCCAATATTTTGAGAGCTGAGTGAGTTTATTCTGCAAGAAATGGAAACAGGAGCACGGAAAAGATGTTACATTACCTTTCTAGAATCTGATATGGATCTACTACAAGCTCAAGTTTCCCGTCCATCCATATAGAATAGCGAGCATTGGGGAAAAGCCTATGCATCAGAAGCTTCGGAATCTGTTATATTCGTTACCAAGAGTCAGACATGACATCCTAGATAAACACGAATTTCATCAACATCCAAGAAGTGTCAACAATCAGTGAAACACTCCTTGAATCAAAATTTATGTCATTGCTAGAAGCTAGAAGATGGTCAAAAGATGCATTTCACATTTTACAGTGATGCAATCCTGTAAAGAACCAGTATAGGCAATCAATTTGAGCATTCTTAAACAAAAAAAAAGTGGTTTAACGGCACCTAACAAGTGTACACGAAAGGTTTACCTTTCCAGTACGCCTTGGATCTGTATAAGGAATGTTATGAACAACAACAGTTCTCCACAGTCCAACCTTCTTGCTTCCATCAATAACACTAGTATTCCTCATATATTGTTCTGTTTGCTCATCCAAAAACATATAGAAACAAACTGTTCTTTTGGCAGTCTCACTAATATTTCTGGGTTGTCGTAATATATCAAAATTCCCTGGGAGGAAATGCATTCAGAAAATTATCAAGACACTAAATCATGTCTAGAGACATTAAAAAGTAAGCTTCGCAACAGGAGAGTACCAAAGATTGCGGATGCAACAACTATCCCACGACACTGATCCATATCATACAGATCATAATCATCAATGTCATATCCAGTCCCTTGACCAGCTCTACTTCCTTTGACAAACCTGATATGTAAGCATGCAAGTTATGTATGCATAATGAGAAGGAATCTTATTGACGTAAAAGTTTGAAAGACTCCGGTTTCTTGAACTGAAAAGTATACATGTTAGAACACAGAAAAATATAGCTTTTCGAATCATGAGCAAGTCAGAAGGCATTAATCTTACCCACAATGGACATTCATTGATTCTCTTATGTCATATGAATCATCCCTCTGCTTCAGTGAAGGGTACCCACCAAAATCAGATCCCCCAAACTCAGTTTTGGTTTTGGATGGATTTTCGTCATAAACATAAGTCAAATTTTTAACAACAGGGGAATATGATGACACACTTGGCATCAAGTATATGGCTTCTTCAACAGGTAAGTAACAAACAGGGCAAGCTGAACAGTCAAATAACAAGTAAAAGGTTTCAGAAATTTAACCTCCACAGGAAGCTAAGGATGGAGCTGAGCAAGGAAGAGTAAGATGCTAAAACTTACGTCGAGGTCCGGTTCTTTTTTTATCTGCTGGAGGCGGTGGTAGTGTAAAGCTTTCACAAGGATTCCCTGGAGAAAGAGCATAGCCTGTAAAATATACAGGGGTAGTCTTTTCTTCTTCATGAGCAAGTGATGTTTTGAACTCTATATCCGTGTTGTTACTGAATCTGATACTCGGAGCACGAACATCCTCCCCACCGTGATCAGCTGCAAATAGAATAGGCCAACTTATTACCAGCTCATAAATAGCTAGCCATCATTCGAAATTGAAAAGAAAGAATTAACCAGAAGGAGTAAAAAAAAAGACTAAATTCCGCATCAAAGGTCATCTTGTATTACTCAAAAAACAAAAAACTACAAGAATCTTAGACAGCAACCTGGAACAAGTGCATGTTCAACCTTCAAGAGTAAAGTTGCATACACTTGCATATACTCGTAGTACTAACAACATGTTTAAACACAAGAATTACATTCTCTTCTTGAAGCAGTCAGCAGACCTCATGTCAATTCAACAAACAGTTATTGTAATCTAGAACTGATTAATATAATTCTCTAATCAGCACTTGGTGTCCACACTATAAAGAAGGAGCAATATACCAGAATTGTTTTGGTGCTACAATATGTCAATATACCAGAAATTTTCTGATCTTAATCAAGCACCAAAAAACATAGTTGAAAAGATAGTAGTCATCCGTGGAAACAAGAATTCACAATAAAAATCACATAGATGCCAATGCAAACCTAGAATAAAAGACAAAATAACACAGTTTAAGCAGGATATCAATTTAATACCAATCTTTACCCACTTATAAGACTGACACTGAAATTTGTTTTGCACCTTCCCATCTTGAAGATCACTTCCTCTATTTTTAGGGTGTGTTTACATTATAAGGCTTTTAAATCAGAACACTATTGCCTACTGGGTTATTACCTTATTAGACTATCAACCACCTTATCAGATCATATAAGCACCATCCATCATCCAAATGTTTAGCCCAATACACATAAAAAGGATAAGCATCCTCACCACCTGCAAAAAATGTCCAACTGACGACTTGTAGAGATCAAAACCCTTTCCTACATTTCCCAGTTTCTGTTTACTAAGTATATGCTACAGTTTCCATTAAGAAAACAGAATACCGACAGTCGGAAGAGTTACTGATGCTTTGTCGGCAAACTTGGGGCAATAGCAGTCTGGTACAGAAGAACCTGATCTATTCTATTGACTCGTCAAAGCTAGATCAAATTACTAACACCGGTAACGAATCTAGCAATGATCTAGAAAATGCAGTACGATTCAACCATCCATGCAAACATAACATAACAAATTCCAATCAGCCAAACAAATCTAAAGCCAGTAACTCCAAAACCCTCAAATAGACTAAAATTTGAGCAATGCATCAGCAGCAGTAAGAGGCAACAAACAATCAAGCTCAGCGAAAAAAAAAACAAAGATCAAGTCTAACCTCTGCCCATGTACAAAACCCAAGCAAAAACCGCTAAGGAGATGATACAGATGAATAACATGCCAACCTTCTTCCGGCCGGCAAACATCAAAATCCAAGGAAACAATCTCTCCTTATCCTTCACCATCTTCACCGGCTTCCTCGCCACAAAAATTGGCGGAGTCGGCGGCGACGGCGAAGCCAATTGATCTTGTATTAGTAACTGCTGCTGCTGCAAGGAGCCATAACTGGATGAACGCAGACCCAATGACCCACCAGTCATTGTGCCTCCAAGATCATACAATGAAATCTCATTACCCGTCTTCACAGGGGTTCTGTTTAAGCTTCTCCCAAAAACCGAAAACGGAACCCAATTATAAGCTAACCCAGATTCCAATCTCGCACAGTCGGAAGAAGGTGTTCCCTGAATCTCACTAAAAGCAACAAGATAATAGACGATGGGGATCTTGAGAAGAGGAGAGTATGGGTGGGTATTTTGATTGGTTCGTAGATCGGAATTGAATGATTAAGGAATGCCCATTGAGCCAAATCGTAGAGAGATTTTAGATGGGTGCGAACTGGGGAAAATTCTGGGAGATGGGCAGTGATTGATGGGTTATTTTTCGTTCCGGAATTTCGTTTTTCCCTTTATGTGTTCCCTTTTAGGTTTTTTTTTATATATTATACGGAGTATATGTTTTTGAAAATCATGGGTTTTCTTTATTGAATTTGAGGATTTACAGCTCACGAGATTCTCTTATGAGGAATTCAGATTTTCTGAGTTATAGTCTTATAGATAGAATTTACTGTTTTTTTTAATAAAATTTATTTTATTTATATAATTATCCGTTTTCATTGATATTTGAAAAAATATCTCTAAATAATACAAATTATTAAGGGCTCGTTTGTTACCATATCAGTAATCGGGTTGGAATTAGAATGGTATTAGGAATCGGATATAGTCATTCCAAAAATAAGGTGATTGGATAATTTTTTGGATGAGAATTAAGTTAGATATGGCTCAAACTCAATTTAAGAGACAAGGTATGAAAGGAATAAAAAATGGGATATGGGTCATTCCTACGAATGGATGATTCTCATACTTTTTCCAAACCAAACACAAAAAGGGTTTTATTCATTCCTATACCAATTCCTCATTCCTAAGGTATGGTACCAAACATGCCCTAATCACTCTCTGCGTTAAGAAATAGATGACATTTTAGTTTTCGATATAAATATTAAGAAATGCAATCATTAAGCTAAAATTCTATCGACCTTTTCTCAAATTTACAATTCAATAATTATTCACCTCATTTTTAACCAATGAATAAAGAAAATTTGCAATAAGTATAACTTCTTATAACATATCTCGTAACTCACCAATAAAATCATTACCTAAACTCTAAAATGACAAGTATTTCTTAACAAAAATTAAAAACTAAAATGACATCTATTTCTTAACGAATGGAGTACCAACTAAACACAATGCTAATTTAATAGATTGTAAGCTACTTTTCAAATTATAGATTTATATGCAGAAAATAAAATAATTAAATTTTCCGGTTAAAATTCAAATGAAAGTGATACCGTGAACTTTGGAAATACGACAGGGCTTATGAAATGACAAAAGAACATTGAATTGTAGTTTAACATGTTTATAACACAACATATTTTCTTTGGCCATGTCATTAGTCTGGTCTTCAAACGTTCATGCCATCACTTTTATGAGAATTGTCACCAGAAAAGTGGATCGTTTTATTTTCGATATATATGTAATAGTTTGACTACCATTTTTAAAAATTTGAATTTCGTATTATTTTTTCTTAGAGTTGATAGTTTGTATTATTTAAGGGACTTTGTGAATCTAAAGTTATTTTTCTTTTCTATTATCAAGTAAACATAAAATCATCAATTATTAACAGCAAAAAAATTTAAGTTTGATATCATCTATATCATGTAAACTAACTGCAAATACCAAATAATACATTACTATAATCAAATATGTCAAAATTATTAACTTAAACTTAACAATTGTATGCAAAAGAAGTCATATTGATTTTGACAATTTTTTACAATATTATTGTGAAATACTATTTTTTTTTTCTTTCATTGATTAAGAACCTTAACTAAGAACGTTGTCATTATACTATGATTGGGGAAATTAATCATCACTTTTACAATTTCATAAATAAATAGCGCCCCTATTTTGGTTGTATCTGGTGATTGGGCTGTGATTTTGGTTGGGTTTGGAAGCTGAATTGGGCTTTATTTGTTTAACATTTAGGCCTGTTTCCATCTCTTCTCTCTCAACCCTAATTCCATTTGCTCGTGTTGAAACTCTGACTTGCTTCACGCGTCTCCCCATCCTCTCACTCTCGCTCGCCACCGCCTCGACCTTCAGAGAATTCGTCTATGGAGATTCTGCCTCCTTGTTCGCTTCGTTCAATTTTATCTGCTTTTTGGATCTCTTGCTAATTCTGATTTCTCATTTTCTTCCTTATTATCGTTATTTCGCAGTTCATTCAATTCGGTTCCGATTTTCTGGTGTTGTCAATTGCTTGCTAATAAACGGATTTTGTTGTTAGTCTTTATGTGCATAAGGAGCTGGAGAAGAAAGAGGTTGAGAAGAAGAACGGAAATGGAGGCATCGAAGCTGGTTCTGCAACGGTGGGGTTGAAGGTGGACTTGCATTGCGAGGGGTGCGCACAACGATAATGAAATAGGTAATTCATATGCCAATTCTGATTATGGCATTCTCACTGTTGGGCCGTGAATTATTCGGATTGGACCGGTCCACGGACGATTAAGTAAGGAGGTCCATGGTGGAGTGAGGATCTGATCTGACTTGCTCGAAGACTCCGCCCAACGCTCGCTTTAGGTCTATTGCAACGACCTCTGAAGATCATGGGGATGATCCAATCATCCAACGGTCACTTCTCACCAAAATCTCAGCTTAAGTTTCTTATTATAAATAGATCCCCAATAAGCACATTGTAGGACCTCTCACTACTCCACTTACTAGCATTCTAAGCTCTCATTGTAATCCGAAACACGATCTTTTTAAGCAAGGTAGAGTTCAATTGTTCTAAGCATCCATTTGACATTAGTCGCTCTCATTCGACCCACTGCAATCCTTTGTAGCTAAGCTTTATTATTACTATTTCGTCTCATCATTTTGATTCTCTGATTTATTTGAAGTTATAATTTGATTCGTTCGACTAATAACACCACATCGAATGCAATTTAGGTTTGATATCTTTTTGCCCAAAACACTCACTTAGATAGTGAGTAGCTAAAAACCTTCTGAACACTTACTTATGTAATGTTCTCATTAACTTTAACACTGCATTATCTCTAACTTTAGCACTTGAGCACGACAAACTAATGAATTGAAGATTTTGTAGACTTTGTTTAGCTGAAATTTCCTTTTCTGTTAGAGGGGCTTAAGAGCAAAAGAATCATCACTACTCGTAAAAAGGTGGAAGATACAATATATTAACCAGTTTCCTTCCTAGAAATTAGTCAGAGAACGGAATTCTTAGAATTTGTTTCCTACCTAATTTGCTTGAGTTCTATATCAAAATCAATATATGGAAAATCCATTTATCCCATATAGTTAGACATAACACGTTTAAAGTTGAGATTAGATTTGAGGGTTCTTTTTGGAATGGTGAGTTTATCACCTGAATGGAAAGGAGTCTTCGTTGCCATAACTTAAAAATTACCCTATGACATCATAATCCCTTGCATTAAATTATGATGTATAACTATAAAGTATCTTCCTTTTATATGGAATCAACTCACTTTGCATGATAAAAGACGTATAAGCAGGAAAGTAGTTTTTAAGGGTAAGTATTAGAAATTTGTCTCTGTCCTATTAGAAACTTGATCGAGCGATATTCTGATATGCTTCATCCATTGTAGAAAACAATGTACACTTCTATTTTGGGTGATCCTGTCATGATTGTCAATTAGGTATTTCCTACATTAATTAATCAAGATTTAAGAGTATTATAGGTGGGGTGAAGTAGAAAGTATGACAGCATGTCATTGAGTGACATAAATGATGTGCATAGGAAGTGTAAATTATCAAAGTTATACAGGGTGTATTTTTTGTGATTTACTGTTTGCTAGAAAAAAAGATCTGCTTATAGAGTTATAGCAAAGTCTGCATAGACATATTCAACAAAAAAATCGGAGAATCAGAGTGTTATTGAGATCATGAGATTTTCCTAGGAATCCAGTCATGACATAGTTGGTTTTTCTTTGTATTGAGCTCTACGAAATGACATGTGTCCCAGATGAAACCGAACTAAATATACATATACATGTTGTCATGCTCCCGCATGATGTTGGTAGCAGTTTAGAGGAGATGTTGTCGAATAACTCCTCAGGTTAGCTCTTGCCTACTCCTTCCTTTTTCTACTGTCTTGATTGCAAAGCATCACGAGATGCAAGTTAATGTTGATATTCTCAAAATGTTAGATGATATGCTTGTAAGCTTTCATGTTATGGTATCTATCACTATAGTATGTCATTGTAATGATCCTTCGTCTGTATGAGAAGTATGCTTGGTACTCTTTACAGGGTAATGATCCTCAATTTGTCGCTGTAGGGAACAAGAGTATAAAAGAGGTTATTAAACAGTACGCTAGTTGCTTTTAAAATGTTTGGCTAAATCATATGACAACTCTTGCTTCTTGAGCATTTGACAGTCTTTTCTATGAAAGAGTTTATTGATATATTGTGATACTGTCATCTGATGGTGCCTGCAACGGCAGTGTTTCTCCCTATATGGAATTATTTGTCCAAATCCTTCTTGTCGGCAGTTTTGGCCTTGATGTAAGCTGCATATAACTCCTTCCAATTTGTTTCTCTAGAAGCTGCACTAAGTTGAAGTTCTATAACCAGTATAAGAGCATTGAGCCGTGGTTGAAGAGGAAGAGCACAAATCCGAACCCTAGGAAGGAGATTTTGCAGAGTAAGAAGGATAGGAAGAAGCTGGATGGGATGTATGAGTGTATTCTTTGTGCTTGTTGTAGCACTTCGTGCCCTAGCTACTGGTGGAACCCCAAGGAGTATCTCGGCCCCGTTGCATTGCTCCATGCTCACATGTCAGTCAAACGAAAATAAACTTGAAATTGCTATATTTTGATGTTTTTATTTTGTAGCTCTCTGTTTGGTAAGTGGAAGGTGAATTTTAAATATATACTATGATATAACTTCTTATCTCTGAATATTTAGACATGCATTTGATAAATGTGTCATGTCTTGTGGCGTATTAGTAGCTTGATAAGCTGTGATTTTGGTTGGTCAAATCCATAGTAGAGGCCAAAGTTCTTCATGTGTTAGTTGTCTATTATTTAGCATTGTAAGAGTTGTTGGAGCTATGAGGAATTCTGTTTGAAAGATGTCAGAAGATGATAGGATATGGCCATGATGGTTTTCTGGATAGATTTTAGTGTCTTCACGATTCATTTGCTCTTGAGCTTTAAATTCATGGAGTTGGTGGAGCGTTTAATTTGTCACAGTGCTGACATATGTGCATGTTATGCCATTTTATTTTATTTTCATAAGCTAGAAGATATGATTTTTGTGTTTATATTGGTAGTTCCTAATTGTATAATATGTTTAGTCATTGAGGGGAAAAAAGAGCAGGAAAAAAATTCTTTCTTTCCTAGTAAAATGTTGACATTGATACTAGCATTTTAAGCAAAAAAAATCTTCAACTATTTCTCCTTTGATCTCTAGGCAAGTACTTGTTCTAATCTTGAGCTTGAGTGGTTGCTTACCTTAGGCTTAAATTTGTCCAGGGTTTATATTTCAACTGCATTATTGACATCATAATGTGTCTCTTTATTTCAAACTTCTCTCCTTTTCCTTTTGGCCTTCTATTTTTACTTCTACAGCATCTGTGAGATTGACAATATGTTGATATGTATTGATGTGATCATGGATCCCATCAAGAGCCTTACAAAGATCGAAGCTATCCGAGAGCAAGCAAAGCTTGACATGCACAAACCTAGCCACCTTCACCATGGGCGAGCTCTCTTGGACCCCATTTAGAAGTCATGTTCAACTGAGGAGGTCGAGCCATTTGAAGGAAGAAGGCCGTTGGTGAAGGCGCAAGGAAGGGCCAAGGCTGGCCACGGCCAAGGATAGTGCCGACACCAAGACGCTCACGGTCATGCTTGCAGTCCACGACCATGTGTGAAGGTTGTTTTTGGAAAGTGTTTTATGTGTTTTGTTTTATTTAAAGTTGGTTATTTTGGATGGATATTTGGAGACTATTTAAGGCCTTGGTGGCCTCATGTGTGTTTTTTAGACTTGAATGAATGATGAATGCTTGAGAGTTTATTCTTGTCTCTTCTCTCTTTTGAGAGTTCTTCAATGATTTGATTCATCTAGTGAGTCATATCTAGATGATCACTTCATGGCCTTGGTGAGTCATATCCTTGGCAAGGTTGATTGAGGGTAGTGAGTCACATCTACACTTGATTAGCCTCTTCTTGAATTCCTTGGGTGAGTTATATCCTAAGAAGTTCAAGTTGCTTATCTTTCTTCTCGATTCTTCAAGGTGCGTTATATCCTAGAGAATTGAGTTGCATATCCCAAACTCTCCTTGATTCTTCAAGGTGAGTTATAACTTTTCCTTTCCTTACAAACACATCAAACACAATCATTTTGAGTGCTTGGCCGAGATCACCATTGAAGAAGTTTTTTGGCCGCCCTTCACCTTGTTAAAGACGGTCCTTCCTAGTGCGGAGCACAACATTTGGTATTAAAGCTACGTAAGGTATTGCTCGAATCCTTGACTTGAATTAATAGAATTTCAGATTTGCAAGCTCTAGATTTCGTGCCTTCCATTCTGGTTGTGATTTTGTGCTTTTTTCGAGTCTAGTCTTTGTTTTTCCTTTGTGTTTTGTTGCTTTGAGTCTTGAATATAAGTTGTGTGTCGTCCTTGTTGTTTTCTCTTGAATTTGCAGTCCATTAGAGTCAGTTTTGTGTCGTCGTGAATTCCTAGGTAGGTTGTTAGTCAAATCCTATAATCTAGGAAACTACTTTGACTAATTCTTCATACACGCCCAGGTTGTTAGCTGCATTTGAAAGAGTCAAACAAGATCCTAAAATCTAGCGATTTCATTTCTGAATGTTGTTGAATGTCTAGGTTGTTAGAAGTAGTAGAAAGAGTCAAAGCTTGTTCCTTATTAATAGCCTCGTCTAGTTGAGTCTTGCAATATAATTCTTATTTTGTATTTTAGCACTTGAGCAATCTGTCTTCATCAAGTACACATGCATAATTTAAAACTCGGACATTCATGCGTGGGAAAGACTTCTTGTTCTTAAGTGTTGCTAGTTATTAGTTAATTCTGTAAAGTGTTATTATCTTCTATTGCAATCTGCTAGTACTAAGTACAAAAATGAAGGAAGAAAGATTGAATTCAGAAATTTTCAAGGCAAGAAACCGTGGTTGAATCGGAAATACCCGACCCAAATTGAAAAGGGGAAGGCTATAGAAAAGGTGATTCAACAATTTGCATAAGTGTGAAGAGTCAGCCGAATGGAACACCTTGAATTACCGCATTGTAACATCATAAACATCCATTGTAAAAGTGCAAGAGGGTTTAGTACCTGCATTGACATTACTTGATTTAAATTTGCACAAGTACCTTGGGTTCACTTTGTGGTGTGCACTTCTTGTTGTTTTTCTTTCTTTTGTTGAGTCTAGGAACCCAAAGCCTACCCTGCATAGGAAAGCTTGCTTAGCTGAAAAACTTGATGTTTAATTCAAGAGTTTAAGCTTTCTTACTAGCTTAGGGTCCATTGATTGATCTAGTTTTGTGGGAGCTTTTGTGTTTGGTTGTTGTTTGAGTCTTATTGTCAAGGATATCACCAATGGAGCCCCAAGACAAGAACTAATGGAGAAGTCTAACATAGGCCGCATGTCCCAAAGGGAATTCTTATACTATCGGGCCTATGGAGCTTCATATAGGGAGGCCCGGCAACGTTCTTATCCAGGATCTAACCCATACATGAGGTACGCGCTTAATCTCTATTTTTACAACTCTCATCACTATTGTTCTTCTAACCCTTCCGTGCAGACCAAGGGAGTGTATGAATTACCTAACTTATCTTTTAGCACGTCCAAGGGCAGAGAAAGAGTGAGCCCACAACCCCAGATTAGAGCATGTGACATCATGTGTGTCATGTGTGAAGGGAGAGGCCACTTAGTTGAAATCTGTCCAAACCAATACTACACTTACAAGGATGAAGGATCCTTTGAGAGTGAAGCTTTGGTTGATGATTGCGTGGGAGAGGAGGGTCAACAGCCCATATTTGTCAAGAACAAGGTGGAAGAATCTCCTCAAATGGTGGAGCCAAGTGCCATCAAAGAGCCAATGCAAATGGTCAAGTCTCCTATCTTTGAAGGAGAAATCGAGGAAGAATCATATGGATCTCTTTTGCCTATGCTCGTTAAGGAGGAGAAAGAACTATGGAAAGAGGTCGATGCCATCGATGTTAAGCCATCCGAGGACACAAATTTTGGCCATGAAAAGGAGAAGACTCATCTAAGGGAAGTATCACTTGTCTCTACTTTTCGTATTCCTTCCCCTTTGCTTGAATATGAATATTTTTCTAGGAGTAGAGACGTCAAGGGAGTCATCTTTGGTGCTTCAAAACATGAAGCACTAAGGCGGAGCACGCAAGAGGGAAGCCATAGGTGGGAGAGGCCGGCCATGGTTGCGGATAGCCAAGTGCTTGCGGCCAGCCAACCTTTTCCCAAACCACCACCTTCAGCCACCACCATCGTCCACCAATTTCCCCACGTCCCCACTTTCTTCATAACCAACTGAATTGATCTTTTGTTGGTTATTGGAGACAAAAAAAAAGAGATAGAGAGAGAGAAAAGAGGCCGAGCGGTTAGAGTAATATTCCCACCAAATCTCCACAAGATCACCTCCAACAAACTCTAAACCGCCCACCTCTATCTTTTCTCACTCCAATCCACGGCTGCCTCCACCTTTCCACACGCCCCACACAATTTCCATCAACCATTCCCTTGATTTGTGCAAGAGATCTTGTGCGGTTACATCAAATCTTCACAAGAATCTCTCCAACAACTCAACCGCCTCCATATCCCTCTCCACTACTCCAAAGATGTCATCCCACCTCTCTCTCTCCAGCCTTGAATTACGTCCTTGCTCTCTACATCAAAAGCAAAGTCAGTCAGGTGTTGACACTTGAAGTCGTTGAAGTCAACTCCAACGTTCAAACTCTTCCTTGACGTCCAACAAGTCAACCGATGTTCCAAACACACCATTTTGACGTCAAAGAAGAGCCATACAAGTCAGCCAAGATGTTGAAAATGCAGATCAAGCAAGAGTTTCTTGATTTTGATGCCACCTTTGAAGATCAAGCGGAGATCGATCTACTCAAGGAAGAGTTCCTTCAAGACATGCCGAGTATGAGCTACGATGAATGGGTTGATTTTGATCAATGCAACCTCGGCTGCCATCATACTTGCTTCATTGGAGGAAGCCTTGTCTCGTTCATTGCTTTGATTGACAGTGGAAGTGATCGAAACATTCTAGCTGAGCATGTGATCCAACAACTAGACCTCCCAACCAGGACTCTAGTGTCGGCAATCGAAGTGGGCTGGATCAACGAGAATCATCGGATCATGGTGGATAAGGAGGCCAACATTGTCATTCGCCTTGGGGAATACACCGATGTGGTGACGTGCTTGGTGATGCCTAGCAAGACCAATGCCGTGATTTTGGACAGGCCATGGCAATTTGATCGAAGTGTGCTGCATGAGGGCAGAAGAAATCACTATCACATAGTCTGGAATCAAATACTATACACGCTGGAGCCTATGGGTCGAGAAGAGTTGAGGAAAGCCAAGGGATTGGCTCAACGCATGCTTCTACGACTTAAGGAGGAGGATGACTATATAGGGCAGTTTGGGAGCTTCGGTTTGTCTGACTTTGTAAGGAGAACCAATGCAAATTCGGGGTCAAATCTTTTTCAAGGAGGGGAGGATGATGTGATCATGGATCCCATCAAGAGCCTTACAAAGATCGAAGCTATCTGAGAGCAAGCAAAGCTTGGCATGCACACACCTAGCCACCTTCACCATGGGCGAGTTCTCTTGGGCCCCATTTGGAAGTCATGTTCAACCGAGGAGGTCGAGCCATTTGAAGGAAGAAGACCGCTCATGAAGGCGCAAGGAAGGGCCAAGGCTGGCCACAACCAAGGCTAGTGTCGGCACCAAGACGCTCACGACTATGCTTGCAGCCCACGGCCATGTGTGAAGGCTGTTTTTGGAAAGTGTTTTATGTGTTTTGTTTTATTTAAAGTTGGTTATTTTGGATGGATATTTGGAGACTATTTAAGGCCTTGGTGGCCTCATTTGTGTTTTTTAGACTTGAATGAATGATGAATGCTTGAGAGCTTATTCTTGTCTCTTCTCTCTTTTGAGAGTTCTTCAATGATTTGATTCATCTAGTGAGTCATATCTAGATGATCACTTCATGGCCTTGGTGAGTCATATCCTTGGCAAGGTTGATTGAGGATAGTGAGTCACATCTACACTTGATTAGCCTCTTCTTGAATTCCTTGGGTGAGTTATATCCTAAGAAGTTCAAGTTGTTTATCCTTCTTCTCGATTCTTCAAGGTGCGTTATATCCTAGAGAATTGAGTTGCATATCCCAAACTCTCCTTGATTCTTCAAGGTGAGTTATAACTTTTCCTTTCCTTACAAACACATCAAACACAATCATTTTGAGTGCTTGGCCGAGATCAGCATTGAAGAAGTATCTTGGCCTCCCTTCACCTTGTTAAAGACGGTCCTTCCTAGTGCAGAGCACAACATGTATGATAAAGGAAGAAGAATATATCTCCTTACATGAAGTTCGTATTATTCTAAACCTGTTTCATTCATGGAGATCGAGTACTTTCATTCTATGACTATATGAGTTTGATTTTAGATGTGCTCCTTATCAAGATCTTAGCATTCTTGACAATGGGTGCTTCAAACAGAAGTGGACAACAGAAGAAAAAGCGACGCTGAAAGCTAGAGTAGTACGTAAGCATTGTGCTGGAAAATGGCAGACAATCCTCAGAGAGCATGAGTTTAGTGACGTGCTACTGTCACGTTTAAATGTGGACATTAAGGTATGATTGAATTTGTTTCTCATGATGGTGATATGTTACATTTCTGCTCAAATCATACTTGGCGCTTCTTTTTATTATTCATGTGCACACTTTTTTCTTAACTTATATGTATGATTTCAATGGTCCATAAGGATAAGTGGAGAAACATCAATGTGACATCAAGTAGACTAGGATCAAGAGAGAAGGCGATACTTGCATTAAAAAGGAATCCTCAAACTCAAAAATTTAATGAAAAGCATGGTGCTTTGAATGGTTTAGCTGAAGGTGAAGAAATAGTTGTTGAACCAAAGCTTCATTCAGTGACAAACTACATGTTGTAGAGTCAAATAGAATTTTACAAGGTGGAACCATTTATGATTTGTAGTATAGATCAATCAATCAATCCCCGTCAATATAAAAATAAATAAAAAATGATACCTCTATATATGTTGCAATAGCATTCTTCTCCGATCCTTAGGCTCCTTCAAAGTGGTTAATGCCTCCAATATAACACTCTCCAACTATTAACATTAGAACAAATCAATTACCTAAAACAACCATTTATAGATTAAATTCAAGCAACCATTTGTATTTTGTCAATGTGCATGTGGAAGAATACAAGATTATACAACAAGGACAAAATGAGTATGTAAAATCGTATTAGTGGATGTTTTCTGCTTATATTGATCAAGTAAGAAACTGTTTGACGAGTCGAATAGAGTTATCTGCACAACACTGCTGGATTAGAAAAAGTGGTGCTTATACTAGAGAAATAAGGTGAGTTTTTTGTTTGTTGTGGCTTTTATTAAATCTTGTATAATGAGCTTACCTTAAATGCTTTAGATAGTTTTTGTCAACTTAAGCACATATTGATTGGTATTAGTTAGCAAACACTTTCATGATCATCACCCTTCATGTCTGCAACATCGGAAATTCTATTTATGTGTTTGTTGTTTGGAAGACTATATTTGAAAAAAGTTTCATTACCTCTTCTAGATATGCTATTATCTCTGTTTTTGGTTTGAAACTTTCATATATACTTCCTAGAAATTATGAAATTTGAAGAATCATGATTTGCAAAAGCTCAAATGGTAGTTGTCAGTCCTCAATATAAGGAGTGTCATGACCTCTTTTTTCCCAGATGTATTACATACAATCTGAAATAAACTTTAGTAAATGTAATATGAATTATGGTGAGACTAGATTATATTTAAGAGGAAACCAACTATTATGTTATACTCTTATGCCGTCATCCCTTCCTTTTGAGAACTTTATGCATTATACATAAGTTAAAAAGGTGTAGTTCGTCTCCCAAGTTTTTGTTCTTTTCCAATTCAGAAATTTTACTAGGTTGTGCAATGTGCAGGTTGAAAGAGTATTTTTCAATGATTTCACGATTCTCTTCGCTTTCTTCTTCACCACTTTGGTAATTAATGATTCGGAAATTTTGCTTGATAACCCTGAATTTTTTACTTTTTCACAAAATCCCCTAAGGTTTTGACAATTTTGCTTGATAACCCTGAGTTTTTGACTTTTTCGCGAAATTCCTTCAAGTTTTGACAATTTCGTGTGGCAACCCTGAGTTTTTAATTTTTCCGCCAGATACCCCTCCATCCATTTCACTTAAAAAAATGTTAACTTAAATTTTTCTAGGGTTTGGGATTTAGGTTTAGGCTTTTGGGGCTTAGGGTTAGGGTTTTCGCGAAATATCCAAACCGTTAAATACAAACGGTTTTATTTTTTTTAAAAATAAACCATAAACCCTAAAAACAATTTGGATATTTCGCAAAAACCCTAACCCTAAACCCCAAAAGCCTAAACCCAAAATCCTAAACCCCGAAGCCCTAAACATAAACCCTAAACCCTAAATCAAAGTTAACGTTTTTTTTAAGTGAAATGGATGGAGGGGTATTCGGCGAAAAATTGAAAACTCAGGGTTGCCATACAAATTGTCAAAACTTGAGGTGATTTCGCAAAAAAGTCAAAAACTCGGTGTTACCAGGCGAAATATGTCAAAAACTCAGGGTTACCAGGCGAAATTATCAAAACCTTAGAGAATTTCGCGAAAAAGTCACAAACTCAGAGTTACCAAGCGAAATTTTCGTTAATGATTTCCAAGAGACTACGTGTTTTTCTGCAATTTTAAACTAAAATGCATCGTAAGTTCTGTATGTATTCAAATCTTTGTAAGACACCATTGTACGCTAAAAAATCACTTATTGATGAGATATAGGTATGTTGAGTTCTAATTGGATGCCTCCAAATGGTTGATCTTTAGGCTAATTTGAAGCCAATGCAAAAGAATTCTCTGAAGTGTTAAGGGAGCAGTACTTTCCATGGTTTGCTCAATATATGGTCATGAAAAGGTTGGAGCCATGATATGCGAAGAATGACATACTATATAACCTAATACAATAACTCAATCAACTATTAATATTCATTAATTTAGTTAACAAGAATATATCATGGCTAGGTTGATATGTGATATTTAATTTTGGACAACTTAATCTATTTCCAATTCATTATGCCTTATTTAATTCACAATCTTACTAGTCAAATATTATAATATATGGATGATATTTTGTTTGGTAAATAAGGATTGTGTGTTCATAAAAAAGTTAATGTAATCTACTATATATATACTAAAGCAAAACAAACTAATGTCATATGGCACCCCCATATTAAATTTGCCACATCATTTTCTCCTTTTCATTTTTTAAAATAAATTTAATTATTAATTAAAGATGTTTATCCTAAACCTATTACTAATCTTTCCTTATTTAAATACAAATCAATCAATTAAAAAGATCACAAATCAATTATGAATATTACAAAATAGATTACAAAAATTATAAATAAAAAATAGACTGCACAACATGTGTCTTCTTCAACGAAATATAATCGGCATCCATTTGAGTTTTATTTCGATGGAGACTCCATGGGTTCTAGTTCCTTATCTATAGAAGTTGAAAATTATGGTTAGCTTTTATAAGGTACACAATATCTGATAATGCAAAGAAGTCAAATCTATCAAACTATAGATTGCGCATTACCTTGAATGATTAAAAAGATCCAATTTTGTATTGATCAAAATAGACATTTAAATCTAATTCCCAACATATCAAACACAATAACAAAACGGATGATACCCACATTCAATAATAGAGCAAGTAACACATTGTTCTGCTAAATTTCAAAGTTTATAATTGAAGAACTAATTTCTCTCAAAATTATAAAGTATTTCGTTCAAACCATTCTCAAGTTATAATCTATAGTCTGACTCGAATAGTAGGTTCATACAAATTAATGAACTGAACAAAGAAAATAAAATTGTCATAACAAAACTATTCATACAACTAGATGGACAGAATATATTATAGTTTTGTTTATTTATAATATATTGATAAGCACTACTTGTAGGGCTTAAGTAAGAGTCACTAGAGGGTTTATTAGTGTCATTCGGGTAGATTTAGACACATTCATGTGTATGGCGTTTGGAGGCGAAGTTTGGTGTTGTTGGAGGTGTTTGAGCTATTGTGGATATCTAGGAGACACTGAGGAAGGAAGCCACCAAGGAAAGACGCAAAACGAGTGAAGAGACGAGTTGAGGAGCGGTGCGAGAGATTGCAAGGAAGAGCTTTGAAGAGGAGATGTTACTGGAGCCTTGCCGCACCCGCGCCAAAGACCACCGCCCCCGCGGTGGAAGAAGCAGAAACCAGACAAGATTCTGGAGTCCCACCGCACCCAGCGGTCGGCACTGCCGCACCTGCGGCGAGGTCGTCAG
Source organism: Rheum nobile (assembly GCA_027886185.1). Classification (NCBI taxonomy): domain Eukaryota; kingdom Viridiplantae; phylum Streptophyta; class Magnoliopsida; order Caryophyllales; family Polygonaceae; genus Rheum; species Rheum nobile. Next base: position 888,057 of record WOAB01000765.1, on the reverse strand, counting down.
AGAAGTGGACAGAATCCATTGGAGAGCCACCGCACCCAGAGGTGGGTGTCACCGCACCCGCGGTGACGACGCGCTGAAGACTTTCGTTCCGAGTTTTATTTCTGTTTTATTTTATTTCCGAGACATTGTTTCCAAGTTTGTTATTTTCTTTTCTTTATTTCCTTATTATTTCCTTAGTATTTAAGTTAGGTTAGGACTCTTTTAGAGGATCATCTTTTCGCTAACCCTAGTTGCCACCGTGTTACGTTTTTCTCCCACAAACCCTAATGGAGAACTAAACCTCCATTGTTGCACTTGACAGTTTGAAGCCAGCAATTGATTGGTTATGAGTTTTCTACTCTTGTTCGTTTTCCTATCTAGTTGGATTAATTCTCTTGTGCTTGAATGTTTATGGGTTTATGTTGATTTATCTAGAGTAGCTACCTAGGTCTATTGATATCTTCCTAATTGCTAGGACTTGTGATTCCGGGTTCGGGTTGCATATCTAGTAGCAAACACGATTGTTGCGTATAGGGGATCCGAGCGCTTCATCGTGAGAGAGAGTTAATTGCATGCTTATAGTAATGGATTGTTTCTATTGCATGTATCTTGTTAAATCCTTGGTTGAATGCTATTGCTTTATTGAGTCTTGAAGGTTTTCGGATTTGATTTATTAATAAGTACTATTAGGGCTGGTAGAACTAATAGTTATCTATGATCGGGATAAGAACAACTATAGGAATATTAAGAACTTGAGATTGATAGAATTCTATGATCGACCTTTCTATTGTTGTGTGGATCTTTGTTAAGTGTGGCGCTTTTTCCCTTATTATTCTCAACCATTATTTGCAAACTTGTTTACTTGCTTTGTTTACTTTGGTTACGAAAAACACAAACAAATCCCCCCCTAGTTCCTAGTCGGTGATGTGAATTGTAAGAATAGATAACCTGACTCTTTGTGGGATCGACCATGACTTGCTTGCTATACTCTGTAGTAGGTACTTTAGGATTTATTTGATAGGCATACGACTTTTAGCCCTGTCAAATTTGGCGCCGTTGCCGGGGAGTCAAATTTTCTATTTTTGTGATTGGTTTGTTACCAACCTTGGTGTGGACCTATCTTACGGTCCACACCCGTGCTACTAATTTTTGTATCGTCTTTGTTTTGATTTTGATTCAGATATGGATTTCTGGGGAGAGCCGCGATATGACCCATACTCCAACGCATACACTCCAGGGTGGAGAGATCACCCCAATTCGAGTTATGGGTACCAACAATACCCTCCATATGGTCATGACTACCAGGAGTTCTACCCGGAGCCACAATCGTTCTACCAGCAGGGTGCTCCACAGCAGTATAATCCGGCTTATGAGCATAGCCCGCCAGTGTCCAATCCTAGCACCTCCGTGTCAACTGAAGATATGCTCCAAGCTCTGGATAAGCACTTCAGCACTCACGTTCAAGCTACGACGTCGAGTATCAAGAACCTTGAGACGCAGATGAGCCAAATGGCTGAGGCGATTACAAGGATTGATCAGCGGACTTCGGGAAATCTACCTGCTCAAACGGTAGTGAACCCGAGGGAAAACGTTAGCGCCATAACCCGTAGAAGTGGAAAGCAATTGCATGTCGATCCTAGTGCTGAAGAGGATGACTCAGGAAAAGAGGGTATTCTGGAAAATGACCGCACCCAGCGGCAAGGTGACCGCACCCGCGGCGAGCATGAAAAGGAGGTACAGAATGTTCTGTCAAGTTCACCGCACCCCGCGGTGGCACCCACCGCACCCAGCGGTGGCGGTACTGTTTCTCGAGAAAATTCTGGGGATCCACCGCACCCGGCGATGACCTCTCACCGCACCCGCGGCGAGACTTCTGGAGCTGTTGCTGAGCCTTATGTGGACACCTACGTTCGTCCATACTTTCCTCCTCTCGGTTCCGAGAAGCCACCCGCCCCATTCCCAGAGGCGCTCAAGGAGTTGGGCCTTCTAGACGATATTTGGGACCGCAAGGTGCTTTCTGAGGAAGAATATTTTTTGGGACTGGAGGAATTCAGCGACCAAGAGGAGGAGAGTCGCGATTGCGGAAACGATCCTGCGACGCCCGCCCCTCTCGAAGATGCCCCAGCAGTCCCCGATCCTTTGGAGGCTGCCAATGATGAGTTTGTGCGTCTCAACTCCTTCCCACTTGTCTCGCTGCACCCCGTCGCACCCTTCCTTGAGGCTTCCCGAGTTACTCAAAGGCTAAAGAACAACGAGGATATCTATGAGGCCTTCAGTGACTACATAAAAACCGTTCCCTTGGTCATACTGGCTGACATCACCCCTCGCTGCAAGGAAATGTTAAAGGTGCCGGGCTTGATCAAAAAGAAACCGAAGGGAAAGCACAAGAAGGAGGCCTTGATTCAAGTGGTGAATCTTTATATGCTGGATACGGGGCAAGATAAGCATACAGGTCCTGAGATGTTGGGTAGACCATTTCGAAAGATGGCAAGTGCATTCATAGATAAGAAAAGCGGTCCAACCATCAAGAAGTGCAGAAGAGTGGGGGTCACGCTCAACATAGAGCATACAAAGAGACAACCCCCAGATCCAGATCCCAGGTGTTTAGTTGCTATGAGCAACCCAAGTTGAGAAGATGGAATAATATGTCAAGCCATGAGAATAACTAAGGCGCTGTCCGGGAGGCAACCCGAGGTATGTTTTTCTTTCTTTGCTTTTCTTTCTTTGTTTTTGCATTTTCTTTAGTGTGTTTTTGCTATGTTTTTGTTCCTGTTTTTGTTTCCGACTAACCTGCAGGGAAGAGACCCATGCCTATTGAAGAAGGTGTTTCCACACCAATGTAAGTCTTCCTTCCCTGTACTAAGTCACCCCCCGAAAAAAACTTAAACGGGGGGCAAAAAAAAAAAAAGTTTTACCGAAGGCCAGCTGTCCGGAATCCCCATGGAGAAGGTGCGCATCATGTTGTCAAGGAGGAGACATTCGCCCCACACATTATTTGGCAACGATGATGGCCCTACAATTGGCAGCTGAGGAGGAGGAACACTAGAGCCCACACCAAGATTACATCTGGGCTCCACCATGTGTTCCTAGAAGGCCGTGCAATCCTACTATCATTGTTTTACCACTATTCACCAAAGTGGTTTTCTTTTGGTTGCACGGTAGGAGAAGACTATAGAGTTGATGAATACCCACACAACACCAGAGACCGGTGCATATAGTGAAGACCGCCAGCAACAACAAAAGTGTCCAAGCAGCTCGGCGATGTTGTGAGTTATTTTTTTTGCTTTTCCCTGTGCTTCTATTCTTTTTGTCTTTCATTACATTGAGGACAATGCAATGTTTAAGCATGGGGGAGAGTTCTATACTTGTTACATTGTTGAGGAGAAAAATAAAATAAAATAAAAAAAGCCAAAAAATTGAAAAAAGGCTAAAATAGAAATCCTGGGATAGGTCGAAAACCCGAAAGGGCGGCCTAGGTAATAAGCAGGTGGCTTGGACCAACATTAGGCTGGGGTAATATGAGGTCAAGAGTGATGTGAGCATATGTGAGTACATCTATGAAAAAATATGAGTGGCTTGGTGAAAACCCGAAAGGGCGTCTTGGCAAAATGAGCGAAAAAGAAGAAGAGTGATTTTAGGATTTCTCATTATTCTTGGCGAGGCGTCATAAGAAGAGGAGTCAAAGAAGGATTGTCGGGTAGGTCACTCTTGGAGACATAAGGAGTCATAGATGAAGGCTAGGATTAGAGGTTACTCACACTATTGGATGTCCGGGTTAAGCTTGGGGGAAGTACTCTGCTTGCCCCTTAAGCTGTTGAGTATGGATGTGTTGTAGATGAGATTGGCGCCGGGAGCTTTGGCATTGGTTAGGTGACTCTTAGTTGGAGGATATGTTACCTGAGACCTTGGGTGCTGTATAGGAGGAGTGTACTTTCTTTTAGTTTACTCGAGGACGAGCAAATGTCTAAGCATGGGGGAGTTTGATAAGCACTACTTTGTAGGGCTTAAGTAAGAGTCACTAGAGGGTTTATTGGTGTCATTCGGGTAGATTTAGACACATTCATGTGTATGGCTTTTGGAGGCGAAGTTTGGTGTTGTTAGAGGTGTTTGAGTTATTGTGGATATCTAGGAGACACTGAGGAAGGAAGCCATCAAGGAAAGACGCAAAAGGAGTGAAGAGACGAGTTGAGGAGTGGTGCGAGAGATTGCAAGGAAGAGCTTTGAACAGGAGATGTTACTGGAGCCTTACCGCACCCGCGCCAAAGACCACCGCCCCCGCGGTGGAAGAAGCAGAAACCAGACAAGATTCTGGAGTCCCACCGCACCTGCGGCGAGGTCGTCAGAGAAGTGGACAGAATCCACTAGAGAGCCACCGCACCCAGCGGTGGGTGTCACCGCACCCGCGGTGCCGACGCGCTGAAGAATTTCGTTCCGAGTTTTATTTCTGTTTTATTTTATTTCCGAGACTTTGTTTCCAAGTTTGTTATTTTCTTTTCTTTATTTCCTTATTATTTCCTTAGTATTTAAGTTAGGTTTAAGACTCTTTTAGAGGATCATCTTTTCGCTAACCCTAGTTGCCACCGTTTTATATTTTTCTCCCACAAACCCTAATGGAGAACTAAACCTCCATTGTTGCACTTGACAGTTTGAAGCCAGCAATTGATTGGTTGTGAGTTTTCTACTCTTGTTCGTTTTCCTATCTAGTTGGATTAATTCTCTTGTGCTTGAATGTTTATGGGTTTATGTTGATTTATCTAGAGTAGCTACCTAGGTCTATTGATATCTTCCTAATTGCTAGGACTTGTGATTCCGGGTTCGGGTTGCATATCTAGTAGCAAACACGATTGTTGCGTATAGGGGATCCGAGCACTTCATCGTGAGAGAGAGTTAATTGCATGCTTATAGTAACGGGTTGTTTCTATTGCACATATCTTGTTAAATCCTTGGTTGAATGCTATTGCTTTATTGAGTCTTGAAGGTTTTTGGATTTGATTTATTAATAAGTACTATTAGGGCTGGTAGAACTAATAGTTATCTATGATCGGGATAAGAACAACTATAGGAATATTAAGAACTTGAGATTGATAGAATTCCGTGATCGACCTTTCTATTGTTGTGTGGATCTTTGTTAAGTGTGGCGCTTTTTCCCTTATTATTCTCAACCATTATTTGCAAACTTGTTTACTTGCTTTGTTTACTTTGGTTACGAAAAACACAAACAAATCCCCCCCTAATTCCTAGTCGGTGACGTGAATTGCAAGAATAGATAACCTGACTCTCTGTGGGATCGACCGTGACTTGCTTGCTATACTCTGTAGTAGGTACTTTAGGATTTCTTTGATAGGCATACGACTTTTAGCCCTGTCAAATTTGGCGCCGTTGCCGGGGAGGCAAATTTTCTGTTTTTGTGATTTGTTTGTTACCAACCTTGGTGTGGACCTATCTTACGGTCCACACCCGTGCTACTAATTTTTGTATTGTCTTTGTTTTGATTTTGATTCAGATATGGATTTCTGGGGAGAGCCGCGATATGACCCATACTCCTACGCATACACTCCAGGGTGGAGAGATCACCCCAATTCGAGTTATGGGTACCAACAATACCCTCCATATGGTCATGACTATCAGGAGTTCTACCCGGAGCCACAATCGTTCTACCAGCAGGGTGCTCCACAGCAGTACAATCCGGCCTATGAGCATAGCCCGCCAGTGTCCAATCCTAGCCCCTCCATGTCAACTGAAGATATGCTCCAAGCTCTGGATAAGCACTTCAACACTCACGTTCAAGCTACGACGTCGAGTATCAAGAACCTTGAGATGCAAATGAGCCAAATGGCTGAGGCGATTACAAGGATTGATCAGCGGACTTCGGGAAATCTACCTGCTCAAACGGTAGTGAACCCGAGGGAAAACGTTAGCGCCATAACCCATAGAAGTGGAAAGCAATTGCATGTCGATCCTAGTGCTGAAGAGGACGACTCAGGAAAAGAGGGTATTCTGGAAAATGACCGCACCCAGCGGCAAGGTGACCGCACCCGCGGCGAGCATGAAAAGAAGGGATAGAATGTTCTGTCAAGTTCACCGCACCCCGCGGTGGCACCCACCGCACCCAGCGGTGGCGGTACTGTTTCTCGAGAAAATTCTGGGGATCCACCGCACCCGGCGATGACCTCTCACCGCACCCGCGGCGAGACTTCTGGAGCTGTTGCTGAGCCTTATGTGGACACCTACGTTCGTCCATACTTTCCTCCTCTCGGTTCCGAGAAGCCACCCGCCCCATTCCCAGAGGCGCTCAAGGAGTTGGGCCTTCCAGACGATATTTGGGACCGCAAGGTGCTTTCTGAGGAAGAATATTTTCTGGGACTGGAGGAATTCAGCGACCAAGAGGAGGAGAGTCGCGATTGCGGAAACGATCCTGCGACGCCCGCCCCTCTCGAAGATGCCCCAGCAGTCCCCGATCCTCTGGAGGCTGCCAATGATGAGTTTGTGCGTCTCAACTCCTTCCCACTTGTCTCGCTGCACCCCGTCGCACCCTTCCTTGAGGCTTCCCGAGTTACTCAAAGGCTAAAGAACAACGAGGATATCTATGAGGCCTTCAGTGACTACATAAAAACCGTTCCCTTGGTCATACTGGCTGACATCACCCCTCGCTGCAAGGAAATGTTAGAGGTGCCGGGCTTGATCAAAAAGAAACCGAAGGGAAAGCACAAGAAGGAGGCCTTGATTCAAGTGGTGAATCTTTATATGCTGGATACGGGGCAAGATAAGCATACAGGCCCTGAGATGTTGGGTAGACCATTTCGAAAGATGGCAAGTGCATTCATAGATAAGAAAAGCGGTCCAACCATCAAGAAGTGCAGAAGAGTGGGGGTCACGCTCAACATAGAGCATACAAAGAGACAACCCCCAGATCCAGATCCCAGGTGTTTAGTTGTTATGAGCAACCCAAGTTGAGAAGATGGAATAATATGTCAAGCCATGAGAATAACTAAGGCGCTGTCCGGGAGGCAACCCGAGGTGTGTTTTTCTTTCTTTGCTTTTCTTTCTTTGTTTTTGCATTTTCTTTAGTGTGTTTTTGCTTTGTTTTTGTTCCTGTTTTTGTTTCCGACTAACCTGCAGGGAAGAGACCCATGCCTATTGAAGAAGGTGTTTCCACACCAATGTAAGTCTTCCTTCCCTGTACTAAGTCACCCCCCGAAAAAAACTTAAACGGGGGGCAAAAAAAAAAAAGTTTTACCGAAGGCCAGCTGTCCGGAATCCCCATGGAGAAGGTGCGCATCATGTTGTCAAGGAGGAGACATTCGCCCCACACATTATTTGGCAACGATGATCGCCCTACAATTGGCAACTGAGGAGGAGGAACACTAGAGCCCACACCAAGATTACATCTGGGCTCCACCATGTGTTCCTAGAAGGCCGTGCAATCCTACTATCATTGTTTTACCACTATTCACCAAAGTGGTTTTCTTTTGGTTGCACGGTAGGAGAAGACTATAGAGTTGATGAATACCCACACAACACCAGAGACCGATGCATATAGTGAAGACCGCCAGCAACAACAAAAGTGTCCAAGCAGCTCGGCGACGTTGTGAGTTATTTTTTTTGCTTTTCCCTGTGCTTCTATTCTTTTTGTCTTTCATTACATTGAGGACAATGCAATGTTTAAGCATGGGGGAGAGTTCTATACTTGTTAGGTTGTTGAGGAGAAAAATAAAATAAAATAAAAAAAGCCAAAAAATTGAAAAAAGGCTAAAATAGAAATCCTGGGATAGGTCGAAAACCCGAAAGGGCGGCCTAGGTAATAAGCAGGTGGCTTGGACCAGCATTAGGCTGGGGTAATATGAGGTCAAGAGTGATGTGAGCATATGTGAGTACATCTATGTAAAAATATGAGTGGCTTGGTGAAAACCCGAAAGGGCGCCTTGGCAAAATGAGCGAAAAAGAAGAAGAGTGATTTTAAGATTTCTCATTATTCTTGGCGAGGCGTCATAAGAAGAGGAGTCAAAGAAGGATTATCGGGTAGGTCACTCTTGGAGACATAAGGAGTCATAGATGGAGGCTAGGATTAGAGGTTACTCACACTATTGGATGTCCGGGTTAAGCTTGGGGAAAGTACTCTGCTTGCCCCTTAAGCTGTTGAGTATGGATGTGTTGTAGATGAGATTGGCGCCGGGAGCTTTGGCATTGGTTAGGTGACTCTTAGTTGGAGGATATGTTACGTGAGACCTTGGGTGCTGTATAGGAGGAGTGTACTTTCTATTAGTTTACTCGAGGACGAGCAAATGTCTAAGCATGGGGGAGTTTGATAAGCACTACTTTGTAGGGCTTAAGTAAGAGTCACTAGAGGGTTTATTGGTGTCATTCGGGTAGATTTAGACACATTCATGTGTATGGCTTTTGGAGGCGAAGTTTGGTGTTGTTGGAGGTGTTTGAGTTATTGTGGATATCTAGGAGACACTGAGGAAGGAAGCCACCAAGGAAAGACGCAAAAGGAGTGAAGAGACGAGTTGAGGAGTGGTGCGAGAGATTGCAAGGAAGAGCTTTGAAGAGGAGATGTTACTGGAGCCTTACCGCACCCGCGCCAAAGACCACCGCCCCCGCGGTGGAAGAAGCAGAAACCAGACAAGATTCTGGAGTCCCACCGCACCTGCGGCGAGGTCGTCAGAGAAGTGGACAGAAGCCACTAGAGAGCCACCGCACCCAGCGGTGGGTGTCACCGCACCCGCGGTGCCGACGCGCTGAAGAATTTCGTTCCGAGTTTTATTTCTGTTTTATTTTATTTCCGAGACTTTGTTTCCAAGTTTGTTATTTTCTTTTCTTTATTTCCTTATTATTTCCTTAGTATTTAAGTTAGGTTTAAGACTCTTTTAGAGGATCATCTTTTCGCTAACCCTAGTTGCCACCGTTTTATATTTTTCTCCCACAAACCCTAATGGAGAACTAAACCTCCATTGTTGCACTTGACAGTTTGAAGCCAGCAATTGATTGGTTGTGAGTTTTCTACTCTTGTTCGTTTTCCTATCTAGTTGGATTAATTCTCTTGTGCTTGAATGTTTATGGGTTTATGTTGATTTATCTAGAGTAGCTACCTAGGTCTATTGATATCTTCCTAATTGCTAGGACTTGTGATTCCGGGTTCGGGTTGCATATCTAGTAGCAAACACGATTGTTGCGTATAGGGGATCCGAGCACTTCATCGTGAGAGAGAGTTAATTGCATGCTTATAGTAACGGGTTGTTTCTCTTGCACATATCTTGTTAAATCCTTGGTTGAATGCTATTGCTTTATTGAGTCTTGAAGGTTTTTGGATTTGATTTATTAATAAGTACTATTAGGGCTGGTAGAACTAATAGTTATCTATGATCGGGATAAGAACAACTATAGGAATATTAAGAACTTGAGATTGATAGAATTCCGTGATCGACCTTTCTATTGTTGTGTGGATCTTTGTTAAGTGTGGCGCTTTTTCCCTTATTATTCTCAACCATTATTTGCAAACTTGTTTACTTGCTTTGTTTACTTTGGTTACGAAAAACACAAACAAATCCCCCCCTAATTCCTAGTCGGTGACGTGAATTGCAAGAATAGATAACCTGACTCTCTGTGGGATCGACCGTGACTTGCTTGCTATACTCTGTAGTAGGTACTTTAGGATTTCTTTGATAGGCATACGACTTTTAGCCCTGTCAAATTTGGCGCCGTTGCCGGGGAGGCAAATTTTCTGTTTTTGTGATTTGTTTGTTACCAACCTTGGTGTGGACCTATCTTACGGTCCACACCCGTGCTACTAATTTTTGTATTGTCTTTGTTTTGATTTTGATTCAGATATGGATTTCTGGGGAGAGCCGCGATATGACCCATACTCCTACGCATACACTCCAGGATGGAGAGATCACCCCAATTCGAGTTATGGGTACCAACAATACCCTCCATATGGTCATGACTATCAGGAGTTCTACCCGGAGCCACAATCGTTCTACCAGCAGGGTGCTCCATAGCAGTATAATCCGGCCTATGAGCATAGCCCGCCAGTGTCCAATCCTAGCCCCTCCATGTCAACTGAAGATATGATCCAAGCTCTGGATAAGCACTTCAACACTCACGTTCAAGCTACGACGTCGAGTATCAAGAACCTTGAGACGCAAATGAGCCAAATGGCTGAGGCGATTACAAGGATTGATCAGCGGACTTCGGGAAATCTACCTGCTCAAACGGTAGTGAACCCGAGGGAAAACGTTAGCGCCATAACCCATAGAAGTGGAAAGCAATTGCATGTCGATCCTAGTGCTGAAGAGGACGACTCATGAAAAGAGGGTATTCTGGAAAATGACCGCACCCAGCGGCAAGGTGACCGCACCCAGCGGCAAGGTGACCGCACCCGCGGCGAGCATGAAAAGAAGGGACAGAATGTTCTGTCAAGTTCACCGCACCCCGCGGTGGCACCCACCGCACCCAGCGGTGGCGGTACTGTTTCTCGAGAAAATTCTGGGGATCCACCGCACCCGGCGATGACCTCTCACCGCACCCGCGGCGAGACTTCTGGAGCTGTTGCTGAGCCTTATGTGGACACCTACGTTCGTCCATACTTTCCTCCTCTCGGTTCCGAGAAGCCACCCGCCCCATTCCCAGAGGCGCTCAAGGAGTTGGGCCTTCCAGACGATATTTGGGACCGCAAGGTGCTTTCTGAGGAAGAATATTTTTTGGGACTAGAGGAATTCAGCGACCAAGAGGAGGAGAGTCGCGATTGCGGAAACGATCCTGCGACGCCCGCCCCTCTCGAAGATGCCCCAGCAGTCCCCGATCCTCTGGAGGCTGCCAATGATGAGTTTGTGCGTCTCAACTCCTTCCCACTTGTCTCGCTGCACCCCGTCGCACCCTTCCTTGAGGCTTCCCGAGTTACTCAAAGGCTAAAGAACAACGAGGATATCTATGAGGCCTTCAATGACTACATAAAAACCGTTCCCTTGGTCATACTGGCTGACATCACCCCTCGCTGCAAGGAAATGTTAAAGGTGCCGGGCTTGATCAAAAAGAAACCGAAGGGAAAGCACAAGAAGGAGGCCTTGATTCAAGTGGTGAATCTTTATATGCTGGATACGGGGCAAGATAAGCATACAGGCCCTGAGATGTTGGGTAGACCATTTCGAAAGATGGCAAGTGCATTCATAGATAAGAAAAGCGGTCCAACCATCAAGAAGTGCAGAAGAGTGGGGGTCACGCTCAACATAGAGCATACAAAGAGACAACCCCCAGATCCAGATCCCAGGTGTTTAGTTGCTATGAGCAACCCAAGTTGAGAAGATGGAATAATATGTCAAGCCATGAGAATAACTAAGGCGCTGTCCGGGAGGCAACCCGAGGTATGTTTTTCTTTCTTTGCTTTTCTTTCTTTGTTTTTGCATTTTCTTTAGTGTGTTTTTGCTTTGTTTTTGTTCCTGTTTTTGTTTCCGACTAACCTGCAGGGAAGAGACCCATGCCTATTGAAGAAGGTGTTTCCACACCAATGTAAGTCTTCCTTCCCTGTACTAAGTCACCCCCCGAAAAAAAAACTTAAACGGGGGGCAAAAAAAAAAAAGTTTTACCGAAGGCCAGCTGTCCGGAATCCCCATGGAGAAGGTGCGCATCATGTTGTCAAGGAGGAGACATTCGCCCCACACATTATTTGGCAACGATGATCGCCCTACAATTGGCAACTGAGGAGGAGGAACACTAGAGCCCACACCAAGATTACATCTGGGCTCCACCATGTGTTCCTAGAAGGCCGTGCAATCCTACTATCATTGTTTTACCACTATTCACCAAAGTGGTTTTCTTTTGGTTGCACGGTAGGAGAAGACTATAGAGTTGATGAATACCCACACAACACCAGAGACCGATGCATATAGTGAAGACCGCCAGCAACAACAAAAGTGTCCAAGCAGCTCGGCGACGTTGTGAGTTATTTTTTTTGCTTTTCCCTGTGCTTCTATTCTTTTTGTCTTTCATTACATTGAGGACAATGCAATGTTTAAGCATGGGGGAGAGTTCTATACTTGTTAGGTTGTTGAGGAGAAAAATAAAATAAAATAAAAAAAGCCAAAAAATTGAAAAAAGGCTAAAATAGAAATCCTGGGATAGGTCGAAAACCCGAAAGGGCGGCCTAGGTAATAAGCAGGTGGCTTGGACCAGCATTAGGCTGGGGTAATATGAGGTCAAGAGTGATGTGAGCATATGTGAGTACATCTATGTAAAAATATGAGTGGCTTGGTGAAAACCCGAAAGGGCGCCTTGGCAAAATGAGCGAAAAAGAAGAAGAGTGATTTTAAGATTTCTCATTATTCTTGGCGAGGCGTCATAAGAAGAGGAGTCAAAGAAGGATTATCGGGTAGGTCACTCTTGGAGACATAAGGAGTCATAGATGGAGGCTAGGATTAGAGGTTACTCACACTATTGGATGTCCGGGTTAAGCTTGGGGAAAGTACTCTGCTTGCCCCTTAAGCTGTTGAGTATGGATGTGTTGTAGATGAGATTGGCGCCGGGAGCTTTGGCATTGGTTAGGTGACTCTTAGTTGGAGGATATGTTACGTGAGACCTTGGGTGCTGTATAGGAGGAGTGTACTTTCTATTAGTTTACTCGAGGACGAGCAAATGTCTAAGCATGGGGGAGTTTGATAAGCACTACTTTGTAGGGCTTAAGTAAGAGTCACTAGAGGGTTTATTGGTGTCATTCGGGTAGATTTAGACACATTCATGTGTATGGCTTTTGGAGGCGAAGTTTGGTGTTGTTGGAGGTGTTTGAGTTATTGTGGATATCTAGGAGACACTGAGGAAGGAAGCCACCAAGGAAAGACGCAAAAGGAGTGAAGAGACGAGTTGAGGAGTGGTGCGAGAGATTGCAAGGAAGAGCTTTGAAGAGGAGATGTTACTGGAGCCTTACCGCACCCGCGCCAAAGACCACCGCCCCCGCGGTGGAAGAAGCAGAAACCAGACAAGATTCTGGAGTCCCACCGCACCTGCGGCGAGGTCGTCAGAGAAGTGGACAGAAGCCACTAGAGAGCCACCGCACCCAGCGGTGGGTGTCACCGCACCCGCGGTGCCGACGCGCTGAAGAATTTCGTTCCGAGTTTTATTTCTGTTTTATTTTATTTCCGAGACTTTGTTTCCAAGTTTGTTATTTTCTTTTCTTTATTTCCTTATTATTTCCTTAGTATTTAAGTTAGGTTTAAGACTCTTTTAGAGGATCATCTTTTCGCTAACCCTAGTTGCCACCGTTTTATATTTTTCTCCCACAAACCCTAATGGAGAACTAAACCTCCATTGTTGCACTTGACAGTTTGAAGCCAGCAATTGATTGGTTGTGAGTTTTCTACTCTTGTTCGTTTTCCTATCTAGTTGGATTAATTCTCTTGTGCTTGAATGTTTATGGGTTTATGTTGATTTATCTAGAGTAGCTACCTAGGTCTATTGATATCTTCCTAATTGCTAGGACTTGTGATTCCGGGTTCGGGTTGCATATCTAGTAGCAAACACGATTGTTGCGTATAGGGGATCCGAGCACTTCATCGTGAGAGAGAGTTAATTGCATGCTTATAGTAACGGGTTGTTTCTCTTGCACATATCTTGTTAAATCCTTGGTTGAATGCTATTGCTTTATTGAGTCTTGAAGGTTTTTGGATTTGATTTATTAATAAGTACTATTAGGGCTGGTAGAACTAATAGTTATCTATGATCGGGATAAGAACAACTATAGGAATATTAAGAACTTGAGATTGATAGAATTCCGTGATCGACCTTTCTATTGTTGTGTGGATCTTTGTTAAGTGTGGCGCTTTTTCCCTTATTATTCTCAACCATTATTTGCAAACTTGTTTACTTGCTTTGTTTACTTTGGTTACGAAAAACACAAACAAATCCCCCCCTAATTCCTAGTCGGTGACGTGAATTGCAAGAATAGATAACCTGACTCTCTGTGGGATCGACCGTGACTTGCTTGCTATACTCTGTAGTAGGTACTTTAGGATTTCTTTGATAGGCATACGACTTTTAGCCCTGTCAAATTTGGCGCCGTTGCCGGGGAGGCAAATTTTCTGTTTTTGTGATTTGTTTGTTACCAACCTTGGTGTGGACCTATCTTACGGTCCACACCCGTGCTACTAATTTTTGTATTGTCTTTGTTTTGATTTTGATTCAGATATGGATTTCTGGGGAGAGCCGCGATATGACCCATACTCCTACGCATACACTCCAGGATGGAGAGATCACCCCAATTCGAGTTATGGGTACCAACAATACCCTCCATATGGTCATGACTATCAGGAGTTCTACCCGGAGCCACAATCGTTCTACCAGCAGGGTGCTCCATAGCAGTATAATCCGGCCTATGAGCATAGCCCGCCAGTGTCCAATCCTAGCCCCTCCATGTCAACTGAAGATATGATCCAAGCTCTGGATAAGCACTTCAACACTCACGTTCAAGCTACGACGTCGAGTATCAAGAACCTTGAGACGCAAATGAGCCAAATGGCTGAGGCGATTACAAGGATTGATCAGCGGACTTCGGGAAATCTACCTGCTCAAACGGTAGTGAACCCGAGGGAAAACGTTAGCGCCATAACCCATAGAAGTGGAAAGCAATTGCATGTCGATCCTAGTGCTGAAGAGGACGACTCATGAAAAGAGGGTATTCTGGAAAATGACCGCACCCAGCGGCAAGGTGACCGCACCCAGCGGCAAGGTGACCGCACCCGCGGCGAGCATGAAAAGAAGGGACAGAATGTTCTGTCAAGTTCACCGCACCCCGCGGTGGCACCCACCGCACCCAGCGGTGGCGGTACTGTTTCTCGAGAAAATTCTGGGGATCCACCGCACCCGGCGATGACCTCTCACCGCACCCGCGGCGAGACTTCTGGAGCTGTTGCTGAGCCTTATGTGGACACCTACGTTCGTCCATACTTTCCTCCTCTCGGTTCCGAGAAGCCACCCGCCCCATTCCCAGAGGCGCTCAAGGAGTTGGGCCTTCCAGACGATATTTGGGACCGCAAGGTGCTTTCTGAGGAAGAATATTTTTTGGGACTAGAGGAATTCAGCGACCAAGAGGAGGAGAGTCGCGATTGCGGAAACGATCCTGCGACGCCCGCCCCTCTCGAAGATGCCCCAGCAGTCCCCGATCCTCTGGAGGCTGCCAATGATGAGTTTGTGCGTCTCAACTCCTTCCCACTTGTCTCGCTGCACCCCGTCGCACCCTTCCTTGAGGCTTCCCGAGTTACTCAAAGGCTAAAGAACAACGAGGATATCTATGAGGCCTTCAATGACTACATAAAAACCGTTCCCTTGGTCATACTGGCTGACATCACCCCTCGCTGCAAGGAAATGTTAAAGGTGCCGGGCTTGATCAAAAAGAAACCGAAGGGAAAGCACAAGAAGGAGGCCTTGATTCAAGTGGTGAATCTTTATATGCTGGATACGGGGCAAGATAAGCATACAGGCCCTGAGATGTTGGGTAGACCATTTCGAAAGATGGCAAGTGCATTCATAGATAAGAAAAGCGGTCCAACCATCAAGAAGTGCAGAAGAGTGGGGGTCACGCTCAACATAGAGCATACAAAGAGACAACCCCCAGATCCAGATCCCAGGTGTTTAGTTGCTATGAGCAACCCAAGTTGAGAAGATGGAATAATATGTCAAGCCATGAGAATAACTAAGGCGCTGTCCGGGAGGCAACCCGAGGTATGTTTTTCTTTCTTTGCTTTTCTTTCTTTGTTTTTGCATTTTCTTTAGTGTGTTTTTGCTTTGTTTTTGTTCCTGTTTTTGTTTCCGACTAACCTGCAGGGAAGAGACCCATGCCTATTGAAGAAGGTGTTTCCACACCAATGTAAGTCTTCCTTCCCTGTACTAAGTCACCCCCCGAAAAAAAAACTTAAACGGGGGGCAAAAAAAAAAAAGTTTTACCGAAGGCCAGCTGTCCGGAATCCCCATGGAGAAGGTGCGCATCATGTTGTCAAGGAGGAGACATTCGCCCCACACATTATTTGGCAACGATGATGGCCCTACAATTGGCAGCTGAGGAGGAGGAACACTAGAGCCCACACCAAGATTACATCTGGGCTCCACCATGTGTTCCTAGAAGGCCGTGCAATCCTACTATCATTGTTTTACCACTATTCACCAAAGTGGTTTTCTTTTGGTTGCACGGTAGGAGAAGACTATAGAGTTGATGAATACCCACACAACACCAGAGACCGGTGCATATAGTGAAGACCGCCAGCAATAACAAAAGTGTCCAAGCAGCTCGGCGACGTTGTGAGTTATTTTTTTTGCTTTTCCCTGTGCTTCTATTCTTTTTGTCTTTCATTACATTGAGGACAATGCAATGTTTAAGCATGCGGGAGAGTTCTATACTTGTTAGGTTGTTGAGGAGAAAAATAAAATAAAATAAAAAAAGCCAAAAAATTGAAAAAAGGCTAAAATAGAAATCCTGGGATAGGTCGAAAACCCGAAAGGGCGGCCTAGGTAATAAGCAGGTGGCTTGGACCAGCATTAGGCTGGGGTAATATGAGGTCAAGAGTGATGTGAGCATATGTGAGTACATCTATGTAAAAATATGAGTGGCTTGGTGAAAACCCGAAAGGGCGCCTTGGCAAAATGAGCGAAAAAGAAGAAGAGTGATTTTAGGATTTATCATTATTCTTGGCGAGGCGTCATAAGAAGAGGAGTCAAAGAAGGATTGTCGGGTAGGTCACTCTTGGAGACATAAGGAGTCATAGATGGAGGCTAGGATTAGAGGTTACTCACACTATTGGATGTCCGGGTTAAGCTTGGGGGAAGTACTCTGCTTGCCCCTTAAGCTGTTGAGTATGGATGTGTTATAGATGAGATTGGCGCCGGGAGCTTTGGCATTGGTTAGGTGACTCTTAGTTGGAGGATATGTTACGTGAGACCTTGGGTGCTGTATAGGAGGAGTGTACTTTCTTTTAGTTTACTCGAGGACGAGCAAATGTCTAAGCATGGGGGAGTTTGATAAGCACTACTTTGTAGGGCTTAAGTAAGAGTCACTAGAGGGTTTATTGGTGTCATTCGGGTAGATTTAGACACATTCATGTGTATGGCTTTTGGAGGCGAAGTTTGGTGTTGTTGGAGGTGTTTGAGTTATTGTGGATATCTAGGAGACACTGAGGAAGGAAGCCACCAAGGAAAGACGCAAAAGGAGTGAAGAGACGAGTTGAGGAGTGGTGCGAGAGATTGCAAGGAAGAGCTTTGAAGAGGAGATGTTACTGGAGCCTTACCGCACCCGCGCCAAAGACCACCGCCCCCGCGGTGGAAGAAGCAGAAACCAGACAAGATTCTGGAGTCCCACCGCACCTGCGGCGAGGTCGTCAGAGAAGTGGACAGAAGCCACTAGAGAGCCACCGCACCCAGCGGTGGGTGTCACCGCACCCGCGGTGCCGACGCGCTGAAGAATTTCGTTTCGAGTTTTATTTCTGTTTTATTTTATTTCTGAGACTTTGTTTCCAAGTTTGTTATTTTCTTTTCTTTATTTCCTTATTATTTCCTTAGTATTTAAGTTAGGTTTAAGACTCTTTTAGAGGATCATCTTTTCGCTAACCCTAGTTGCCACCGTTTTATATTTTTCTCCCACAAACCCTAATGGAGAACTAAACCTCCATTGTTGCACTTGACAGTTTGAAGCCAGCAATTGATTGGTTGTGAGTTTTCTACTCTTGTTCGTTTTCCTATCTAGTTGGATTAATTCTCTTGTGCTTGAATGTTTATGGGTTTATGTTGATTTATCTAGAGTAGCTACCTATGTCTATTGATATCTTCCTAATTGCTAGGACTTGTGATTCCGGGTTCGGGTTGCATATCTAGTAGCAAACACGATTGTTGCGTATAGGGGATCCGAGCACTTCATCGTGAGAGAGAGTTAATTGCATGCTTATAGTAACGGGTTGTTTCTATTGCACATATCTTGTTAAATCCTTGGTTGAATGCTATTGCTTTATTGAGTCTTGAAGGTTTTTGGATTTGATTTATTAATAAGTACTATTAGGGCTGGTAGAACTAATAGTTATCTATGATCTGGATAAGAACAACTATAGGAATATTAAGAACTTGAGATTGATAGAATTCCGTGATCGACCTTTCTATTGTTGTGTGGATCTTTGTTAAGTGTGGCGCTTTTTCCCTTATTATTCTCAACCATTATTTGCAAACTTGTTTACTTGCTTTGTTTACTTTGGTTATGAAAAACACAAACAAATCCCCCCCTAATTCCTAGTCGGTGACGTGAATTGCAAGAATAGATAACCTGACTCTCTGTGGGATCGACCGTGACTTGCTTGCTATACTCTGTAGTAGGTACTTTAGGATTTCTTTGATAGGCATACGACTTTTAGCCCTGTCAAATTTGGCGCCGTTGCCGGGGAGTCAAATTTTCTGTTTTTGTGATTTGTTTGTTACCAACCTTGGTGTGGACCTATCTTACGGTCCACACCCGTGCTACTGATTTTTGTATTGTCTTTGTTTTGATTTTGATTCAGATATGGATTTCTAGGGAGAGCCGCGATATGACCCATACTCCTACGCATACACTCCAGGGTGGAGAGATCACCCCAATTCGAGTTATGGGTACCAACAATACCCTCCATATGGTCATGACTACCAAGAGTTCTACCCGGAGCCACAATCGTTCTACCAGCAGGGTGCTCCACAGCAGTACAATCCGGCCTATGAGCATAGCCCGCCAGTGTCCAATCCTAGCCCCTCCATGTCAACTGAAGATATGCTCCAAGCTCTGGATAAGCACTTCAACACTCACGTTCAAGCTACGACGTCGAGTATCAAGAACCTTGAGACGCAGATGAGCCAAATGGCTGAGGCGATTACAAGGATTGATCAGCGGACTTCGGGAAATCTACCATCTCAAACGGTAGTGAACCCGAGGGAAAACGTTAGCGCCATAACCCGTCGAAGTGGAAAGCAATTGCATGTCGATCCTAGTGCTGAAGAGGACGACTCAAGAAAAGAGGGTATTCTGGAAAATGACCGCACCCAGCGGCAAGGTGACCGCACCCGCGGCGAGCATGAAAAGGAGGGACAGAATGTTCTGTCAAGTTCACCGCACCCCGCGGTGGCACCCACCGCACCCAGCGGTGGCGGTTCTGTTTCTCGAGAAAATTCCGGGGATTCACCGCACCCGGCGATGACCTCTCACCGCACCCGCGGCGAGACTTCTGGAGCTGTTGCTGAGCCTTATGTGGACACCTACGTTCGTCCATACTTTCCTCCTCTCGGTTCCGAGAAGCCACCCGCCCCTTTCCCAGAGGCGTTCAAGGAGTTGGGCCTTCCAGACGATATTTGGGACCGCAAGGTGCTTTCTGAGGAAGAATATTTTTTGGGACTGGAGGAATTCAGCGACCAAGAGGAGGAGAGTCGCGATTGCGGAAACGATCCTGCGACGCCTGCCCTTCTCGAAGATGCCCCGGCAGTCCCCGATCCTCTGGAGGCTGCCTATTATGAGTTTGTGCGTCTCAACTCCTTCCCACTTGTCTTGCTGCACCCCGTCGCACCCTTCCTTGAGGCTTCCCGAGTTACTCAAAGGCTAAAGAACAATGAGGATATCTATGAAGCCTTCAGTGACTACATAAAAACCGTTCCCTTTTTCATACTGGCTGACAACACCCCTCGCTGCAAGGAAATGTTAAAGGTGCCGGGCTTGATAAAAAAGAAACCGAAGGGAAAGCACAAGAAGGAGGCCTTGATTCAAGTGTTGAATCTTTATATGCTGGATACGGGGCAAGATGGCAAGTGCATTCATAGATAAGAAAAACGGTCCAACCATCAAGAAGTGCAGAAGAGTGGGGGTCACGCTCAACATAGAGCATACAAAGAGACAACCCTCAGATCCAGATCCCAGGTGTTTAGTTGCTATGAGCAACCCAAGTTGAGAAGATGGAGTAATATGTCAAGCCATGAGAATAACTAAGGCGCTGTCCGGGAGGCAACCCGAGGTATGTTTTTCTTTCTTTGCTTTTCTTTCTTTGTTTTTGCATTTTCTTTAGTGTGTTTTTGCTTTGTTTTTGTTCCTGTTTTTGTTTCCGACTAACCTGCAGGGAAGAGACCCATGCCTATTGAAGAAGGTGTTTCCACACCAATGTAAGTCTTCCTTCCCTATACTAAGTCACCCCTCGAAGGCCAGTTGTCCGGAATCCCCATGGAGAAGGTGCGCATCATGTTGTCAAGGAGGAGACATTCGCCCCACACATTATTTGGCAACGATGATGGCCCTACAATTGGCAACTGAGGAGAAGAAACACTAGAGCCCACACCAAGAGATTACATCTAGGGTCCACCATGTGTTCCTAGAAGGCCGTGCAATCCTACTATCATTGTCTTACCACTATTCACCAAAGTGGTTTTCTTTTGGTTGCACGGTAGGAGAAGACTATAGAGTTGATGAAGACCCACACAACACCAGAGACCGGTGCATATAGTGAAGACCGCCAGCAACAACAAAAGTGTCCAAGCAGCTCGGCGACATTGTGAGTTATTTTTTTTGCTTTTCCCTGTGCTTCTATTCTTTTTGTCTTTCATTACATTGAGGACAATGCAATGTTTAAGCATGGGGGAGAGTTCTATACTTGTTACGTTGTTGAGGAGAAAAATAAAATAAAATAAAAAAAGCCAAAAAATTGAAAAAAGGCTAAAATAGAAATCCTGGGATAGGTCGAAAACCCGAAAGGGCGGCCTAGGTAATAAGCAGGTGGCTTGGACCAGCATTAGGCTGGGGTAATATGAGGTCAAGAGTGATGTGAGCATATGTGAGTACATCTATGAAAAAATATGAGTGGCTTGGTGAAAACCCGAAAGGGCGCCTTGGCAAAATGAGCGAAAAAGAAGAAGAGTGATTTTAGGATTTCTCATTATTCTTGGCGAGGCGTCATAAGAAGAGGAGTCAAAGAAGGATTGTCGGGTAGGTCACTCTTGGAGACATAAGGAGTCATAGATGAAGGCTAGGATTAGAGGTTACTCACACTATTGGATGTCCGGGTTAAGCTTGGGGGAAGTACTCTGCTTGCCCCTTAAGCTGTTGAGTATGGATGTGTTGTAGATGAGATTGGCGCCGGGAGCTTTGGCATTGGTTAGGTGACTCTTAGTTGGAGGATATGTTTCCTGAGACCTTGGGTGCTGTATAGGAGGAGTGGACTTTCTTTTAGTTTACTCGAGGACGAGCAAAGGTCTAAGCATGAGGGAGTTTGATAAGCACTACTTTGTAGGGCTTAAGTAAGAGTCACTAGAGGGTTTATTGCTATCATTCGGGTAGATTTAGACACATTCATGTGTATGGCGTTTGGAGGCGAAGTTTGGTGTTGTTGGAGGTGTTTGAGTTATTGTGGATATCTAGGAGACACTGAGGAAGGAAGCCACCAAGGAAAGACGCAAAAGGAGTGAAGAGATGAGTTGAGGAGCGGTGCGAGAGATTGCAAGGAAGAGCTTTGAAGAGGAGATGTTACTGGAGCCTTGCCGCACCCGCGCCGAAGACCACCGCCCCCGTGGTGGAAGAAGCAGAAACCAGACAAGATTCTGGAGTCCCACCGCACCCAGCGGTGGGCACTGCCGCACCTGCGGCGAGGTCGTCAGAGAAGTGGACAGAAGCCACTAGAGAGCCACCGCACCCAGCGGTGGGTGTCACCGCACCCACGGTGCCGACGCGCTGAAGACTTTCGTTCCGAGTTTTATTTCTGTTTTACTTTATTTCCGAGACTTTGTTTCCAAGTTTGTTATTTTCTTTTCTTTATTTCCTTATTATTTAAGTTAGGTTTAAGACTCTTTTAGAGGATCATCTTTTCGCTAACCCTAGTTGACACCGTTTTACATTTTTCTCCCACAAACCCTAATGGAGAACTAAACCTCCATTGTTGCACTTGACAGTTTGAAGCCAGCAATTGATTGGTTGTGAGTTTTGTACTCTTGTTCGTTTTCCTATCTAGTTGGATTAATTCTCTTGTGCTTGAATGTTTATGGGTTTATGTTGATTTATCTAGAGTAGCTACCTATGTCTATTGATATCTTCCTAATTGCTAGGACTTGTGATTCCGGGTTCGGGTTGCATATCTAGTAGCAAACACGATTGTTGCGTATAGGGGATCCGAGCACTTCATCGTGAGAGAGAGTTAATTGCATGCTTATAGTAACGGGTTGTTTCTATTGCATGTATCTCGTTAAATCCTTGGTTGAATGCTATTGCTTTATTGAGTCTTGAAGGTTTTCGGATTTGATTTATTAATAAGTACTATTAGGGCTGGTAGAACTAATAGTTATCTATGATCGGGATAAGAACAACTATAGGAATATTAAGAACCTGAGATTGATAGAATTCCGTGATCGACCTTTCTATTGTTGTGTGGATCTTTGTTAAGTGTGGCGCTTTTTCCCTTATTATTCTCAACCATTATTTGCAAACTTGTTTACTTGCTTTGTTTACTTTGGTTACGAAAAACACAAACAAATCCCCCCCCTAGTTCCTAGTCGGTGACGTGAATTGCAAGAATAGATAACCTGACTCTCTGTGGGATCGACCGTGACTTGCTTGCTATACTCTGTAGTAGGTACTTTAGGATTTCTTTGATAGGCATACGACTTTTAGCCCTGTCAAATTTGGCGCCGTTGCCGGGGAGTCAAATTTTCTATTTTTGTGATTTGTTTGTTACCAACCTTGGTGTGGACCTATCTTACGGTCCACACCCGTGCTACTGATTTTTGTATTTTCTTTGTTTTGATTTTGATTCAGATATGGATTTCTGGGGAGAGCCGCGATATGACCCATACTCCTACGCATACACTCCAGGGTGGAGAGATCACCCCAATTCGAGTTATGGGTACCAACAATACCCTCCATATGGTCATGACTACCAGGAGTTCTACCCGGAGCCAAAATCGTTCTACCAGCATGGTGCTCCACAGCAGTACAATCCGGCCTATGAGCATAGCCCGCCAGTGTCCAATCCTAGCCCCTCCATGTCAATTGAAGATATGCTCCAAGCTCTGGATAAGCACTTCAACACTCACGTTCAAGCTACGACGTCGAGTATCAAGAACCTTGAGACGCAGATGAGCCAAATGGCTGAGGCGATTACAAGGATTGATCAGCGGACTTCGGGAAATCTACCATCTCAAACGGTAGTGAATCCGAGGGAAAACATTAGCGCCATAACCCGTAGAAGTGGAAAGCAATTGCATGTCGATCCTAGTACTAAAGAGGACGACTCAGGAAAAGAGGGTATTCTGGAAAATGACCGCACCCAGCGGCAAGGTGACCGCACCCGCGGCGAGCATGAAAAGGAGGGACAGAATGTTCTGTCAAGTTCACCGCACCCCGCAGTGGCACCCACCGCACCCACCGGTGGCGGTACTGTTTCTCGAGAAAATTCTGGGGATCCACCGCACCCGACGGTGACCTCTCACCGCACCCGCGGCGAGACTTCTAGAGTTGTTGCTGAGCCTTATGTGGACACCTACGTTCGTCCATACTTTCCTCCTCTCGGTTTCGAGAAGCCACCCGCCCCATTCCCAGAGGCGCTCAAGGAGTTAGGCCTTCCAGACGATATTTGGGACCACACGGTGCTTTCTGAGGAAGAATATTTTTGGGGACTCTAGGAATTCAGCGACCAAGAGGAGGAGAGTCGCGATTGCGGAAACGATCCTGCGACGCCCGCCCCTCTCGAAGATGCCCCGACAGTCACCGATCATCTGGAGGCTGCCTATGATGAGTTTGTGCGTCTCAACTCCTTCCCACTTGTCTCGTTGCACCCCGTCGCACCCTTCCTTGAGGCTTCCCCAGTTACTCAAAGGCTAAAGAACAACGAGGATATCTATGAGGCCTTCAGTGACTACATAAAAAACATTCCCTTGGTCATAGTGGCTGACAGCACCCCTCGCTGCAAGGAAATGTTAAAGGTGCCGGGCTTGATAAAAAAGAAACCGAAGGGAAAGCACAAGAAGGAGGCCTTGATTCAAGTGGTGAATCTTTATATGTTGGATACGGGGCAAGATAAGCATATAGGCCCTGAGATGCTGGGTAGACCGTTTCGAAAGATTGTCATACTTAGGCATGTAGGAAATAACAAGGAAGAAGTAAAACTTTGCCGGCATGAAGTGAGACATGGAACTATAACGCAAACAAGAATGTGTGGTCCGAGATGCAAAACAATGTGTCTTCATAAATAAAGCTCTATCCAAATGTGTAAATGGACACGCATGCAAAGTATCACTCAAGGGCATAAAAGGAGAGACAAAAGAAGGTACCTCCCTAAATATAGGGGACATTGGAGCGTCTCCATTGTAGGGGTTAATAGCTGGCCTTGGCAGCTTGTAAGGCTCATCATCCATAGCATGGACCTCCTCTTGGAGTGAGAATGGCAAGCAAGAAGGAACAAGAGGCGTGGCATCCACCCAAGGCATAGCCAAAGAGCTAATGGAGCTGCGAGTGATGATAGGGCGAGGCACCCACTGAGGCGCAACCAAGGCACCCCCAGATGCGGTCATGGATCCTTGAGGCGCAGCAGGGGCGCTGCACGGCATAGCCGAGGTGCTTTGAGGCACGGCCAAGGCGCGCTAGGGCTCGGACAAGGCGCGATGGGGCTCGGGCAAGGTGTCATGGCACGGCGCGGATGAGGCGTCGTGAGGAGCGGCTGAGGCCATGTGAGGCGCGCCCGAGTCAATGTCAAACACGTCCAAAGGAGGCTGAGGCGCATGCAAGGGTACCTGAGGTGCAACCAAGGCGCATGTAGGCTCTTCCAAGGCAAACTGAGGCGTGGCCATAGGACGAGAAGGCACAACCAAAACTATCCGAGGTGCGACCAATGCATGTTGAGGAGCGCCAATTGCAGCGTTGTTGTGGACCTCTTCCCAAGGCGCAACCACGTCAATAGTAGCCTCTCCGTGGGCTTCATGGTCGGAGATGTGGTGGTTGAGCATCGGGAAGGCGCGTTCAAACGCACTTGGGCTGGCTAGCGTGGACCTCGGGGCATAGTGGTGAGCCATGACATAGACGAGTTAGGCCCAAGTTTGGATGGGCGGGAAGTCTCTGAGGCGTATGCATTCTTGCACCTTTGGCCACCACGTGCGGGCATAGTCGGTGAAGTACCAAGTGGCGATACGCACCTCCTCGCGAGCATCATAATCCCAGCGGCCAAAGACATAGCGTGTGTGGCGCTCCCATGCTAAGAACTCGAAACCACCGTCGTTGCAACCAGTGAAGGAGTAGAAGGACACCCCTACACCATGGCCCATGGGGTTCGACCGGGGCCTAGCTCGAGCATGCCGGTAACCGGGTGGCATGCGGTCATATCCTCCTCTTGGTGGGACGGAGTGAGGCGCTAAGGGGCGCTTGGAGTTACGGCCGGGGACACCATAGGAGGCTCGAGGTCGAGGGCGGTGGAATTGTTCAAACCCGAAGGCTTCCTCAAGGAGATAATTGAACTCATCTTCTATAGGATATTCCATGGCCTCGTCACCTAGGAAAACCAAAGGAAAATGCCAATCAAATGTTCCAAGGAAAGTAGTAAGACATAACACAAGACCAAATAAAACAAACAAGGGAAATGCAAGAAGGAGATATCAAACAAACAAACAAACAAACAACACATACACACAATGATGTCTACACAACAAGGTAAGTGAGGTCGAGGGCAAGCTACGCCAAGGCAATCAAGCGAATGCAACAAGTAAAGGGACAAGCTAGGCTGCGGTGGAGCATGTAACTTGATAAATGGGAGGAACCCAAGACACCTTCTAACCAAGCCAATGTGTATATCTCAAGCTAATATAGATAAAGGACCAAAGGGTAACTTAGGATGGCAAGCTCAATGGGAGAGCAATTTGGCCAACCTATGGGTCCAGCAAGAGGGTGAAGTAGCTATGGCAAGGGAGAGAAGAACATGGAGGGAAGGGCTTAGTGGCCCAAGTTGCCAAGTGAGGGTGAGAGAGCCCACCAAGGGTTGTGGCTACAAACCGAAAGAAAGAAAAGAAGCTTGATCTTCACTTTGCCCTTCTCGTTTTTTTTTTTTTGAATTCGGTTCTCCTTTTTTTTTTTTTTGGGTCTCTTGCCTTTTGTTTTGACCTCTTGAAAATATATTTGGCTTTTTCTTAGGCAAAGGAAGCAATGGCTAGCAAGACTTAGTGTTTTGATGCAAGGAGTGGAGCCACAACACTTTTTTGTAATGAAGGCAACAAGGGTATGCAGATTTTTCTTTGTTTAGAATTGCCAAGTCACCATGTACTGGTGTGACTAGGCCTAAGAAGAGAAGAGGAAGAGGGCCCCTTGCCACATCATAATTTCAGCCCCCTAAATAAAACTCCACTAAGATTGTCCTCCAATACCTCCCACTAACCCATCATCCTAAGGTACTAGTTGGTCTTTACCTAAAATAGCCAAGGGAGACAAATAGTACTAGGAGAAGGTGGAGAAGGCCTCCCAAGGACAAGGTACATGCAAGGGACAAAAGGACAAGGGGGACCACAAGTACACAATTCAAACAAGGGCAAGCAAGCAAGGGAGGGGAGTGATTTCGGCTGGTAGGGGCTGTTGGGTGGCAGATGGGGTGGTGGTGGGCGGAGCTAGGGCGGAGGAAGGGGTTTTCCGGCGGCCGGAGGTGGTGGAGGTCGCCAGAGATGGTTTTTTTGTGTGTGTTTTTTGGTTGTTTTTGTAAGGGAAGCTAGGAACAACTAATCTAAACATGAAAATAGCATGGAAAACATGAAGAAACACATGGAAACCAGAGAAAATCTGAGCATGCAAACTTCAACACAAAACAAGAAGAACAAGAAAAAAAATTCTAGCTAGCAAGGAAGCTAAAGAGCAAAACACATGGAAATATGGAAGCAACACAAGAGAACATACTAGCTATGAACATGAATCATTAAAAATGAAATTTTAAAGGGAGAAGATGACTTAGCTTGGGCACTTGGCTCTTGATACCAATTGATGAGAAACAACCCTCCAAAGGTGAGGCTTTGCTTCTCCTTAAGCTAGATCTAGCCCAAGGGGTGATTCTTCTCCTTCCTAAGCTTGAAGAACTCTTCAATGGAAGCCAAGAGAGAGGGAGGGGGCGCCGGACTGAGGTGTGGACGTGAGGAAGAGGGGCGGCGCCGGCGTGAGACCAAGGGAACCTCCCTTGGAGGTTCCTTGACCAAAAGTAACTTGAACTACTTTGTGCTTGAGGATTTGAGTGAGAGCTTGAGAGGTTGTTGAAAGATTGTGAGGAAGATGAGATTTGGAAGAGGTTGAGTTGATAGAAGTTAAGTGGAGGCCTTAGGGGAGTGCTTGCTCTACCCAAGGAAATGTTCCACTTCTATATTCTTCAACTAGTGAGAAAAGGAAGACAAGACAATACTTAAATAGTCTAGGGTTGCTAGGGGATTAGGAACCCATATGCAAATGGGTCCACACATCCACAAAAGGAAACACACTAAAATAAGTAGCAAAGGGAAACACACTAAGGAAATAACACAGGAAAGCCAAGGCGGAAGGCAAACCCTGACTCGGCCAGGAACTCGGTCGGGTCTTGGCCGGGTCAGGCTCAGTCGACGTAACTCGGCCCCTGACTCGGCCGGGTCAGGCTCAGGTGGGCCGGGTCAGTCTCAGGTGCCCT
Source organism: Rheum nobile (assembly GCA_027886185.1). Classification (NCBI taxonomy): domain Eukaryota; kingdom Viridiplantae; phylum Streptophyta; class Magnoliopsida; order Caryophyllales; family Polygonaceae; genus Rheum; species Rheum nobile. The sequence continues at coordinate 860,452 of WOAB01000765.1, read as the reverse complement.
TCCTTTGTGTCGCGCGCCTTGATGCCTTGGAGTCGCGTGCCTTGATGCCTTGGAGTCGAAGCCGGGGATAAAAGCCATAATGGCTTGGATATAGACGTGCGCACAAATGCCTTGGAGTCGAAGCATTGTCGATGCTTGAGTGTCGTGGCATTGATGCGCCGGCGTCTTGGGTTGGTACTCATCAAAGTGGTCTACACGCAAGGTAGAAAGAACTTCCCTTAGATGTTGTTCATGCTCCCCCAATGATTTGCTATAGATTAGGATATCATCAAAGTATACTACAACAAACCTCCCAATGTAGTGCCTTAGCACATGATTCATGAGGCGCATGAAGGTACTTGGGGCATTGGTTAGGCCAAAGGGCATGACAACCCATTCATAGAGTCCAAACTTGGTCTTAAAGGCGGTCTTCCACTCATCTCCTTCCCTCATTCGGATTTGATGATAGCCACTCTTAAGGTCAATTTTGGTGAAGATGGAAGCACCATGGAGTTCATCTAGAATATCATCAAGCCTTGGAATAGGATGGCGGTATTTGATGGTGATGTTGACGGCCCTACAATCAACACACATTCTCCAAGTTCCATCCTTCTTGGGAACTAGGAGCACCGGAACGGCACATGGACTCATGCTCTCTCTTACATGGCCTTTATCCAAGAGTTCTTGCACTTGACTTTGAATTTCTTGTGTCTCCTTGGGGTTCATCCTATAGGCCGGTCGGTTTGGCAAGGTGGCACCCGGGATGAGATCGATTTGGTGCTCAATGCCTCGGATTGGAGGCAAGCCATGTGGGATCTCCTCCGGAAACACATCTCGGAACTCTTCAAGTAGAGCTTGGATTCTTGGAGGTAGAGTAGTCTTGACATCTTCATTGAACAAAACAAGTTGTTTGCATAAAAGCATAAGAGTGGTGTCAAGAGAAACATACTCATCCTTGAAGTCTTGCTTGGAAGACAAGAGAACTCGGTCGGTTTGGATCGTGGGGGCTTCCTTAGCCTTGTCCGGCTTCTCCTCCTCTTCTTTCTCCTTGTTTTTCCTTTGTTCATAAGCCTCGGCTACCTGCGTGGGAGTCATAGGCTTTAGGACAATACTTTTAGCCTTAAAGGTGAATGAATGGCGGTTAGTTAAACCATCATGATTGACCTTCCTATCACTTTGCCATGGACGGCCAAGTAAGATATGACACGCTTGTATAGGAAGAACATCACATAAAATTGTATCCTCATAATGACCAAGCTTAAAAGGGACTTGAACTTGCTTAGTCACCTTAAGTGCACCACAATCATTCATCCAATGCAAATTATAAGGCTTAGGATGATGAAATGTAGAAAGATGTAACTTAGTTACTAGCTCGGTGCTAGCAATGTTGCAACAACTTCCTCCATCAATGATCATGTTGCAAACCTTCCCTTTAACCAAACATCTAGTATGAAACAAGTTTTCTCTTTGGTTATCATCACAAGGAAGAGGTTGGGTATGCAAAGTCCTTCTACACACTAAAGATTCACCATGCTCATATTCTATGCCACCCATGTAATCATTATCATTTTCATGCACATTCAAGTCATCAACACAAGTATCATGATCACCTTCCTCGGACTCGGACTCATATAGTCCTTGTGGATTAACTAAGAGAGTTCTCCTATTAGGACAATCTTTCATCATATGACCTCTACCTTGACACTTAAAGCATACAACATCCCTAGCTCTAGGAGAGGGGTTAGAAGTACTCCCTTTAGGGTTGTTGAAGGGGGCGGTTGTTGGCTTAGGTCCGGTTGGAGGTTCACTTGGTGGGGCACTCCTTCTTAGTCTTCCTTGTTCCACTTGAGGACTCGGAGAGGGTCCTTGAATTCTTCCTTGAGGTGTCGGTGAATATCTTCTATTGTGGCCTTGGGCTTGACCTTGACTTCTCCAATTGCTTGATTGACCACTCATCCCTCTTGCTCCATGACTAGCATCCTTAAGTTTTCTCTCAACGTTGAGAGCTAAGTGTAGCAAGTCTTCCATAGTCGCATAAGGGTAAAAGTCAATCTCAAGAGGTTTGGCTCGTATCATGGATTAAGGATGTGAAGATACCTAGCCATTGTGGATTAAGGATATGAAGATACTTGCATGGCATGGTAGGTTTCTTCGGCGCTCATGGACCCTTGTCTAAGGTTCTCCAACCTTTGCCTCAATTCCCTATGGTGAAGTTGTGGAATGAACCTAGCCCTCATCAAGACTTTCATTTGTTCCCATGTGGCTACGGGTGGGTCAAGGTTTCTTCTTCTTTCCTTTACTAAATTGGTCCACCATAAAAGAGCATAGTTAGAGAATTCTAAAGAAGCAAGTTGTACCTTCTTAGCGTCAATGAAGTTATGACAACTCCATATTTGCTCAATCTTGGTTTCCCACTCCATGTACACATCCGGATCACACTTCCCTTCAAAGGGTGGGATCTTGATTTTAATCTTCCCAACACCATCTTGTTCAAGTTCTCGATGACCTTGATTATCTCTTTGATGTTGGTGTCTCCTAGGTGGTTCATGTCTCCACATTTCTTCTTCCATCTCGTCCTCATCATCATACTCAAGCCTTGGATCATCGTGAAACTCATTGAAACGGTTAAGGGCAAAGGGCACCTCATTTCGAGGTAGAGCATGTGCAACATTAGGGACTCGACGAGGTACGAAAGGCAAATGATTTCGAGTCAAAGGATCATACCTTGCCGCGGGTGCGGCCAGGGTGCGGCTCTCGCCAGAACCGGAGGCATGTGCTTCTGCTGTGCTCACCGCGGGTGCGGTGTGCCTGACCGCGGGTACGGCAGGAACCTCAGTGGCCCGAGGGCTTGCACTTGGTGGCGCAGTGTCGGCGCCGAATCCTCCTCCTTGGGCTTGGAATGAGCCCAAAGGTGCGTTCAAGGGTAGAGCCTGGCGTCGCTCGGTCTCCAAAGTGGTTAGTCGCGTGGTGATCACGGCCAACTTCTCTGTCATAGCAGTCAACATGTGAAATACCTCGGGGGGCACCGGTTCCGGGCTGTGTGAGGATAGGGGGCTGTTGTGATGAGGTTTGAGCCCACCTGGGACCACCTTCACTTGGTCTGCCTCAAGTCGGCGATCTGACCCAGCGGCCCAGCCCACGGTCTGCCTCAAGTCGGCGATCGGACCGTTGGCACTCAACCCTCCCCAGGTCTGCAGACCATACACCCCAACCCGTCTCCCAGTAGGCACGAGGCCTTGCTGAGTAGGTTGCTACTGGGGGTAATCGAACCCCCAACCTTTGATACAAGGGCAAATCCATGCACACTTATATCACCAATTGAGTTGCAGCCCAATTGGTGATATAAGTGTGCATGGATTTGCCCTTGTATCAAAGGTTGGGGGTTCGATTCCCCCCAGCAGCAACCTACTCAACAAGGCCTCGTGCCTACTGGGAGACGGGTTGGGGTGTATGGTCTGTAGACCTGGGGAGGGTTGAGCGCCAACGGTCCGATCGCCGACTTGAGGCAGACCGTGGGCTGGGCCGCTGGGTCAGATCGCCGACTTGAGGCAGACCAAGTGAAGGCGGTCCCAGGTGGGCTCAAACCTCATCATAAAAGTGCACTTTTATGATGAGGTTTGAGCCCACATGGGACTGCCTTCACTTGGTCTGCCTCAAGTCGGCGATCTGACCCAGCGGCCCAGCCCACGGTCTGCCTCGAGTCAGCGATTGGACCGCTGGCGCTCAACCCTCCCCATGTCTGCAGACCGTACACCCCAACCCGTCTCCTGGTAAGCGCGAGGCTACACCAGGTGGGTTGCTGCTGGGGGGAATCGAACCCCCAACCTTTGATACAAGGGCAAATCCATGCACACTTGTATCACCAAATGTGGATGAAGATGAAGACACCACCATGGCTAGGTATCTTCGAGTCCTTAACTCTCAATTGGCTAATGAAGTAGATATGTTTCCACATGCTTCCATGATAGAATTGCTCCACTTAGCCATCAAAGTTGAGAAAAGAAACTAAGGGTAGATACCAAGGAGGAAGAATGCAAAGTGGGATGCCCAACTCTTGGAAGGGTCCCAATCAAAACCGAGGCTACCAACCCTATGGAAGAGAGCCCTTTCAAGCAAAGGACAAGGGACAATCATCCAAGCCTCATTGGGATCAAGGAGGGCCAAAGAGGAATGCTCAACCTACACCCTCCGCATCGAGCCCAAGGCCAACCGTGGCCCCTAATGGCCCCAAAGGGAGTACTCTTAACCCTCCCTCTAGAGCTAGAGATATGGTTTGCTTTAAATGCCAAGGTAGAGGTCATTATGCTAGGGATTGTCCTAATACTAGAACTCTCATGATTAATCACCTAGGGCAATATGAATCTGAATCTGAATGTGATGAACATGATGTTTGTGATGATGATAAGAAGCATGAAACTGATTTGGATGATGATAATGAGGTTGAGTATGAGCATGGTGAGTCATTGATTGTTAGGAGAACTATGCATGTGAAACCGGCTCCATGTGTCTAATCAACGAGAAAATTTATTTCATACTCGTTGTTTAGTAAAAGGCAAGGTGTGTAACATGATCATAGATGGAGGAAGTTGTTGTAATATTGCTAGTTCTGAATTGGTTCAAAAATTACAATTTCCTACAATTCGTCACCCTAGGCCTTATAGATTGCATTGGATGAATGATTGTGGTGAATTGAAGGTTACCAAGCAAGTTAAGGTGACTATGACACTAGGACATTATGAAGATACTATTTTATATGATGTAGTGCCTATGCAAGCTTGTCATATCTTACTTGGTCGCCCATGGCAATATGATAGGAAGGTGACGCATGATGGTCTAACTAACCGCCATTCCTTCACTTTTCATGGTAAATATGTTGTTCTCAAGCCCATGACCCCATCTCAAGTGGCGAATGAGTATGAAAAGAAGAAGGCCAAGGAAAAGGAAGAGGAGAGTGTGAAGAAGGGAAAGGTTTTGGAAGACCAACTCAAGCCGAGCCAAGCCTTAGCCATCCAACCTTCAAGTGTCTTATTAGCATCCAAGAGTGAGCTACAAGGTACGTACCTACCCCTAGATACGACCCTTATGCTTTTGTGCAAGGAACTAACCATGACTAAGGCTACCTTACCTCCTAGCATCCAAGCCCTTCTTGAGGAGTTTAGTGATGTATTTCCGGATGAGATACCCCATGGCCTACCCCCATTGAGAGGCATAGAGCACCAAATTGACCTTATCCCTGGTGCCACTCTACCCAATAGGCCCGCTTATAGGATGAACCCTAAAGAGAGCCAAGAGAGCCAAGAGATCCAAACCCAAGTGCAAGAGCTCCTAGATAAGGGTTATGTGAGAGAGAGACTATCCCCTTGTGCTGTATCGATCCTACTTGTGCCTAAGAAGGACAATACATGGCGGATGTGTATTGATTGTAGAGCTATCAACAACATCACTATCAAGTACCGCCATCCAATCCCAAGGCTGGACGACATGCTAGATGAGCTCTATGGTGCCACCATATTCACAAAGATTGATCTAAGGAGTGGATACCATCAAATCCGGATGAAGGAAGGAGATGAATGGAAAACTGCCTTCAAGACAAAGTTTGGGCTCTATGAGTGGCTTGTAATGCCATTTGGTTTGACAAATGCTCCTTCTACCTTTATGAGATTAATGAATTATGTTTTAAGAAACTTTATTGGGAAATTTGTTGTAGTATACTTTGATGATATTCTTATCTACAGCAAATCCCTGGAAGAGCATGAAAGACATTGAAGGGAAGTCCTTTCTACCCTTAGAGTAGAGCACTTGTATGCCAACTTGAAGAAATGTGACTTTTACACTAATGAGGTCATTTTTCTTGGTTTTGTAGTGAGTTCACAAGGGTTGCAAGTGGATGAAGAGAAGATCAAGGCAATCCAAGATTGGCCAACACCAACCTCCATTAGCCAAGTGAGGAGCTTCCATGGACTAGCAAGCTTTTATAGGAGATTTGTCAAGGACTTTAGCACCATTGCTGCCCCCTTGACCGAGATTACAAAGAAAAACAGTCCATTCAAATGGGAGGAAGCCCAAGAAAGAGCATTCAACAACTTGAAGGAGAAGCTAACCCAAGCCCCCTTGCTAGCTCTCTCGGATTTCACACGGCCATTTGAAGTGGAATGTGATGCTAGTGGAATAGGCATTGGAGGAGTGCTCATGCAAGAAGGTAAGCGTATTGCCTTCTTTAGTGAAAAGTTGAAAGGTGCATGTCTAAACTACTCTACATATGATAAGGAACTTTATGCATTGTTTAGAGTACTTAAGACATGGAAACATTACCTATGGTCTAGAGAGTTTGTCTTGCATACTGATCATGAGTCCTTAAAGCATTTTAGGAGTCAAGATAAACTTGATAGGAGGCATGGTAGATGGATGGAGTTTATTGAGACTTTTCCTTATGTGATTAAGTACAAGAAAGGGAAAGACAATGTAGTACTGATGCACTTTCTAGGAGACATGCATTGCTCACAACATTAGACTCTAAGGTGTTAGGTTTCACCTACATTAAGGAGTTGTATGAGGATGACATAGATTTCAGCACTACGTACAAGCATTGTGTGGCTAAGGGTTCTTTAGATAAGTTTTACTTGTTTGAGGGATTCTTGTTTAAGGTTGATAAGGTGTGCATTCCTAGGTGTTCTTTGAGGTTATTACTGGTGGAGGAAGCCCATAAGGGAGGCTTAATGGGACACTTTAGGAGAGATAAGACATATCACATGTTGCACACACACTTCTATTGGCCACATATGCTTAGGGATGTCGAGCATCTAGTTAAGAAGTGTTTGGAGTGTTTGAAGGCCAAGTCTAAGTTGAAGCCCCATGGCTTGTATAGTCCTTTGCCCATTCCTACTGCCCCTTGGGAGGATATATCAATGGATTTCATTGTGGGTTTGCCTAGGACTAAGAAGGGGAGAGATTCTATATTTGTGGTTGTTGATAGATTCTCTAAGATGGCCCATTTTATTGCTTGCCATAAGACTGATGATGCTTCTAATGTGGCTAACTTATTCTTTCGAGAAGTAGTTAGGTTACATGGAGTACCTAAGACTATAGTGAGTGATAGGGATGTGAAGTTCCTTAGTTACTTTTGGAGGACACTTTGGGGGAAAGCTAGGAACTAGATTGTAATTTTCTACTTCTAGTCACCCTCAAACGGATGGTCAAACGGAAGTAACTAATAGAACCCTCACAACCATCTTAAGGACTGTCATTAAGAAAAATTTGAAAGCTTGGGAAGAAGCCTTACCACATGTAGAATTTGCATACAATAGGGTCGTGCACTCATCTACTTCTTTGAATCCTTTTGAATGTGTGTATGGTTTGAATCCTTTAACCCCACTTGATCTTACGCCGTTGCCTATGAAGGAGCGAGCATATTTCAATGCAGGAAAACAGGTGGAGTTCATTAAGGAGCTACATGCGAGGACTAGGGCAAAGCTACAACAAAAGGCCGAGTATAATGCAACCAAGGCCAATCATGGCCGAAGGAGAGTGATCTTCCAACCAGGGGATCTTGCTTGGGTTCATTTGAGGAAGGAGCGCTTCCCCGACAAGCGCAAGTCCAAGCTATCACCACGAGGAGATGGACCATTCAAGGTGCTTAGGAAAGTGGGAGACAATGCCTATGTGTTGGAGCTACCTAAGGAATATGGAGTTAGCCCTGTTTTCAATGTGGGAGATCTTACACTCTATGAGGCACATGACGAGGAGCTGGGATATTCGAGGTCGAATCCTTTTCAAGAAGGGGAGAATGATGCGCGAGCATCCAAGACTACACCCAAGGTTCCCACAAGAGGAGGTGGTCCGCTCACAAGGGCTCAAGCCAAGCTCATGCAAGAAGAGTTCGAGAACTTGGCTAGCCATTATGTCTCAAGGGAGCCCGCCCTAATTGAAGACTTCACCGAGCCGAAGCTAAGGACGTTGGTGACCTTTCAAGCCAAGCCGCACCAAGACGAACGAAGACCTCAAGAGTTGGAGGGCCCTGACTCGGCCCACAACTCGGCCGGGTCCAGGCCGAGTTCCTCTCAGAGAAGCCAAGCCATGGCCTAACTCGGCCCACAACTCGGCCGGGTCCGGCCGAGTTGTCCTCAGTTAGCCAATATCGAGCCTAACTCGGTCACAAACTCAGCCGGGTCAGGGCCTTGTTTGGCCGAGTTTGTCCTATTTTACCCCCTTTTGTATTGTTGTCTTGTTGGGCTTGTGTGGGCCGACTCCTAGGGTATTTAAGACCTCTTTTGCTTGCTTTGTAAGATAACTTTTCAGCCATGAACTTTGCTTTAAGCATATGAAAGTGAGAGCTCCATGGGAGTGTTTCTCAAGGTGTTGATTCGAACTTGCTAGGTTGCTTTGCATTGTGTCAATTTCCTCTATGATCTTGGTGCTCGTAGGCTTCACTCGCCTCCTTCTCGTGCTCTTTGGATACGTCCATCGTTGTGTGGGATTGTAGAAGGAAGGGTCGTTTGTGCATATTGGTTTGGTTCTTGGTGGCATTGTTTGCCAAGGGTTTCTCCATTGCATCTTTCGGTTATTCCTATATCCTTGTTTATTTCTTTGTTTCATATCATTTGCTAACTTGTTCTTGTTGTTCTTGGTGTTCTTGTTGTCTCTTTTCTATCTCCACCTTCAATCGAGTCCTTGACGTCTAGATCGGGCCACTCGCGGCTAATCCCCGCATCATGTTGGGCCTCGACCTAGACATGATCACAATCAACAAACAATCAACCTTGTCAAGTTAGCGAAATCAAAATCGCCTCACAAGTGTTTGGCACTCGTGTGTTCGATCCCTCACACTCAAGTTGATGTTAATGCAACTTTGATGTAGTGCCTTGAATCGATTAATAACTCCACATGAAATGGATGAACTTAGGCAACCACTTGTCACCTTGATAGAGTGCACTTGGACAAGAGCTATTTAGATGTTAGCTCCAAGGGTCTCACAAACAAAACAAGCAAAATAAGGACTCAACAAAAGAAAACAAAGAACAACAACAAGATACTCAAGATCAACTCAATTGCAAGAATGTAATGCAATGTGCTCAATGTTAAAGACTCAAATTTGAACTCAAGAGGACCAAGTTATGCCTTACTCGTCTTACACTTGTGCAAAGGAGGTTGGTTGATGGTGGATGGAAGTGGTGGAGGTAAGGCAAAAGAAAGGCAAGGCTCTTCAAGCTTGGCTCTTCATTCTTCTTTGATCTCTTCTTGATTCACTTCTTGAAATTTGGCTAAGTGTAAAGCCTCCTTTCTTAAGCACTTGAGTACAACTTAACACACTAATACAACAAGTAACTAGACATAAACAATGCAAGAAAGTCTTCCTTTTTTTTTTCTTTTTTTTTTTGCTTATATTCTCGTTTTTTTTGTAGACAAAACGTGCAGCAATGATATAGAAAAGATATAGGACTGCTCTTCCTTTTTCTTTGACTTTTGAAGCAAAAGAAGACTTGACTTAATAGAACATAGGATAGAGTTGGTAGGGGGCTTTTGTGGACAGCTTTTTGGGGGTGGGTAGCTGATTTTGTGCAGCTTGTAGGGGGCTGTAGCTGGCTCGTTTTGGGGGCTGAGAGCAGCTGCTTTTGTGCAGCTTAGGGGCGTGGGTTTGCAGCTGGTTTTGGGGTAAGAGTTGGTGGAGTTTTGGGGGGGTTTGTGGCTGGGTTTTGAAGGGTGTTTGCAGCTGGGTTTTGGTGGTGATGGAGGCTGCGTTTTGGATGTTTTTGGGTCCAAATTGCAAGGCAATGCAGGTGGATAGATGGGGAATGGATTCAACACCAAAGCACAAGCAAAAACACAACTAAACTTGGAATTGAAAGACTCAACAAAGATGAACATAAAATGACTCAAGAGAAGCTTGCAAACCAGATTTTTGTTGTTGTTGTTGTTTTTGAAGCTGGCTGCTTTGATATGGTGGCTCAACGTCCCAAAGCTCTGATACCACTTTGATGCGGGGATTAGCCGCAATGCTTCGGATCTAGACGAAGAGCTCTTGAACAACCAAAACTAGAAAGGTTCAAACAAGCTAGGAACTTGTGAAATGAAGCAAGGGCTCAAGAACACAAGAAACTAAAGAGAAACTGAAAATACAAGATAAATAAAAGGGAATAAGTAAGAAGAACCCGTAAAGACGAAAGCTCAACCCACCGGCACTCGAAGGATACCGAGAACAAAGCCAACGGATCAATACGATCCCTTCTCCTGCAACTCCACACAACTTGGCAATGGATTCTGCCAAGAGCACGAAGAGGGGACTTATGAAGGCCTACGAACACCAATCTCGAGAGAGATTAACAAACGCAAGACAACTAAGCTACAATTATCATCAACTTCATGAGAAACTCTCAAGCTCTCATTTGGGTTCCACAAAGGGAGTATTTTATCACATAAAAGGGTTCTCTCCCAAGTAATAAAAAGGCAAGTGGCTTATATAGTCCACGCATTCCAGCCAAGAAAACAACACAAAATAACATAAGTGAGCTGCTTCTGCAGTGCTCACCGCGGGATGTGGTGAACCTCACCACGGGTGCGGCCAGAAGGAGGGGACTTGTTGTCTCGGTGTGCTCCGATGGTGATCATTGTCTTGAGGTTGGGCTTGAATTCTTCTTACATTGTGGCCTCCTTTGTTAAGCACAAGGCAATGACAAAGTCCAACTCTTCTTGGAGCGTTTTAGCTCGTGACCTTGTGACGGGGCCTTCGGGCGAAGAAGGAGGTTGAGGGGATGGTCCCGCATCACGCCCGCCATAAGGAAGCCGCCGAGGCCTTGCGCGCGGCCCATGTCGAATTGGCTGCGCTCTGCCACAAGAGGGAGGCCGCCGCCGCCGCTGCCACTGTTGCTGCCGCCGCCGTCGACGCCCGCATGGCTGCCCTCGAGCTTAGCTTGGCCACCATTGCCGTCGGCCCCTTATTGGCCCCTCCCAGGGCCAATTGCGTCGCGCCGCAGCCGCTCCCCACTCCAGTCGCAGCCACGGCCGTGCCCGCCGCTGCCACACGCCTTACTCAGCCCCCTTTGGCTTTCACCCTCCCCGTGGGCCTCCGTGACGAGATCATTGCTGAGGCCGTCGACGAGGCCGGGAGTCCCATGTAGGTCACCACATTAGCCCCCGTGCTCCCGTTCCAGTCGGCACCGCGAGCTACGCCATCATCGGTGCCGAAGACGGCATCTCCACCGCCTCTGGTGCGTTTGCTCCCACAAGCCACGGTGCATGCGCCCCCATCGGCGTTGGTGCCCGCACAAGCCCGGGCCTCGGTGCCCTCGCCCGCTATGATGGCCGCGCCCTTGGAGGAACCGCGACTTGGCTGGCCGCCGCCCATCACCGTGAGCGGTTCCTTGTCGCCATTTGGTAGACCTCCACAAACCCACCCTCATGGAGGTCGGCGCCCTGGCTGGCCCACCGAAGGAGGCGTGCGCCTTACTTCCGCCATCACTACCGCCGGGGATGCATGCTCGTGGAATGGCCCTTGTGGACCCTTCCCCCAATGATGAGTGGTACCCGACGGACCGAGACAAGATTGTCAACATCTTGTCTCCGAGGTATGAGCTTTCCTCTCCTAGTCATGCTTACACTTTCATGCTTTCCATTCATTTGTCTTTGCATGCACCCATGACACTACTTAGTGATGAGAATCAAACCCCCAAAGGAGTTCTTCTTCCCAAGTGAAGCTAGATCGTGCCTAGGCTAGGGCTTCTTCTCCTTCCTTCTTGATTCCAAGGCAAATTCCAAGGTATTCTTGGTGGGAGATGGACGAAATGGCTATGGATCTTGAACTTGGGGTGGCCGAACCAATGGAAGCCAAGGAACCCTCTCGGAGAGAGGATTCTTGGCTTGGATCTTGAGCTTGAGAACTAGAACAAGTGCTTGATTGTTTTGGTGGAGTTGAATGAGATTAAGAGAGATTGAATGTTGAGGGTTTTGAGTTGATAGAAGATAGTGGCTGCCTAGAGGGAGATATACTCAACCTTAGGCTTTGCCACTCTTTAATTCTTTAACTAGTGAGAAAAGGAAGACAAGACAATACTTAAATAGTCTAGGGTTGCTAGGGGATTAGGAGCCCATATGCAAATGGGTCCACACATCCACAAAAGGAAGCACACTAAAATAAGTAGCAAAGGGAAACACACTAAGGAAATAACAAAGGAAAGCCAAGGCGGAAGGCAAACCCTGACTCGGCTAGGAACTCGGCCGGGTCAGGCTCAGTCGACGTAACTCGGCCCCTGACTCGGCCGGGTCAGGCTCAGGTGGGCCGGGTCAGGCTCAGGTGCCCTTCCTTTGTGTCGCGCGCCTTGATGCCTTGGAGTCGAAGCCGGGGATAAAAGCCATAATGGCTTGGATATAGACGTGCGCACAAATGCCTTGGAGTCGAAGCATTGTTGATGCTTGAGTGTCGTGGCATTGATGCGCCGGCGTCTTGGGTTGGTACTCATCACTCTCCCCTTCTTGAAGGAGAATTGTCCTCAATTCGATCATCGGGGACCGGGGGCACATAAGGCAAGTAGGCATCCATAAGACGGCTTGGAAGAGCTCCCAACGCCATGGCAGGTGTACTCCAAGGAGACGTCAAAAAGGCCCTAAGCAAGGTTGCCGCCGACATGGTCCTACAACAAAGCAACTCAACAACAAAATGTGAGAATATCCTACTCCCCGGGGTGGCTCTACGAAGGGCCCGAGGCACGGTCCAACAGGGAGATGGGGTCGGTTCATGCGCAACCCTAATGGGGTAGGTGATGGGAGGGCTTAGGTCCGGTGGCCAAATGTGGAAAAGGAAAATAGTGGCCATCCTCAAGGCAAAGTGTGAGATCCTACAAGTTAGGGGGTTGGCCATGTGGGAGAGATGAACTAGTAGCACCCAAAGAGAATCTCTCCCCTTCTTAGGAGTTGGCCACCCGACTACAAGGGTGAGATACACAACCACCCAAGTTCCGGTATAAGAGAATACAAGAATGCTAGGGTGAGGAGGGCGATACCTAGGACAAATCAATGGGACAAACACCCAAGCACGGGGCCACCAACCAAGTGACAAGCTAAGGTGAGGTCCTAACGAAAGGGTCCCTAAGGAGGCTAGGTGCGGGGCTATCCTCAAAGGCTCCGTGTCAACCTGAAATACCTTATTCATGAGGTGCCTAGGAAGGGATGTATGGCCAGTCCATAAAGGTCCATAATCAACATGATACTCCATGGGTAAGGGGTTCTAAGGAAGCGCTCTAGGTATAATCCTCAAAGGTCCCCAAACAACATGACAAAGCTTTTGCAAAGAAAACCTAGGGGAGGATCTAGGCATACTCAAGGACAATGAGGAGAGATGGCAGCCCGTACCCCCATAATAGGCCCAAAAATCAACATGGCAAAGACGCATAATAAGGGCATTATCATGGTATGGGGTACGCATACTCAACACATGACGCGTCTGAAGGATGGAATATGCAAAACACACAACATACGTCACTAGGAGAGGAAAGGAATGAAGTGAATGCATCTCATGCAACAAGGATGGGGAGCTATGAAGCAAACATGAGTATGCCAAATCCAAGGGTATAACAATCAAGCCTTTTGTATTGCCTAAGGCACTACATGCAATAACATGAGAGGTATATGCCATAGGAAGTGTAAGGTCATGTGCAAGAGTAGTGGTATCACTCTTCCTAAGCCTAAGTATATGCTTCATGATGCAACAAGTCAAACAATTGTCATACTTAGGCATGTAGGAAATAACAAGGAAGAAGTAAAACTTTGTCGGCATGAAGTGAGACATGGAACTATAATGCAAACAAGAATGTGTGGTCCGAGATGCAAAACAGTGTGTCTTCATAAATAAAGCTCTATCCAAATGTGTAAATGGACACGCATGCAAAGTATCACTCAAGGGCATAAAAGGAGAGACAAAAGAAGGTACCTCCCTAAATATAGGGGACATTGGAGCGTCTCCGTTGTAGGGGTTAAGAGCTGGCCTTGGCGGCTTGTAAGGCTCATCATCCATAGCATGGACCTCCTCTTGGAGTGAGAATGGCAAGCAAGAAGGAACAAGAGGTGTGGCATCCACCCAAGGCATAGCCAAAGAGCTCATGGAGCTGCGAGTGATGATAGGGCGAGGCACCCACTGAGGCGCAACCAAGGCACCCCCAGATGCGGTCATGGATCCTTGAGGCGCAGCAGGGGCGCTGCACGGCATAGCCGAGGTGCGATGAGGCACGGCCAAGGCGCGCTGGGGCTCGGACAAGGCGCAATGGGGCTCGGGCAAGGTGTCATGGCGCGGCGCGGATGAGGCATCGTGAGGAGCGGCTGAGGCCATGTGAGGCGCGCCCGAGTCAATGTCAAACACGTCCAAAGGAGGCTGAGGCACATGCAAGGGTACCTGAGGTGCGACCAAGGCGCATGTAGGCTCTTCCAAGGCAAACTGAGGCGCGGCCATAGAACGAGAAGGCACAACCGAAACTATCCGAGGTGCGACCAATGCATGTTGAGGAGCGCCAATTGCAGCGTTGTTGTGGACCTCTTCCCAAGGTGCAACCACGTCAATAGTAGCCTCTTCGTGGGCTTCATGGTCGGAGATGTGGTGGTTGAGCATCGGGAAGGCGCGTTCAAACGCACTTGGGCTGGCTAGCGTGGACCTCGGGGCATAGTGGTGAGCCATGACATAGACGAGTTGGGCCCAAGTTTGGATGGGCGGGAAGTCTCCGAGGCGTATGCATTCTTGCACCTTTGGCCACCACGTGCGGGCATAGTCGGTGAAGTACCAAGTGGCGATGCGCACCTCCTCGCGAGCATCATAATCCCAGCGGCCAAAGACATAGCGTGTGTGGCACTCCCATGCTAAGAACTCGGAACCACCGTCGTTGCAACCAGTGAAGGAGTAGAAGGACACCCCTACACCATGGTCCTCGGTTTGGCTAGGCACATAAAGGTTCGACTGGGGCCGAGCTCGAGCATGCCGGTAACCGGATGGCATTCGGTCATATCCTCCTCTTGGTGGCATGGAATGAGGCGCTGAGGGGCGCTTGGAGCTGCGGCCGGGAACACCATAGGAAGCTCGAGGTCGAGGGCGGTGGTATTGTTCAAACCCGATGGCTTTCTCAAGGAGATAATCGAACTCATCATCCATCGGATATTCCATGGCCTCGTCACCTAGGAAAACCAAAGGAAAACGCCAATCAAATGTTCCAAGGAAAGTGGTAAGACATAACACAAGACCAAATAAAACAAACAAGGGAAATGCAAGAAGGGAATATCAAACAAACAAACAACACACACAATGATGTCTACACAACAAGACAAGTGAGGTCTACGGCAAGCAAAGGGCAATCAAAGAAAAGAGACTAAGACATAAGCAAGACAAGTCAATGGCTCATGCAAGGGTTGCCAAGGAAAGGTATTGCATGTAACTTGACAAATGGGAGAAACCCAAGACACCTTCTAACCAAGCCAATGTGTATTCCTTAGGCTATGTAGATAAAAGGACCAAAGTGTAACTTAGGGTGGAAAGCTCAATGGGAGAGCAATTCAGCCAACCTATGGGTCCAACAAGAGGGTGAAGTAGCTATGGCAAGGGAGAGAAGAACATGGAGGGGAGGGCTTAGTGGCCCAAGTTGCCAAGTGAGGGTGAGAGAGCCCACCAAGGGTTGTGGCTACAAACCTAAAGAAAAAAAGAAAATGAGCTTGACCTTTGCTTTGCCTTTTGTATTTTTATTTTTTTTGTATTCGGTTGTCTTTTTTTTTTTTTTTTTTGGGTCTCTTGCCTTTTGTTTTGACCTCTTGAAAATATGTTTGGCTTTTTCTTAGGCAAATGGAAGTAAGGCCTAAATAGACTTAGTGTTTTGAATCAAAGAGTGGAGCCACAACACATTTTTTTGTAATGAAGGCAACAAGGGATGCAGATTTTTCTTTGTTTAGAATTGCCAAGTCACCATGTAGTGGTGTGACTAGGCCTAGGAAGATAAGAGAAAGAGGGCCCCTTGCCACACAATTTCGGCCCCCTAATATGGCCTGCACTAAGGTATTGTCCTTATAATCCTCCCACTATCCCATCATCCTAAGGTACTAATTGGCCTTTTACCTAAAATAGATAAAGGAAGACAAAGAGTACAAGGAGAAGGTGGAGGAGGTCTCCCAAGGACAAGGTACAAGCATGCAAGGACAAGGGGACCACAAGTACACAAGGACAACAATTCAAACAAGGAGCAAGCAAAGCAATATTTCGGCCATGGAGCAAGGTGGGGGCTGTGGGGCGGCAGCTAGGGTGGTGGTGGGCTGAGCTACGGTGGCAGGGGAGGTGTTCCGGCGGCCGGAGGTGGTGGAGGCGCCAGAGATGGTTTTTTTTGTGATTTTTGGTGCGTTTTTGGTGGGGGAACAAGGGACAACAATGATGAGCACTAAAATAGCATGAAAACATGAAGAAAATACATGGAAAAGGCAGAAAACTGAGCATGCAAACTTCAACACAAAACAAGAAGAAACAAGAAAAAATTCTAGCTAGCAAGGGAGACAAAGAACAAAACACATGGAACAATGGAAGCAACAAAGGAGAACATGCTAGCTATGGACAAGAACCATAAAAACGAAATTTTTGAAGGGAGAAGATGACTTAGCTTGGGCACTTGGCTCTTGATACCAATTGATGAGAATCAAACCCCCAAAGGAGTTCTTCTTCCCAAGTGAAGCTAGATCGTGCCTAGGCTAGGGCTTCTTCTCCTTCCTTCTTGATTCCAAGGCAACTCCAAGGTATTCTTGGTGGGAGATGGACGAAATGGCTATGGATCTTGACATTGGGGTGGCCGAACCAATGGAAGCCAAGGAACCCTCTCGGAGAGAGGATTCTTGGCTTGGATCTTGAGCTTGAGAACTAGAACAAGTGCTTGATTGTTTTGGTGGAGTTGAATGAGATTAAGAGAGATTGAATGTTGAAGGTTTTGAGTTGATAGAAGATAGTGGCTGCCTAGAGGGAGATATACTCAACCTTAGGCTTTGCCACTCTTTAATTCTTCAACTAGTGAGAAAAGGAAGACAAGACAATACTTAAATAGTCTAGGGTTGCTAGGGGATTAGGAGCCCATATGCAAATGGGTCCACACATCCACAAAATGAAGCACACTAAAATAAGTAGCAAAGGGAAACACACTAAGGAAATAACAAAGGAAAGCCAAGGCGGAAGGCAAACCCTGACTCGGCTAGGAACTCGGCCGGGTCAGGCTCAGTCGACGTAACTCGGCCCCTGACTCGGCCGGGTCAGGCTCAGGTGGGCCGGGTCAGGCTCAGGTGCCCTTCCTTTGTGTCGCGCGCCTTGATGCCTTAGAGTCGTGCGTCTTGATGCCTTGGAGTCAAAGCCGGGGATAAAAGCCATAATTGCTTGGATATAGACGTGCGCACAAATGCCTTGGAGTCGAAGCATTGTGGATGCTTGAGTGTCGTGGCATTGATGTGCCGGCGTCTTGGGTTGGTACTCATCACTTAGTCCTCTACCCCCGGCATGCGCCACTTTGGGTACCCTTGTGAGACATTTTTTGGCTGATATTTCCCCTATCCGAGAGCGTGATCCTAGTGTCCTTCGAGCCCCGTTTAGGCAATTGTTACTTAAGGATGCCATCATGTGCCATATAGAGTTTGGAATCGCAACACCCTTCGCCACCTTTGAGTATTATACCTTGGCACCGACACTTGCTCCCCCTTTGCCTCGGTTACATCCCCCCGGCCCTTACACACCCTTTGCTCGTCCATCCACCCCTTGGGAAGACCTAGCTATGGTTTTTCTAATGGGATTGCACACGCGTAAGAAGGGGAGGGATTCCATGTATGTTTTAGGTGAGACAACCCCTAGGAGAGCTCATGACATTTCTTGTCTACTACCGACACCATACAACCGGGTTAGCTCCCTTTCCAATTGGCTTTGAGGCACCTTTCCATGGAATCCCTAATGCTATTGTGGTGGTTTGGGCACCCTCTTTAGTGACTCGTTTTTGGAGATTTTGGTGGCTGCATTTTGGGATGTGCTATATCTTTGACTCTAGGTGCCCTCGCCCCCCCGATGACTTGCTTAGAGCCATCCTTAGGGTTCCCCCGCACCGTTGGCTAACTTTTCCATTCCTTGTTGAGTTTGCTTATTTCAAGCCCTCGGCGCACATGCCTCCATTGTTGGCACGGATTCCATGTGCGCACCACTGCAAGCCTCACCCGTGCGGCCCGTGACGCCTCCCACGTGCTCAAGCGGCTTGTCGATGATGTTTTTATGCCGATGCTTCCCGAGGCCCACACCGCATTCCTTGTGGCGGACTTCGGCCCTTATGTGCCCCCGGTCCCCGATGATCGAATTGAGGACAATTCTCCTTCAAGAAGGGGGGAGTGATGAGTGTCAACCACCCATCAACAAGGATTCAAGACCTTGACCACCAAGATGCCGACGCATCAATGCCACGACACTCAAGCATCGACCATGCTTCGATTCCAAGGCATTTATGCGCGCTCTATATCCAAGCCTCTAAGGCTTTTATCCCCTTTCTATTTTGGTTATTTAGTTTCATAATTCTAGCATTGCCTTAGTGAGTGTGAAGAGCCATTTGCATATGGGCTTTAACTCACTAAGGCCCACTAGAGTTTTCTTTTATTTGTGGGCGTGTGGACCCATTTGCATATGGGCTCCTAGTCCACCAAAACCCTAGAACTATATAAGTCACTCCTTGGCTTCCTTGTTCATTTGGTTGAAGATTATAGAAGTGGACATTTCCCTTAGGTTGAGTATATCTCCCTAAGGCCTTCTTCCACTTACTTCTTTCAACCCAAACTCTCTCAAACACTCTCCTCTTCTCAATCTCTCCATCTCTCACAATTCAATACTTGAACCACAAGTGTATCTCGGTCCTTGTTCTTCACGGCCAAGGAACCCCCAAGGAGGGCTTTGATGTGTCCTTGCCTCTTGTGTCAAGCCAAGTTGTCAAAGGAGACGCCTTGGATCTAGTCTTGGTTGGGAAGTCACGTCTGAACGTCTCAGTTGATGAAGATGATGCTGAATGCATTGAAGAACGCGATGTTTGGTGGTGGTGGTGATCACGACGGTGATGGAAGCGAGTTGATGGAAGTATGGATAGCGGTGGCAGAAGCGATTGAATGGAGGGATAGCCGACTTGAAGGGACAAGTCGTTGATGTCGTAGCGTCGATTGCGGAGGGGATAAGCTCGATGGAGATCGAGTGGTTGCCGTAGCGTCGGCGGCGGAGTGAATGGGGATGAGAGGGATATGGGTGACATCCGATCAAGGGAAGGAGGGATTAACACTCGACTTTAAACCTTGAATTTTAACTTTGAACGTGAGCAATAAAGAGTACAAAGTAGGGTATAAATAGGGAAGGGGTCTCGACCAAGACCTAATGGGCTTGGGTCGAAATGAGCCTAAGGGCTAGCCCATGCAAGCATGCAAAAGGCACAAACCCTAAAAGATAAAAGGAAACTATCTTAAATGCTATAAATAAGGAAACTATCTAAAACGTTGCAAATAAGGAAACTATCTAAACAAGCTGGAAATACCAAATATAGATATCGTCTGTAAAAGAACGCGTGGAACTCAGTGACGCGGTGAAGGCTTTGAAGTGATCATCGCGTGAGACGACGACATGTCAAAGTCTTCAGAAGAACGCGTTCTTTCACTCTCGATGGTGGCGAGGACGACGAGTCTGGGCTTGGTCTCTGGGCTTCCTTGGCTGGCGACGGCGCGTGTAATCAAAGACGCGACGGCGGCGGCGATGGCCTTGGACCTGGACCTTGTCACTGGGCCTTGTGAGCGTAGGCTCATGGCTTCTTTCTCGTCTTGGGCCGTCATGGGAGGCAGGGTCACATCACCCTCCCCCACTTGGTTGTGAAGCGTCCCCGCTTCACCATCATCAAACTCGGGTTCAACATATGGAGTCTAGTCGGCCACGTTGTGGGACGCGTGGACTCCAAAATCAGGTGGGAGCTCGAGCTGATAGGCATTGTCCCCTATGGCCTTGACCACGCGGAAGGGACCATCTCCACGCGGTGCCAATTTGTGCTTTCGCCGCGAGGGAAATCTCTCTTTGCGAAGATGCACCCAGACAAAGTCTCCGGGGGCAAATACGATGCGGCGGCGGCCTATGTTCTTCTGTGCGGCATACTGCACGGCCCTCCTCTCCAGTTGCTCCTTGGTTTTGCGATGAAGTTCCTATACCTGCTTGGCGCGGTTGGAGGCGGAGACGTGCACTGGGTCACGTAGTGGACGCGACGACAGATCCAGCGGTGTCAATGGGTTGAGGCCATACACCACTTCGAAAGGTGTCAACTTGGTCGCCGTGTGCTTGCATCTATTGTAACAAAACTCGACAATTGATAGTAAGTCCTCCCAACGCTTAGGGTTGGCTTTGAGCATCGTGCGAAGGAGGGCTCCTAGAGTTCTATTGGTGACCTCCGTTTGGCCATCGGTTTGGGGGTGGTAGCTAGTCGAGAATAGGAGTTTGGTCCCTAGCTTTCCCCA
The DNA here is from genome assembly GCA_027886185.1 of Rheum nobile. NCBI lineage: Eukaryota > Viridiplantae > Streptophyta > Magnoliopsida > Caryophyllales > Polygonaceae > Rheum > Rheum nobile. The sequence continues at coordinate 839,983 of WOAB01000765.1, read as the reverse complement.
AAGAGTTCTCCAAAAATGACCAACAAACTTAGAATCCTTGTCACTAACAATGGTACGCGGGACTCCATGAAGACGCACCACATGCTCAAAGAATAAATCAGCAATCTCACTAGCACTATGGGTGGTCTTACAAGCTATAAAATGTGCCATCTTAGAAAATCTATCTACGACCACAAAAATAGAGGCTTTACCTCGTCTAGAGAGGGGCAAACCCGTGATGAAATCAATAGACAAATCTTCCCAGGGGGCACTCGGAATGGGCAAAGGAGTGTAGAGGCCGTGAGGACTAGAGTTAGCTTTGGCTCTCTGGCAAGTCACACAACTCCTACAAAACCTAGTCACTTGGTGGGTCATGTTAGGCCAAAAGAAATGCTCTCTTAGCGCATCTAAGGTCTTCCTAATCCCAAAGTGTCCACGACTCGCGTGTGCTTCCTCAATCAATAGGAGCCTAATGGAAGATCTAGGAATGCATAGACGACTAGCCTTATACAAATATCCCTCAGAAAGGTAAAACGTCTCAAACTCATGCGATCTCAGGCAGTGCTCAAGAATAGGGGCAAAGAAAGGGTCACTAGCATATAAATCTTTAATCAAAGCAAAACCCAAAATCTTAGTTTGCACTTGAGTCAAGAGAACATACCTGTGAGACAGCGCGTCAGCAACGATGTTATCTTTCCCTTTCCTGTGAACAACGACATAAGGGAATGTCTCCAGAAACTCCACCCAGTGAGCATGGCGGCGATTGAGGTGAGCTTGGCTCTTCAAATAGCTCAGCGCGGCATGATCACTGTGGATGACAAACTCACGCGGCCAGAGGTAGTGTTGCCAAGTCTTCAGCATGCGTACTAAGGCATAAAGCTCTTTGTCGTTCGTGGGGTAATTGAGAGTGGCTCCTGTGAGCTTCTCACTGAAGTAGGCAATTGGCCTCTTTTCTTGGTGTAGCACACCACCAAATGCCGATGTCAGAGGCATCACACTCTACTTCGAAGTGTTTGGTGAAATCTGGAAGCTGGAGCAATGGCGCTTGGCATAACGCAGTCTTCAAGGCAGAGAAGGCGCGTTCATGGGAATCCTGCCACAAAACTGTGCTTCCTTTCTTGGTGAGCTCGTGAAGTGGCACGGCAATGGAGGAAAAGTCGCATACAAAACGCCGATAAAAGCCCGTGAGACCGAGAAAGCTTCGCACTTGTGTCAGAGTTGTAGGCATGGGTCAGTCCCTGATGGCCGCGATCTTTTCCTCGTCAACGCGTAAACCATCGCTACTAACAATGTAGCCCAGAAAGTTGGTTGACGCGGAGCAAAAGGAACACTTAGCTAGATTGGTGAATAGGTGCTCTTGGCGAAGACACTCTAATACTTGTAGAAGGTGATCGGCATGGTCGTCGAGGCTCCGGGAATACACAAGTATGTCATCGAAATAAACGACAACAAACTTGTCAAGGAAAGATCTCAACACGTGGTTCATCACGCGCATGAATGTGCTGGGCGCGTTCGTCAGCCCAAAGGGCATGACTAGCCACTCGTAGAGCCCATACTTGGTTTTGAATGCCGTCTTCCATTCATCACCTTCTTTCATTCTGATCTGGTGATAACCACTCTTCAAATCAATCTTGGAGAAGAGTATCGCGCCATGAAGTTCATCAAGCATATCATCAAGGCGGGGAATAGGGTGCCTATACTTGACTGTGATCTGGTTTATGGCACGGCAATCAACACACATTCTCCAGGTGCCATCTTTCTTGGGCACAAGGATCACATGCACAACACAAGGGGAAAGAGATTCCCTTACGTACCCGCGATCTAGCAATTCTTGGACTTGGCGTTGTAGTTCTTTGGTCTCTTCTGGACCAGCTCTATAAGCAGCGCGGTTGGGCAAAGAAGCACCTGTAACAAGATCAATCTGGTGCTCAATGCCTCTCAGGGGAGGTAATCCTTGTGGCAACTCATCTGGGAACACGTCTTGGAACGCGGCAAGCAACTTCGCGATCGATGATGGTAAGACCGCGTTCTGCGACGATTCTGGTATGCACGGGGTTGGCACAAGTAGAAAACATGATGCTTTGCCAGTGACACATGTAGTGAGGTCACTGGGCCTGGCCAAAAGAACGCGTTGCTCACAGGTTCCTTGTAAAGGATGCGCTGGGGGCAACGAAAGATGTGGGGAACTTGGTGTCCCAACTATGGCGTTGTGCTTCTTCTTGCTAGCGCCTGAAGGAGATGAAGTGTGACCAGATTGGGGCGTAGTGCACGCGGTCTCTATGGCCTTTTGGCGATCGCGTTCGACCTGGTCCTGCAAGATCTCATGGGGAGACATTAGATGCAAAGTGACGCACTTCCCGTGGTAATTGAACACATAAGTGTTCAAATACCCGTCATGGAGCACGCGCCTGTCAAATTGCCATGGGCGCCCAAGCAAAATATGGGTGGCATCCATTGCAATGACATCACAAAGAATAGAATCACAGTATTGGCCTATAGAAAAAGAAATTAAACATTGGCGAGATACTGTGTTACCTGGACTAGAAGAAATCCATTGGAGGGCATAAGGTTGTGGATGAGGTGTCGTAGGCAATTTGAAGTGGTTGACAACCTTCTCATTCACAATATTGGCACAAGATCCGCCATCAATAATAACACTTAAGGAAGCTGTTTGGACTAGAGCCCTTGTGTGGAACAAGTTCTCTCGTTGATCGCTTAAGTTGGCTTCCTTTACGGTGAGGAGACGACGCGTCACCAAGCTCAATGGTGTGCCCGCGTGCAGAGACGTGGGTTCGCAGTCATACGCATCTTCATCCTCCTCTGCATTGTCTTCAGGGATCGCGTCAAGTGTGGCCTCCTCGTCCTCACAAGACTCATAGCCGGCGGTGGCTGTGGAGAATAACACTTTGCGAGCATTGGGACAATCTTTCTTGTAGTGGCCTCTTCCACCACATTTGTAACACTCAATATCACGTGCCCGATCATTGCTCTATGGAGCCTGTCGTGGCGCGTTCTGGTGCGGTGCGATGGTTGGCGTCTCGGTCTTCGCCTTGGAGGCTTGGCTAGATGCGGATGTGGTAGAGGCACTAGGGAAAACATTAGTATAAGGTAAACCACTAGAGTTAGAAGGATACCTTTGTTGTCCACTGGAATATGTGTAAGATTTCCGGTGAGATAATTGGGCATGAATCTGCATCGCCGTGTGGGTGAGTGTGTTCACGTCTTTGATGGGCAAAATCTCGAGCTGATCACGGAAGTTAGTGTTCAAGCCACTCAAGAATTTGGTCCTCAGAGTAGATGGTGCAACAAAGATGTTGGCCTTGTAATACATGTCTTCAGGCTTGGAAAAGAACTCGAGTGGAGTCATCGATCCCTGGCGAGCCATGGCAATGTCCAATCTCATTTGATTTCGGTAGTCTGGAGGCCCGTATTTCCGGGTCATTACGTAGACTAATTGATGCCATTCTGTGACTCGTGCTCTGTGGCGTCGAACGCAGTCATCTTCGAACCTATGCCACCACACACGGGCGGCTCCTCGGAAGTTAAGCGTCGTGGCGTCAACATGGTCCTCAGGTGGTGGCACACGATTATAGCGAAGAGTGTACTCTGTAGCCTGCACCCATTCAAGAAACACAGATGGGTTGTAATCACCATGAAAATGCTCGATTTTTACCTTGACGTGGGGTCGCTGGTATCGAGGCTGTTCTGGGGCTGGGTTGAACACGTTGTGTGGGGCAGCGTCATAAAGAGGGTTGTTAATGGTGCGCAATCCATGTGGTCTATCGCGTCCAATGTAGTGTCTATCGCGTTGTTCGCGATCTTCGCGGACAAAGTCATCCCTGGGCGCGTAGGCGTCATCGCGTTGACGTCTTTGTGGCTGGGGGTCATAGTTGTCGCATCGATTGTCTCGTTGTTGAACATCGCGACGCTCGCCGCCAATGTCAGGAACGCGTTCTCCTCTGGGGCGGAGACGCGGCGAAGGTATCCAATCCGAAGGGTGATCCTGCAACTCAATGGGATCTCCAAGAGGTGGATGGAAAAAATTTGGATTGATCATACCTGAGTCCTCGATCTCTTCGTCATCATACTCATCGAAGTTGTCTTGGACATTGGGTGTGATCGACGTGTAGCCATCGTCATAATGCGGTGTCCAGACACTTTGGTGTCATAGATGATCGCGTACATCATGGCTGCGTTACTGAGTAGGGGGTGTCCTCAAAGGATCATCGCGGGGGGCAACTCCACGATCGCGGTGACTGTGTCTTCTTGGCGTCACGTCGGCTTGGGCAGCTTGACGACGTCGGCCATCGCGTGGTGTAGAGGCTTGCACACGGCGCTGTGTTCTCCGAGAGGCATACATGTCATCAAAATTGTAAGGTTCAGAGTACTCACCTCGATCATCCTCGGCGTCGTGGTCGTAGTCGGAGCCGTCGTCGAAGCCAGCAGGTGTGGCTCTGGGGACATAGCGGTCCGCGTGGGAAACGAAGCCTTGGCGACTCTCGATGACACTCTGCATTCTGTTGAGTTGTGGTTGATGTTGAGACGTCGAATGCAGTTTGCCTTTGCCTTTGTCGACTCTCGTCTTCGATGGACCCGCGTCAGTAGCTCCAACTGGAGGCGGCACGTCCATAGCACTTGGAGGGGTAGGAGTCAGCACGATGGGTGCCACTATTCTTAGAGCCTGGATCAAGGTTTGATCTTCGGACAATTCCATAATTGGATCGCGTTGTTGGTCTTCTGGTGGTTGGCCTTGAGGTAGAACCAACTGTGGGGGTTGATCTCGATTTGTTGTGTCGACTTCGTAGTCGTCTTGACTGGATCCAATCTGCATCGTGCCTATAACAAGACGGTCAGACATGGGAGTAAAAACGAACCAAAAGACAACAAAGAACAACAATCAAGCAAATCACTAATCAAGTCACAAAGTTCATGTAGGTAGGGCTTGTTTGGGCTTGTCGTGAGGGCGGCTTGGTTTGCACAAGAGTTGGTGTATCAAGCAAGTTGCAATCAAACAAACAAGAACAAATTGAAACCCTAAACAAACGGAAACAAAGCAACCGAGTAGCAAGAAATCACCTTCTAGGAAGCTACCTAGACGATGGAGAGATTGAGAAGATGAGCTTAGACCTGGGTGAGGGATTTAGGGTTGCCTTATTTTGGCTTTACCTAACTTTGGAAACCTTTTTTTTTAATATATTTTTGATATCTTTTTTTTTTTTTTTTTAATATCCGAGATCTTATCTTTTGATCTTTGCGGATTGCAAAAGGAAACAAAATAAAAAAAGGTCTAAGTAACTAGAATATCACAAGTGTGATCTTTGTAGAGAGAGGAAAGAGAAGATAAGATTTTGATGATATCTAATAAGGAAATTGGTAAACTTAACTAAAAAGCAAAATCAAGCAAACAAGAAACTTCTATCCACGCATGAACTAAGGAAACAAAATATTCAAGCATGTAAGATAACAAAATTACCTAACACACCAAAACTTGGGAAAGCAGAAAAAAAATTCGGCCAAGGTGTGACCTTGTAGAAACCTAAAGGTCAGCAAAGATGGAAAATTTCTGGTTTTTCGTAATATTTTTTTCGCGAGATAGTACGAAAGCAGAGATGGGGGTCAAGAAAAATTGTGAACGAAATTGAAACTTGAGTTCGTGACTTACAAGACTGCTGGGCTCTGATGGCAGTTGATGTGTCATTTCCTCCTGTGTCAAGCCAAGTTGTCAAAGGAGACGCCTTGGATCTAGTCTTGGTTGGGAAGTCACGTCTGAACGTCTCAGTTGATGAAGATGATGCTGAACGCGTTGAAGAACGCGTTGTTTGGTGGTGGTGGTGATCACGGCGGCGATGGAAGCGAGTTGATGGAAGTATGGATAGCGGTGGCAGAAGCGATTGAATGGAGGGATAGACGACTTGAAGGGACACGTCGTTGATGTCGTAGCATCGACTGCGGAGGGGATAAGCTCGATGGAGATCGAGTGGTTGCCGTAGCATCGGCGGCGGAGTGAATGGGGATGAGAGGGATATGGGTGACGTCCGATCAAGAGAAGGAGGGATTAACACTCGACTTTAAACCTTGAACTTTAACTTTGAACGTGAGCAATCAAGGGAAGGAGGGGTCTCGACCAAGACCTAATGGGATTGGGTCGAAACGAGCCTAAGGGCTAGCCCACGCAAGCATGCAAAAGGCACAAACCCTAAAAGATAAAAGGAAACTATCTTAAACGCTATAAATAAGGAAACTATCTAAACAAGCTGGAAATACCAAATATAGATATCGTCTGTAAAAGAATGCGTGAAACTCAGTGACGCGGTGAACGCTTTGAAGTGATCATCGCGTGAGACGACGACATGTCAAAGTCTTTAGAAGAACGCGTTCTTTCACTCTCGATGGTGGCGAGGACGACGAGTCTGGGCTTGGTCTCTGGGATTCCTTGGCTGGCGACGGTGCGTGTAATCAGAGACGCGACAGTGGCGGCGATGGCCTTGGACCTGGACCTTGTCACTGGGCCTTGTGAGCGTAGGCTCATGGCTTCTTCCTCGTCTTGGGTCATCATGGGAGGCAGGGTCACATCAGGCTTCCTTGGACTTGCCGGCGCCGCCACCTCCTTGGCTCCTCACGCCCACTTGTCCTCAGTTTTCCGGCGGCTCCACCACCCCTTCAAGCACCATTTGTAAGCTTCCCACGTCTAGGAAGGAGAAGGAGGCTCCCTTGGTCTAGATCTAGCTTCTAGAGGAGCAAAACCTCACCTTTGGAGGGTTGTTTCTCATCACTCTCCTTGCTCAGTAGCCTCGATGTGGCACTTGCTCCCATTCTTCATCTTCTAGCTCCTCTTCCTCATCATAGGCTCGCCTTGGCTCCTCATGATAGGCACGCCTTAGAATTCCCTAAAATTCATTAAAATGGTTAGGAGCATTAGGCTTATCTCTACGCCGGGGGAAGTTGGCGGCTATGGGCACTCGTCGCGTCTCTTGGGGCACGGCATTGGAGGGACCTCCCCGCTCAGTTTGGGGGCCAAGAGGCACGGCTGCGGGCTCGGATGCTCTTGTCTCCAATGCTACCATCCGATTGGACAAGATATCAATGTTGTCCGACATTGCCTTAAGCATGTTGAACAACTCGGGTGACACGGTGTCAGACCCTCCTTCATGTGATGGACTCCCTATATGAGACATGATCAACAAACTCCAAGAAACAAGTTAGGGTTAGTGAAATCAAAACATCCTCACAAGTGTTTACTCTCGTGTGTTTGATCGCTCACTCTCTTGTTGATGTCGATGCAAGCTTTTGGAATGTGGGGCTGCCTTGAGTAGATCAAAAACCTTCACGTGAGCTTGGTGAACTTAGACAACACTTAACCAATGTGGATTAGCTCTTGGACTTAAAATGATGGGCAATTCAGTTTGGTGAGCTAAATGTGTGTATGGAAGCTTGGAAATGGACTCAAAAGAAGATGACACGAAATGGATTCAAACAAGAAGACACACGGCTGGAATCACAAGGAATTAAACAACGAACCAAACACAACAAAGAGGCACACGAATGGAATCAAGACAACAAGAAAGAAACACAATCAAAGACACAAGGAAAAGTGCTTAGAGACTCAACAAAGCAATGTCATAACTAGCTTGCATTATCAATACTCATGAACTTGTGAACAATTGCCAATGATATGAAATGTGTTTAGGCTAGGTGAGTATGATATCAAGCTTGGGATGGGGTTTGTAGAGTTTAATAAACACTTGAAGATAACAACATGAGAGCAACAACAATCACGTCCAAGATGAGCTTCATGCATTCACACTTGTCTTTCTTTTCTTCTTCTTTCTCTTTTTTTTTTGAATTCTGTTTTTCTTTCTCCTTTTTCTTTCTTTTCAGATGCAAACTCTTTTTCTCTTTTTTTTTTTGAAGAAAAACGTGCACAACAACAATAGAAGACAAGGTAGGGCTGCTCTCTTTCTTTTCTTTCTTGTGTAGGTCACGTGAGCAACAATAGAAGACTTGTGGGCTGCTCTCTTTCTTTTTTGACTTGGCCTTGGACTTTGGAAGAAAAGAAGGCTGAGATGTATGGGCAAAGGGGTGTGGGCCGAAAATGTGAAGAGAGAAAGAGGTTTGAATGTTTGCCACTAATAGCAATAGGTAGCTTTCAAGCTCTCTTCCACATACAAGGCTGCAAAGGGCTGATTTTGACACTTTCCCAATCTTCCTAAGACAACCAAAATGGCTAGATAGAAAGCTATATGTCTCTTTGCCAAAAATGTTCCAAGTCACATGCACCACTTAACTTTTCAAACAATGAACAAGCATGGACAATGACATCTAGCTGGGCACGGCTGAGATGGAGGAGGTGTGGTGGCTGTTGGGTGGTGGTGGTGGTGGGAGCAAGGCGGCGGTGTGGTGTTTCGGTCGCCGGAGCAATTTTTTTGTTTTTTTGTTTTTGGGTTTGTGGCTGGCGTTTTTGTGGGCTTGGAGATGGCTTTTGTGGGGCGGCGGGTGGTGGTGGTGGGTGAGATGGTGGTGATATCAAGCACAAGCAAAGTCCACAATTCACAAGCACAAGCAAAACAAAACTAGAAACAACAAAGCAAGAAAACACAAGAAGAAACAAGAGAAATGGCTTTAAGACTCAAAGGAGCTAACCACAAGGGTGGCTCGGCACAAAGAAACAACAAAGAACAAGGTTAGAGTGCTCAAAGAGCATGAAAATCTGAGGTGAAGATATTAGGAGGTATGAAGGAAAACCAACTTGAAATAATGAAAGAACCTTGAATGAAAACCAATTCAAGACCCAAGTCAAATGAGCAAGAGACCAACCTTACCATACAATCTTAGAATCTTAAACCTTAGAACTCGGCAAGAAGAACAACAAACAAGATGAACAACAAATAAACAAAGGATAGATAAGGGGGATATAGAAAGAACCGAATTAAACAATGGAGAGACCCTTGGAGCCCTAAGGTGTCTCCCAAGAACCAAACCAAATGACAAGACAACCCTTCCTTCTACAATCTCACACAACAATGGACGTATCCAAAGAGCACGAGAAGGATTCTTGTGAAGCCTACGAGCACCAACCCTATGGAGGAGATTGACACAACGCAAGGGCAGTCAAGCAAGATCGAATCAACCAAGAGAAGCCTCTCCCATGAGAGCTATCGTTTTTCATTTGCACAAAGCAACAACCAATATCTGAAAATCTCCCTAAAATGACAACATACATGGCCTTAAATACCCTAGAGGAGTTGGCCCAACAAGCTCCAAAAAGGCCCAAGTAAAAGGCATCTAAAATAGTCTTAAAACACACTTAAAAACAAACAAAGAAGCTAAGCTTCAACTGGCCCCACGTGCATGGTCATCCCAGCAAAGAAAAAGTGTTTTGAGGGAGCGCACGGTTTGTAACAAACCGTGCCACAAACGTGCCGTCCTCCAGAGGCCCAAAATTTGTGTTTTGGGGCAGCACACGGTTTGTGACAAACCGTGCCACAAACCGTGCCGTCCTCCAGAGGCCCATAAATTGTGTTCTGGGGCAGTGCACGGTTTGTGACAAACCTTGCCACAAACCGTGCCGTCCTCCAAAGTGGCTCGCCTTCATTCTCCCTCGCATGGCTTGGCTTCCTCAAATGGCTTGACTTGAACCCTTGTGAGTGGGCCATCTCCTCTTATGGGTGCCTTAGGACCTCTTGTGTTAGGTGAAGTCCCATGGAAGAGCCTTATTGGCCTTACCACACGCGCCCATGGCAAGGCACTGGGATTTGGTGGTTGTAATCCCTAAAATGTAGGAAAGGGTTGGGCTTCCACTTGCTCCACACGTTTGGGTAGTGGGAGGGCAGTAATGGAGTGGTGGAGTGGTAGTTCGCGGATGGTGGGAGCTGCGGTGGTGGCTGGTGGTTTAGAGGGTTGCTAGGGTGGTCTTGGTGGTGGTGTGGTGGCTGAGGCGGAGCTGACAATTTTTGGTGTTTTTGAGAGGGTTTTTATGGGACTTTTGGTACTTGTTTAGGGATCTAGGCAGGCCTTGACTTCCACAAGCACAAATTAGTCCAAACACAAGATAAAACACAAGAAAACAATGAAAAGAACACAACAAAAACGACACAAACAATCTGGCTATGATTAAACACAACCAAGGACTCAAGAACACAAACCGAATTGTTGATCTCGGCTGAAGCAAAGGTGTTGGCACAAAACGCAGCTCTGATACCACTTTGATACGGGGTAAGCCGTAGGATGGTCCGATCTTGTGCTCAACGACTCAAATCAACAAAAACAGAAAGGTGAATTAGAAATCTGCGGAAGTTCACAAAGAATAAATGGGAAATAACGAATGAATAGGAGATAGATTGTTGAATAAGAACCAAGGAACCGTAATCGAAAACCCTTGATAACAATGCACCAAGAACAATCGAAACTGCATTCAAGGACCCTTCTTCCTACAACTCCACACAAGAGAGAACAAATTCTCAAAAGCACGAAGAGGATGCGTTGTGAAGCCTCGTGACACAACCCGAAAGAGATTGGATCTCCCAAGACAACCAAGCTAGCAATGACTTGAACAATGTGATTCTCACACTTTTGGTGAAAACTCTCATGTGAAGTGTATTGGATCTTTCAACCGGCTGCATCGCGTAGTTAGTAAGACTTGGCGCGAGTGTGAGTGAAACACCGAGTGAAACACTTGTGAGTTGTTTTGGATTTACACTAACCTCACCTAGTTTGCTTTGATCATGGCAGGTTGTACATCATCAAGCAATAAGAGTGACCGCCGCCAGTCTCCCGTGCACCCCAAGGTGATCAATATGCTCAAACAAATGACGGAGTCTTTAGTCTCCATGAATGCGCATCTGGCTGCATTGGAGGCACGCTCAAGGTCACCACCACCCGTCTTGGTGCTCAAGAAGACGACCGACACCATGGCCTCCCTTACCAAGAGCATGACCGCTTTAGAGACGGTGCACAAGTCACCACCACCGGCGCTCTTGCCTCCAGCCGCACCCTTGGCGCTACCTCAAGTCACCACGTCCCAAGGTGCCTATGCCGAGAGCGGAGGGCCATTTGGAACTAATTTGGTGCCTTTAGAAGGCGTGCGCGCAGTAGACACCGGCACCATCAAGACCTCCTTGAAAGGTGAGGAGTTTGTAGATGGGGCCGAGTTTGACAAGAGGATGGCAAAGGTTAAAGAAAGGGAGAAGGAAGAGGAAGGACTAGCTTTGCTTGCTTTCAAAGATCAGTCGCATGTCAAGGAGAAGCTCGTGCAAGATTCGAGGACAAATCTTTTTAAAGAAAGGGAGAATGATGCGGGAGCATCCAAGCTTGCACCAAGGTCCTCTCACCAACCATGGGTCACCTCTCGAGCTCGTGACGAGCGTCGTGCAGCTAGGCCTCCCGACGCCAAGCTTGTACCAAGGGCCTCTCACCAACCATGGGTCACCTCTCGAGCTCGTGACGGGCGTCGTGCAGCTAGGCCTCCCGACGCCATGTTGATGATTTATTAGATTGTTATTTCATGAATTATGAGACATTATTAGACATTATTTGGATGCCTATGTTTAGGCTTTATTTTCATGTAATGTTCCCTTATGTTTTTAGGTGAGATTTTAGTTGGTTTAGTTGATGTAATGGGTCGGCTGCCTCTTGGAGGTATAAAAGCCATGCCTTAGCCATCTTGTAAGACACTTGATCATTTGTTAAAAGAAATAGAATTTCTCTTGAGAGTTTTCACCAAAAGTGTGAGAATCACATTGTTCAAATCATTGCTAGCTTGGTTGTCTTGGGAGATCCAATCTCTTTCGGGTTGTGTCACGAGGCTTCACAATGCATCCTCTTCGTGCTTTTGAGAATTCGTTCTCTCTTGTGTGGAGTGGTGGACGGGGCACAAAATGTGCACTTGGCAAGGTTGGCGTAAAGCTTCTCCTTGCGTAGGCACTCAAAGACAGCCTGCAAGTGTGCCGTGTGATCCTCCAAGGTTTTGCTATAGATGAGGATGTCATCAAAGTAGACCACCACGAATTTTCCCAAGTAAGCCCTCAAGACATGGTTCATGAGGCGCATAAAGGTGCTCGGGGCATTGGTAAGCCATACTTCGTCTTGAAGGCTGTTTTCCACTCGTCACCCTCTCTCATGCGGATTTGATGATAACCACTCTTGAGATCCACCTTAGAGAAGAAGATGGCACCATGAAGCTCGTCAAGCATATCATCAAGCCTCAGAATGGGGTGGCGGTACTTGACGGTGATTTGGTTGATAGCGCGGCAATCCACACACATCCGCCAAGAGCCATCCTTCTTAGGCATAAGGAGCACCAGAACCGCACAAGGGCTAAGGCTCTCCCGGACATGGCCCTTGTCCATGGGCTCTTGGACTTGCTTTTGAAGCTCGGCGGTCTCCTCGGGGCTAGCATGGTAGGCAGCCCGGTTTGGAGGGGATGCACCCGACACCAAGTCAATTTGATGCTCAATCCCTCGCACCGGGGGCAGTCCAACTGGGAGCTCGTCCGGTGTAACGTCGGTGAACTCCGTCAACACGGCCACGATGCAAGGCGGTAAAGAGGAGCCATCCTCCATGGCGGCTAGGCAATGACGGGGCACCAAGAAAAAACAAGGCCGGCGGCCTTGAAGCACCGACATGAGGTGGAGTTGGCGGGCCAAGAGAAGGCGAGGCTCACATCGCCCTTGGAGGGCGGCTGAGGGGCTGCGCGCGGCTGCGGAGGAAGCCGCCGACACGGGCGCTGCGTTGGGGGTGGCGGAGGCCGTGCCGATGATGGTCGCGCCACGCGGTGTGATGAGTCCCGGTGAGTGACCACCAAGGCGCCGACGCGTTAATGCTACGACACTCAAGCATCTACCGTGCTTCGATTCTAAGGCATTCATGTGTGCGCCTATATCCAAGCCTCTAAGGCTTTTATCCTCTTTGTATTTTTGGTTATTTAGTTTATCTAGTCTAGTCTTGCCTTAGTGAGTGTGAAGAGCCATTTGCACATGGGATTCAACTCACTAAGGCCCACTTTATTTGTTTTCCTCCTCCACGACCCATAGGGCAGCCCACTCCCTCACTTCCCACTCTTTTCACTCCAAGTCTTGAAAGTTGGATTTTCTAGATAGCCTAAGTCATGCAAATTGGAAGGTTTGGAAATGCCTAAGTTCTAATCAAGTTTGAAAGTCACATGCCATCCCACGACCTTGTTCTTTTACTTGAGCCCTCATCCTTTGACTTTGCTTGATTGTCGTAGGCTTAGCTTGTTCTCCTTCAAATCGTGTGTTTGTCTTGCTTGCCTTGACATTGTGACTTGGTTTGACTCCATTCGTGTGATTGCCTAGGACTTTGACTTGTTTTGCCCTATTGCTTGTATTGCATTGGTTTATTTGTCTTAGGCCTAAGGTATTCATATTCTTTTAGCATGATTGCTTTGCTTGCTTGGAACTTGTTACTTGCTTTGTCTATTTCTTGTGCTAGGTGAGTTCCCATGGAAGAGCCACATTGGTCTTTTCACGCTCGGCCGCTGCCGGGCCGGCGCCGACGAAGCCACGCCCGGGACCCCATTCCCTTGTATGGAAACCCTTATCCACACGCCGTCCCTAGGCCCGCCGCCGGCTACGCGGACCGCCGCCACTTTGCTCCACGTTTCACCGAGTTTGCCATGGAGTCTTTTGGAGACTACGAAGAGGAAGGCGCCTATGAAGGATATGAAGAGACCTTTGAAGAGGAGGTATGGGCGGATGTGTACCCCGAAAGATATGATCGCGCCCAAGGCCAGTCACGGCGCCCACTCGACCGCCATGACCCGGATTGGCTGTCGCCTCCCCGTGCCAATCGCCACACTGATGGCCATGCTCCCACACCAAGGTCGGCGCCTCTTGGGCAACTACAAGACCGGCGCCTCTACTCCTTCGCCGGCTACAACGATGGTGGTTCCGAGTTCTTGGCATGGGAGCGCTACACAAGTTATGTCTTTTGCCACTCGGATTATGATGAGCTCGAGAAGGTGCACATCACCACGCGGTACTTCACTGACTATGCCCGTGCGTGGTGGTCGAGGGGGCGAGACGCCCTAAGTGATAGCGGCTTCCCACCCATCCAAACTTGGGCTCAACTCGTCTACGTCATGGCTAGCCACTTTGTCCCGAAATCCATGCTAGCCTGCGAGAGCGCCTATGTCCGAGCCTTCCAAGTCGCGCCTCTGCCGACTCCGATGGTCGTGCCTCTGCCGGCCCCGATACTCGAGGCCCCGCTGCCTGTGGTGCCCGCGCATTCGCCGGCCCCGGTGCCCGAGCCCCCGCCGCCAGCGGTGCCCGTGCCTCCGCCGGCACCGGTGCCCGAGCCCCCGCCGACTGAGGTGCCTGAGCCCACATCGCTCCATGAGCCCCAGCCACCTCTGTCGGCCCCAGTGCCCGCGCCCTCATTGCCTGTGATGCCCGTGCCGCCTCGGTCGTGCCCAACGACTGATCACGCGGATGTAGCCGAGGAGACATGCGCCTCGAAGGCCCACCTCACGGCCTTCGGCTCTCCACCGCCACCATGCGTGATCTTCTGCGGAGCGACACCTACCATCCTCTTGGCGCCGCGCTCATGCCTCACCGCCGAGGCGGGCGATACCTTGTTGGCGGCTCGGCTGGCCACGCCCTTGGCTCGGCCACTACTTGGTTGGCCGCCGCCCATAACCGCGAGCAGCCCGATGTCAACTCCTAGCGGCTTTCCTTTGAACCCACCCCATGGAGGTCGGCGCCCCATGGCTGCCATACCGGATGAGTTGTGCGCCTTCATCCCGCCTTGGCCGGCGCCCTCGTGGCCGCTCAAGGCCTCACCTTTGCCTCTCTCCCAAGGAGGACGGTGCTTCATGCATTCCCCACCCGAGGCGCCTTCTCCGTTTGATTGTCGGATCAAGAAGGACCGAGACAAGATTGCCCACATCTTGTCTCTGAGGTATGTGCTCCCATCTCCTTGTCATGCTTACACTATATTGATTTCCGTCTCTTTGTCCTTGCATGACCCCGAGACCCTCCTTGGTCCTCTAGCCCCGATGGGTGTCATTTTGGGTAACTTTGTGGGCAATTATTGGGATGATGATTTCCTACTCCGAGTGGGTGAGCTTTGTGCCTTTAGGACCTCTCTTATGCCATTGTTGATTGAGGATGCCATTGAGTGCCGTAGAGAATTTGGGACCACAATACCCATAGCAACTTTTCAGGATTATATCTTTTGGTCTACACTTGCCTCTCTCTTGCATAGGGTTCCTCTCGGTCCCTACACACACCTAGCTCATCCATCCACCTCTTGGGAAGACCTAGCCTTGATCTTTCTAACCGGATTGGCCACGCCTAAGAAGGGGAGGGATTCCATTGGTGTGTTAGGTAAACACCCCCCTAGTATGGGTCATGGCATCCCTTGTCGCATTACACACTTGGCCCTCGGATTAGTTACCCTTCCCTTTGACCCCGGGGTACTCTTCGATGGACTCTTTTGTACTAGTGTGTTGGCTTGGGACCCTAGCTTTATGGGTCGTTGTTGGGAGATTTGGTGGCTGAAATTTGGGAAGAGCTTTACACTTGACATTAGTGGCCACCTACACCCCGTAGCCATGTTTAGATCCATCCTTAGGACCCCCCCACACCGTTGGCTGACCTTTCTTTGGCTTGTTGAGTTGCATTATTTTAGGTCTCTTCCGACGACTGCCATGCTTGCACATGAGGCCTCCCAACTTGTGGTGCCGAAGGAGCCGCCCGACGACTCTCGTATGCACAAGATTCTTTGTGTTAGTGGCGGTCTCCCTCACTCTACCTTCACCTTTAAGAAGGGGAGACACGCCACCACACTTTCTCCATCTCCTAGACTTCCTACACCATCGAAGCGAGGACGCTTCGAAGCTAAGAAGGGGAGAGTGATGAGTCCCGGTGATTGACCACCAAGGCGCCGACGCGTTAATGCTACGACACTCAAGCATCGACCATGCTTCGATTCCAAGGCATTCATGTGCGCGCCTATATCCAAGCCTTAGTGAGTGTGAAGAGCCATTTGTACATGGGCTTCAACTCACTAAGGCCCATTAGAAGCTTTAACTTATTGGCTTAATGCCATGACTATTTAAGCCAACTTGTGGCGACCTATTTCATGGAGTTGAAGAATTAAAGAGTGGCCAAAGCCTAAGGTAGAGTCTTAACTCCCCTAGGCAGCCACTATCTTCTATCAACTCCAAATCTTCATTCTCCCAACTCTCTTCCTCTCATCAATCTCGTGTGACACACTCAATCTCTCAAGCTCTCGTTCAACACCTCAAGCTCGGCCAAGGAATCGCCAAGAGAGGTTCCCTTGGCATCCCTACAGCCCACATCTCCCCACAGTGACTCCCTTGGTGGCTCATCTCTCCTCTCAGCCGTGACCACCCCTTGAGCTTCATTGGAGGCCCCTCAAGATCAAGGAAGGAGAAGAAACTCAGCCTAGGCACGATCTAGCCTCACTTGGGAAGAACTCCTTTGGAGGGGTTTGATTCTCATCACGGTGGCTGTGCACTGGCGGCTGCGGCGCTGCGCGGCCACCCTTGCCCGAACATTGTGGCGCCGAGGCGGAGGTCGCCTTAGATGCCGACGACTCGGGCGCCGCAAGTGGGTGCGTGGCTACCGGGCCTTTGGTGAGCGCGCCGGTAGAGTCGGGCACGCGCGCACCCTTGCCTTGGCGTTGGGGCGCCAACGTGTGGGCGGACTCCGGTGGGTCAACCACGGGCTGCGGTGCCGTGGTCGAGGCCATCTCCAAGGCTTTGAGGCGGTTGTGCTCCACTTGATCTTCAAGGATTTCCCGGGGAGACATGGGTAAAAAAGGGTGATCCGCTTCCCGCCACGGACAAACACATAGGTGTTGAGGAAGCCATCATGTAGTACCTTCCGGTCAAATTGCCAAGGCCTTCCTAGCAAGAGGTGAGTAGCATCCATAGAGATAATATCACATAAAATTTTATCAACATAATGCCCAATAGAGAAAGTGATGTGGCATTGCCTTGATACCACATCACCTTTACCTTCGGATAGCCATTGAAGACTATATGGTTGAGGATGTGGAGTAGTGGAAAGGTTGAAATGCTTGACTACCCGCTCATTGACAATGTTGGCACACGAGCCTCCATCCACAATCACGCTCAAGGAGGCGGAGCCCATGAGGCATCTCGTGTGGAATAGATTCTCCCATTGATCCCGGATGTCAACTTCCCGAGCCGAGAGCATGCGGCGAGACACGAGGCTAAGGGGGGTACCGACTCCATGCTCAAGCGGGGCACAATCAAAGGTCTCAAAAGAGTCATCCTCGGCCTCCTCAAACTCATCTACAGCCGGGTTCTCCTGGTCATCCTCGAAGGACTCGTAGCCACTTTGGGAGGAGAACAAGACGCGCTTGTTGTTGGGGCAATCCCGTTGGTAGTGCCCGCGTCCTCCACACTTGAAGCATGCTCTATCACTTCCCTTGTCCGGGGGAGAAGGGGTTAAGGGCGCGCGCTGGGCACGGGACCGCGAGGGGGATGGGCAACACGCGCGGCAGTGGTGGGCGCAGTTACGGGCACGGCCGGACTGAGGCGCGGCTGTGGGATGGTGCGGCTGGCCGTGGGAGGGCCCAAATAGGAACTTGGGGCACCGGCGAACTGAGAGGGCTGTCCACGAGCGCAAGCGGCCTTCTTCTTCCGTTGGAGTTGATTGTAGATCTCCATGGCCGTGTGGGTGAGGGTGTTGATGTCCCGGATGGGTAGTAGGATCAATGGCTCATGGATGTCCACATCAAGGCCACGGAGGAATATAGTGCGGAGAGAGGCAGGGGTTGTGGACACGCCGGCCTTGTGAATAAGCTCATCGAGCTCGGCAAATAACTCAAGAGGTGTGCGGGCGCCTTGGCGGGCAAGGGAGATTTGGAGGCGCATGTGCTCAAGGTAGTCTTCCGGCACATACCGCTTGGTCATGGCGTAGATGAGTTGGTTCCATGTCTTAACCGGCGGTAAGCGGCGCCTCTCCCTCTCCTTGGTGAAGCGGAACCACCAAGCCCGAGCATGGCCCCGAAATTGGAGCGTGGCAATCTCAACCCGCTCATAGTCCTCATATTGGCAATGGTTGAGGGCATACTCCGTGCTTTGCTTCCAATCAAGGAACTTGGCCGCATCATACTCGCCCTCAAAGTGCTCGATGTGGACCTTGACCTCCCGGCGTTGACCATAGTGTGGGACGGGCCCGGCCGGGTCACGGCGATCATGGAATGGGCGGCCAACTTGCCCACGTCGTCGGAAGTGAGCCGGCGGTAGAAGGAGCCAATGGGGGTCGCGACGATCCACATGAGGCCGGCCGTGGCCACGGTCTTGACCATGAGGACGGGGGAGCAACTCGGCTAAGGGGTCCTCCTCATACGGCTCGTGGAAGATCTCATCAAACACGTCGTCTTCCTCATGGGCCCCATAGGCCTCATCGCCGTCATCAACTCCCTCCGCGTTGCCATAGCCATACCGGGGGTTTGGGAGGTTGTCACCGGCGGGAGTGCGGGCTGCCCCAAGATAAGGTGCACCTTCAAAGGTGGCGGCGGGATGGTGGGGATGCTGGCCCGGCGGCGGCCGAGCATCATAGGGGCCGCGAGAGTCGGTGCGTGCCGCATGGGGGCCATACTAGCTCGGCTCCCGGGGTGGTGGCAACCGCTCGGCGAAGGCCCGAGCATCGGAAGGCGGGGAAGGGTACATAGGCGCCTTGCCTCGGGCATGCGCCGTGGGATCATGGAGGGGTTCCATCGGCCCACGTGAAGAAGCACCGGTGTAGACGGGCGCGGGCTGCGGCAGGGCCAGGGTTGGCGAGGAGAACTGAGGGCCGGCGGCCATGGTGGCCAAGCGAAGCTCGATGGCGGCCATGCGCGCGTCGTAGGACTCCTTTTCACGGCGGAGCACGGCTATCTCGGCGTGAGCCGCACGCAATGCCTCGGCGGCTGCCTCCTTGGCTTGGTTTTCCTCGGCGAGCCTAGCCACAAATGATGTGGGGGAGAGAGTGGGTGAGGAGCTCCGAGGGCTCCTATGGCTGACATCCAAGGGATCCTCCATGTGTTGGCTCTCCTATAAGAAGACCACAAGCAAACCAAGTAAACAATTCATAAGGCACAAGGAAAGTATCTTATAAAGGACAAACAAAGGAAAAGAGACTAAGACATAAGCAAACACAAAGTCAATGGCTCACACAAGGGTTGACAAGGAAAAGCATGATATGTAACTTGCCAATTGGGAGTGTGACCAATGCACCTTCAAATCAAGCCAACTTGTATTCCTTAGGCTAAGTGGATAAACGGCCAAAGTGCAACATAGGATAACAAGGCCAAGGTGAGGGCAAAACGACCACCCTATGGGCCCCAAAGGGACGAAATGACAATGGAAAAGGCTAGGAGAACATGGAGAGAAGGGCTTAGTGGCCCAAGTTGCCAAGTGAGGGTGAGAGAGGCCACCAAGGGTTGTGGCCCAATGTGAGGTGAGAAAGTTTGACCTACCCTTTGCTTGACTTTTCTTCTTTTTCTTTCTTTTGATTTTTTTTTTGATTGGGTCCTTTGCCTTTTGTTTGGACCTCTTGAAATAAGCTTGGCTTTTTCTAATGCAAAGGAAAGCAAGGCCGAAGGTGATTGATGAGTCCCGGTGATGAGTGTCAACCACTCCTCCACGACAAGCCTCAAGGCCCGAGCCATGGCCTAAGCCATCACCGCCCTAGTCCACCGAGCCCTCATGGAACCAGCCACCAAGGAGCCTCCGAACCAAAGTCCTCCCCTACTCGTGTGGACCATCTCGGAGTAATCAAGACATCGACGCCTCAATGCCACGACAATCAAGCCACCCGGCTTCGACTCCAAGGCATCAAGGCGCGTGACACCAAGGGATTGCACTGAGCCTGACCCGGCCTAAGACCCGGCCAAGTCACATACCGAGTTTCCTTAACTGAACCTGACTCGGCCCTAGACCCGGCCGAGTTCTTGGCCGAGTCAGGGTCTGTCTTCAGCCTCGCCTCCCTTTGTTATTTCCTTAGTGTGTTTCCCTTTGCTACTTATTTTAGTGTGTTTTCTTTTGTGGATGTGTGGACCCATTTGCATATGGGCTCCTAATCCCCTAGCAACCCTAGACTATTTAAGTATTGTCTTGTCTTCCTTTTTTCACTAGTTGAAGAATTAAAGAGTGGCCAAAGCCTAAGGTAGAGTCTTAACTCCCCTAGGCAGCCACTATCTTCTTTCAACTCAAGCTTTCTACATTCTCATCTCTCTCTCCCTCATCAAATTCGTGTGCATCACTCAAGCTCCCAAACTCCTTGTTCGAACTAGTTAAACCTCGGCCAAGGAACCTCCAAGAGAGGTTCCCTTGGCACTTCCCCCATTCGTCCCTCTTCACGGCATCTCCCTTGGTGATTCAACTCCCCCACAACCGAGACTCCCTCTCCAAAGACCATTGGAGGCCATTCAAGCTCAAGGAAGGAGAAGAAGCTCTAACCTAGGCACGATCTAGCTTCACTTGGGAAGAAGAACTCATTTGGGGGTTTGATTCTCATCAATTGGTATCAAGAGCCAAAGCCAAGCTAAGTTCCATTTCTCCTTCTTCAAGTTCAGATTTTTCATGCTTAGTTTCATAGCTTACACGAAATCCCTTGTTGTTTTCATGTTGAGCATGTTCTAGGCATATAATCTATCTTGTTAGCTTCAAATTTTCTTGTTTTTCATGTCTTTGTTTTCTGTTTTTCATGCTCAGATTTTTCTTGTTTCCATGCCCTTTTTTCTTGTTTCCATGCTAGTTTAAGTGTTTTTTTCGTGCCTTGTTCATCTCACCCAAACCCTCCCAAAAACAGCCCCAAAAACGCAAAAAAAATCACTTTCCGGCGACCGAACCACCACCTCCGGCGACCGGACCACCGCGTCTTCCACCTTGCTGCCACCACCACCACCCTACAGCCACCACCACCTTCCCCCATAGCCAGCCACGTGACCCTTGCCCTTGCTTGCTCCTTGTTTGAAAGCTTAAGTGTAGCATGTGACTTGAAGTATTTTAGGTAAAGGACCACTTTGCTTTCTTTCTAGCTCTTTTTGGATATCTTAGGTAGTTTAAGTAAGTGCCAAACTTGACCTTGGGCTGACTTGTGTGGGATAGAGTGATTGAAAGCTACTTCTTATGGGATTCCAAAAAGGGGGGGCTATTAGTGGCAAACCTCCAAACTTCTTTTCCCTCTTCTTCATCTTGTCCCATACCCAAAAAGGGGACTTGTCTTCTAACACCCATGGTGCCAGCCCAAGTGGGTTCTCACACACAATTTCGGTGGCCCCACCCCATTCTCTTTTCATATAATTCCTAGTGGACTTTGCTCTTGTCTTGTCTAACAAAAGCCAATTCAAAAAAAGAGCCCAACAAAAGGCAAAGGCCCATATTACAAAAAAAAAAAAAAAACAGAACTCAGTGTTCAAAAAAAAAAAAAAAACCACCAAAACAAAGAAGTTCTTTCAAGACAAGGTTCACTCCCACCTTCCTTTGTTCGGTTGGGCCATCCTCTTTGGTGGGCTCTCTCACCCTCACTAGGTACCATGGGCCACTAAGCCCATCTCTCCATTTTCTTCTAGGAGCCTTGCCCATATTTCCCACCTCTACTTGGGCCCATTGGGTGGCCGATTGGCCTCCTCCTCACACTTGTCACCCTTGGCCTTTTTCGGCATTCACTTACACTCGCCTACGGTCATTCCATTGGGGTTGGTTTCGAAGTATTGTGGTCCGCCTTGGTACTCAAGTCACACGGCCCTTGTAGTCCATTGTATGTGTGTCCTTCCCTTCGTACCTTGTTTGTGCCTATATTATCCATTCTCTTGTTGTTGTCATGTCACTTGCTTGTACTTGCTTATGCTTCCTTTCCGTTGAGCTTGTGACTTGTGTCTTGTATGGATGATCTAGGTACTTTTCCCATGGTGTCACCACGCGCACAAGTTCGTGCGAGGCTTGTCGGCACCCATGACCACCGTCCCCCGCCTCCTCCCTCCCATGAATCGCGCAGCTGTGGTATGATGGTGTGCCTCTACACCTTCTCCGGCTATGCCGAAGAAGAAGATGAGTTCGTGGATTGGGCACACCATACGTTGCATGTGCTTAGGCGCTCCCACTACACCAAGTTGACACAAGTGCGCCTTGCCATTCATCATTTCACCGATTATGCGCGGGTATGGTGGCCTCGGATTTGTGAAGAACGACATCGGCGAGGCTTGAATCCAATTGTTACCCTGGACCACCTTGTTCTTGTGATGGCTAGGACTTTTGCACCGGATTCCATGGATGAGTTTCCGGGGAGTTACGTGCGAGCCTACCATGGCGCACCCGCCCTCCACCGTGAGCATCACACGCCCCCTCCTTCGGTGCAACCTCGTGTTAGGGCTCGTGACCTCATATGTGTCATGTGTAGAGGGAGAGGACACTTAGCCGATATCTGTCCAAACCAATACTACGCTCACAAGGATGAACCACCCCTTATGAGTGAAGTATTGTTTGCTCCATTTGAAGATGTACCGGACTCCTCTACCGTGGTTGAACCAATGCTAGCTGAGGTGCCTCTGACGGCCCCGATGCCCGCAGCTCCACCGGCCTTGGTGTCTGCACCTCCACCAGACACGGTGACCGAGGCCCCACCGCCAGCCACGGTGACCGCGCGCCTGCCGCTTGCGATGCCTACCACTCCGTCGACTCCAGTGCCCGAGCCCGTGCCGCAACCAGTGCCTACGCCTCTACAGACATCGGAACCCACACTGCCGTCGGCCTCGGCGCCTGAGCCTTTGCCGGCCTTGGTGCCCGGGACTCCGACGACCCCAGTGCCCGAGCCACAACCGCCTACGGAGCCCGCGCCCACACTGGCCGCAGCGCCCGAGCCACGGCCTCCACAAGTGCCCACGTCTCCGCCGTGCCCGATGCCTGATCCCGTCGACGCAGTCGAGGAGACATACGCCTCGAAGGCCCACCTCGCGGCCATCGGCTCTCCTCCGCCGCTTGGCGCGCTAATTCCCGGAGCGGCCCCCACCGTCCTCTTGGCGTGATGCCCGTGCCTCACCGCCGAGGCAAGCGATGCCTTATTGGCGGCTCGGCTGGCCACGCCCTTGGCTTGGCCACTACTTGGTTGGCCGCCGCCCATAGCCGCGAGCAGCCCCTTGTTGCCTCTTGGCGGCTTCCCTTCGCGCCCACCCCATGGAGGCCGGCGCCCCATGGCTGCACCACCGACGGCGGGCTGCGCGTTGTCACCACCTCGGCCGGCGCCATTGTTGCCCTCGGCGCCTCCCACCCAAGTTGAGGCCCCCTTCTCTCTTTCCTCTTGTATGTTATTGAATGGCACCTTGCATGAGCTTCATGTTCCATCCTTGGCTAGATCACTTTGCATGTTGACGAACTACCTTGCATCTAGGACTATGTTCTCTTGTTTGCATTATAGTTCCATGTCTCAATTCATGTCCAAGAGGTTTCACTTAATGCATGTCATTCTCTCCATGTCTAAGTATGCTCATTGTCTAAATTGTTATATCATGGGGCATCTACTTAGGCCTATGAAGGGTAGTGGCATAACTTGTGCATACATCCTTGACTTCCATTTAGAATTTGATCCTTGTGTTCTTACATTCTCCATTTGCCATGTTGGTGTAAGGGTGCCATATTATTCTGACTTGCTTTTGGCATTATATGGTTTATTGTTGCATGCCCCTTGCCTTAGAGTTGTCCTTGGAGTCCTCCACTATCCAATGGTATTTAGGAATTCTTTTGGGGATAAGGACTACTCTCTCTTAGGCCACACACGGGACATGCCTAGAACCTTCCCTAGGCAGCCCTTGCATATGGTTCTTCATGTTGATCATGGCCCCTTGAGGATATTGCTTAGAGCCCTTCAAAGGCACCCCTGGGCCGAAACTTTTCATGTTGACCTTGGGCCTTTAAGGATTGCCCCACACCATGCCATTTTGGGGACTCCACCTTGGCCCTACCACCCTACTCCCTTCCAACCCCACTTTTATGTAGTTGCCTTGACAACACCTTCTTGGGCCCTTCTCAAAGACTCTAGCATGCACTCACTCTTTTCTACAACATTTTGGGAGATCTTTGGTTTGGCCCTCATAACCGGTAGGCAACCTTTTAAGAAGGGGAGGGATTCCACATTCCTTATAGCTTGCCACACGCCACTTCTTGCCCGAATTGAGACTATGAAGACCACTACGAACTTGTCCAAGTACTGGTGAAAACATCGATTCATCAGATTCATAAAGACAGCTGGAGCATTTGTAAGCCCAAAAGGCATCACTACGAACTCGTAATGACCATATCTGGTCCTGAACGCAGTTCTAGGAATGTCCTGCTCACGAATTCTGAGTTGATGATATCCAGATCTCAGGTCGATCTTGGAGAAAATCTTTGCTCCCTGCAACTGGTCCAACAGGCCGTCAATCCTCGACAATGGGTATTTGTTCTAGATCGTCACTTTGTTCAACTCTCGATAGTCGATGCAAAGTCGAAACGATCCGTCCTTCTTTTTGACAAACAAAACCGGAGCACCACACGGCGATGCACTCGGCCTGATATAACCCTTGTCGAGAAGATCTTCAAGTTGACTCTTCAACTCTTGCATCTCTGCAGGAGCCATCCGATACGGTGCCTTAGAGATTGGCGCAGTACCAGGCTCAAGATCAATGGAAAACTCCACATCACGGTTCGGAGGTAATCCAGGAACCTCCTTTGGAAAGACATCCGAGAACTCTCTGACCACTGGAATATCAAGAATCGCAGGTCCATCTTTCACGGGCGAATCCAAGTAGCAGAGGTACCCGACACAACCTTGTCGTAGTAACTTAAACGCAGCCATCGCATTGATCAGCTTGCCGTTATCAGTGTCATTCCGGCCCTTGAACTTGCACACGAACTGGCCCTTAGATGTCACCGTCACTATTCTTGAACTGAAGTCGATCACCGCCTTGTGACGCGTCAGCCAATCCATACCAAGAATGATGTCGTATGGTGCCATGGCTATACAAATCAGATCTGCCTCAAACTCCTTACCCTGAATGGTAATCGGAAAGTCGGACAGATGCTTGGTTCCCACCAAACGTTCTCCATTAGGAAGACTAACGACGAAAGGGTCGCACGAATCGTTGCACACTAAGTCTAACTTGCTAACGCAGCTATTCGAAATAAAGGAATGCGTAGCACCAGAATCAAACAGAATGCATACGGAAGTAGAGTGAAGGTATAAAGTACCTTGAGTAGTCGGAGCGTTGGGTCCATCCGCTTCACGCATCTCGTACAAGCATTGACCCTGACTTCCAGAAACAGTTGGGGCCTTTCCCCTGTTCTGAGCAGTCGTCTAAACTGATGGGCTAGGAGTCTCGGCAGGCTTGAACCTAGGTCGGTGGCTCTGATGAACTGACCCTTGCTGCGACTCTACTCCCTTCTGCTTCCCCTGCTTGCAAAACTTCTACAGATGACCATCACGTCCACACCCAAAGCACGATCTCTTCTCCTTCTGACACTCATTGCTCTTGTGCCCAGCAACACCACAGTTATAACACTGAACTGAACTTCTGCTCTGACTGGACTGCTGCATTGACCCTCCGTGAGTCATGTCCGTCTTTGCTCGGCCAGACTTGGCAAAGCTAGACGGTGGCGCAGGTCGCTTGAATCCACCACCCTGATTCTGATTCTGATTCTACATCGACCTCTGTCGGATGCGTCTCTTTGTTGACTCCTCCAGAGTCACTTCCAGCTTGTAGGCAACATCCACATACTGCTCCAGAGTAGAGCATGTGTGGTGCACCATCAACGGCTTGATATCTG
Organism: Rheum nobile; assembly: GCA_027886185.1. Taxonomy (NCBI): domain Eukaryota; kingdom Viridiplantae; phylum Streptophyta; class Magnoliopsida; order Caryophyllales; family Polygonaceae; genus Rheum; species Rheum nobile. Next base: position 814,209 of record WOAB01000765.1, on the reverse strand, counting down.
GACTCATCCACTCGTGGAAGTACCAGATCTTTTGTTCCTCGCTGGTTATCTCAGCTGGGGCATACTGTAGAAGATGATTGAACTTGGTTTCCAGCTCAGCTACCTTCAATCCATCGGTCTTGGGGTACAGAAACTCCTTGTGTTTCTCCTCTCTCATAGCACGAGAGAAGAAACGGTCAATCATTTTGGTCTTAAACATCGACCATGTCAATACAGGGCTATCAGCTAAGCCTGTACCCTCCCACCATTCACTAGCATCCTCTTTCAGCTGCAGAGAAGCTATGTGGATCTTTTCGGCCTCAGTACAGTCCACATTACGGAATAGCCGTTCCATGTGAGAGAACCAATGGGTCACCTTGACTGGCTCCCCTTTTCCGTTGTAGCTGTTAGGCCTCATAGAACTGATGGTCTTCAGAGCACGACCATAGTTGTCCCTAGTCCTGACTGCATTCTCATGGACATCATGGTTTCTTGGCTCCTCAAATCTAGGAACCGGTGGGGGAATCAGAACGCCTTGTGCCTGTGGCACATTTGGTCGGATAGCATCAACGATAGTTTGCATGACAATTCCTCGAATTGTCTCCACTGCTGTAGCATCAAACACCACTGGTGCATTACTCTGATCCTGATCATTGCCCCTGGATTGATTATGGGATTCAGATACATGCTCACCTTGGCCAACATCTCTTATGATTGGTCTGGGACCCTGACTAGTCCCAACACCAGCTCGAACCGTGTTCCTTGTGTTCACCATCTGTTTACCGATCAAATTCCAAGTTATTTATACATTAATATCATTCAAATATGCTTAATGTAGTAAAATTACTCAGAATAGATCAACTAGGTATTTTATAGATGAACTGGAACTGTTACACAAGCTACACATAAGTCTATCATCTGAGCGTTAGGACAAAAATTGCTCGAAGATAAAAGTGTTTCACATAGTACTTGCCGCAATACTGAAATATTACACAAAGTACATACTGAAATACTAAGAAAGGAAACTACTACGATAGGCAACGCCAATCCTCATCAAGGCATTCCAAAACGTCTCCTATAATACTGGCTACTCGTGCAAGGTCTCTTCGGACTAGGCTCACCATCGAGCTCTGGCGATGGGTTTCGCACCCTGCTCGGTCCTGGGTCACATGGCTCTGGTGACTCAGACCCAACCTCAGTCGTGGAAAAGAAAGGATCGTCCGTAAGAGGTCCTCCTATCCCAGCCCTCCTCTGAGCACTAGCGATCACCTGATCCATCTGCTGCTGCTGCTCCATATGAGAGCTCATTTCGCTCTGGCGAAGGATCTCTCTGAACTCAGCCTCTGATCTCCTCCTCCTCCGAGGCGGAGTAGGCGGATAGTCCTCGTAGATCATGGTCGGGCCATTCCTCCCAATACCGTGCTCAGTGTACAGTGCCTCCCAACCAGCATCAGTCATGAGTGCATAAGCCGGCACTGGTGATAGTTCTGGACTGGGGGGAATAAACTGCACCCCCGGCTCCTGACTGTCCACCAGCAAGTGCCTCAAGTTGTCTGGCTCCTGGCTCTGCTCTTCCAGGTCCATCTCGGGGTCCTCCTCAGGATCATCTTCGATGGGATCCTCATCCTCGGGATCAATCTCGATCTGGTAATCATCATCGTAATGCCCTAAGGCGTATCTAGACGAATCTCCCACTTCCTACACTGCTTCCTCCCTGAGTGGCTCTATAGGCGCAGCTATAGTGACCACTGCATCCCTAGGTGTAAGGACAACAGACTCGGGAATCACATACTTGATGTCTTCAGGCGGGCTACTCGGGCCTCCAACCTCGAAACATTGCTGAGGGATCGAAAAATCTAGCCTGCCTGGAGACGGCGGGTCCGTCTTGGCGTCCTCCGACCCCCTATCAAGAGAAAAACACGCACCCATCCTACCGGATAACGAGGAAAGAGTTAGTCTTTCTAGACATAGAAGCAAGCTTACTACATCAGACTATATAGAAGACACGGCTATGAACGGTGTTTTGAAATTCTTTTTACTTTGAAAATTTCGAGCCCTTTTAAAGTATTTTCAAAAACGGATAATTGATATAAAAATCCCAAACCCGTTTTAAAACCTTTGGCTCTGATACCACAACTGTAACACCCCCAAAACTTAACCCTTATGGAAAGGTATTACCGCCAGTGACCCCAGTGTTCCTTACCGAGATCACCCAAGGCTTTACCATTTAAATACAATTTATGAAATACAAATGATACATAATGATCAAAGCATTCAATTCCAAAACATAACATTGTCAAGGAAACAAGAGTTACGAGATTACAACCCAATCCCGAATAGGCTAACACAGAGTTTAAACCAAATACAGCGAAAGTCTTATAAAGTAGGGTACAGCGGAAGTCTTACAAAACACATTACAACCAACGTCATTGTCCAAAAGATCTCAACCTGATTAATGAAATAACTTAAACATTCGAAAACCACCGTCGACTCCATAGTCCTTCTATTCTTCTGAGTTACTTTCTATCTGATGTGCCGAATCGAACGGATGACACCAGCCCACATGCAGAGAACAAAGTTCGTGGGTTAGTCTACTTGAATAGACTAGCAAGGGTACAAAGCAGAAGGTTCGATGTAGTTGTATGAGGTTAGCCTTATCGTTTCTCGAATGATAACCGATAACGATAATCAACCTTCATACTTCTACGGAATAATAACAAGAGGTATGCACAAGAGAAGACTCTGGAAGACTGAATCATTACAGAAATCAACTCAAAGAGAGACTCCAAGAGATTGAGTATTTAAGAAAATATGACAAATCTGGAACGTTTAAAGAATCATACAACAATGATTTAAAAGCTAACTGAGATGCTTCGGTTCACGACCAACCTCACCGCATACAGCGGATCCAGATTGGAAAGAGAACGTACTATGATCAAAGTCGAGACGAGTTTTCCTAGCTGCACTATAACTTAGCTGCACTACTCGCCGAAGGTTTATTTATTATGTGCGTCGAGTAGCACTTATCTGATTTATATTTCAAACACACATCACGTTATTAGACTTTTACATGTGTACCCCACCATTGGGACGACACATCTTAGTATACGTTTCGTCGAGAGTGACGCACACCGGAAGGTTTGTGATACCAGCTAAGTGTCCTGCCTCTACACACTTGTAAAAGAGACCGATCATGATCTTAGAATAGTACCAGGTGGAGACGAGCCACCCCGATACCAGATTATAAAGAAACGACCGGACGAAGTCCGAGTACATTCCTAACTAACAGTGCTAACCACACAAATACAAAACAAATCACAGTTATAGAATAAATCCACATAAAGGCCCGAAAGGCGATCACAGATAATAGCGTTGTTCTAACAGATATACAACCTATTATATGATTTCAAAACAATTTATAAATCACTTTCAGAAGAACACAGTAATAATCGTTCCAAATTAATTAATCAATTGAAATAACTGATAATCAATGTAAATATGGAAACGATGAGCAAGAGCGAACCGCCACTTGCCTTAATCCGCAGAATAGAAACAAGCTAACGACAACGACGGGATTCCGGGCTCGACACGGGTATAGCTCCGACAGCACAATGACCTTCGAATCAACCCATAAAAGGAACCCTAAGTTAGATCCGACATAACCACAATACGAATCTAAAAACGACGAAAGAAAACAAAAGGAACGACGCCACAACGACAATCACCAAAGCCAAAAGCCCAAAAAGGCATTTTGGACACTAGCGGCGGTCGCCGTTCTTGGCGGGGTCGCCGTGAAGAACTCAGACGACATAAACGGCGAGAAAACTCACCCAAAACACGAGCGACTCGGCCTCATTCGACTTTCTTTGGTTTCTAACCTCCAAGGCTACCAAAAGCTTCACAAAGGCACTCTGGAAACACCACCAAACGACCTCCGGCGAAAGCTTCAGAAATCCGGCGAGGCACAACTCCGGTGAGGCAAGAATTTGGGAGAGCTTGGGCTGTGGATTGAGCTCAAAAACCCCTCCCAGACACCTCCTTTTATAGCCAAATGCAAGGAAACACCATGATGGCCCTACGACGAGCTACTCCAGCGCTGCCAGAGCCACGCCAGCGACCTTCGGGCAAGGACCTCCGGACAACGACGACGGCGGGCACCGCCATAAATGCGGCGGGCGCCGCAATAGGCCTGGCGTCCCCAGCTAGGAGAAGACCCAGCCTGCTCCTCGAGCCTGGCGACGGCGGGCGCCGCCATAAATGCGGCGGTCGCCGCCCTATGGCTTTGCTGCCTCCTCAGCTCTTAGACGAAAATGATATTAACCCGGGATAAAATTATCGTACGCGAACGAGTATTAAAATCCAAAGCACGTCGTCTGTATTTTATTTCACTGAGAAAAATATTACACATACAGAGCACATTACAGAATGTCTCCAACTTTTTGAATTAAATCCGACATACATAACGGGTACTCGGGAAAAATCCCAGAACTCCAGAAATAGCTTACAAAAATACGGGGTATCACACGATATACATTTACAATGGCCACGAAAGATGAACTCAAGGCTATTTTGGATCCTATATTGAAGCAAGTAACCTTGATTTTAGACTCGAGTTCATCTTTTCGTTCGAAAACAAAACATCCCAAAAATAACAAATACAAAACATGTCTAGCTTAGATCTACTTTAGGTTAAATGAAAAATTAATAGAAGAATTGTTACATACCGATAATGAAGATCGTTGACCACTAAAAATCACTACATTAACTTTAATATGATTCTTTTATAAATTACCTAAGCAAAATTGTGAAGATAGAAGGAAAAAGAATGGAGGAGTGTTTCTATGGAAGAAAATGAACAAGCGTCATCCATGCAGCTCTGAATCGGGTAGTTGGGTACTAGGTACGAAGTAGTTGGGAAATGAATGTTTTCTTTATTATGTCAAATAGCCTCGATTTTAGCATCCAACCAATTCGAGGGTAATGTCGAGGGTACTAGCCACGAATTTGGCCTCAAATGTAGCTCTGAATATATCTGAGAGACGTTAGGCTCGAAACTTACCTCTAATATGCTTTGAAGGCTATTTAACCTTGAAACATACCCTCAAATTTAGCTCGGATTGGACTTTGGATGATATTTTAGCATCAAACATAGCCTCAAATTTTCCATTCTTGCACTTCGCACAAATTGATATCGTTATGGTATAAGCTAGATGACTCTTCTCTAGCGTGAGCTTGAACCAAGGGTGGTTCTCCATGTGCAGTCCAACGATAATAGTTGTCAACAAAACCTTTTCTATATAGATGAGCGCGCACGGTTTCCACATCTTGAAATTTTCCATTCTTGCACTTCGCACAGGGACACCTAATATTCTCTTCGTCCATTAAATGCACTTGGGATTTTGCAAAGTGGATGAAAATCTCAACTCCATGAAGAAATTATTCATTCCAACCGCCACCATTTGGAAGATGTCGAATATACATCCAATGACGGGTATCCATCTAATGACGGGTATCCATCTAAAAAATTACCAAGTAGAAAATTGTTAGAAGCATTATATTACCAAGTAGAAAAATTTTAGAAGCATTATATTACCAAGTACAAAATTTTTAGAAACATTATATTACCGAGTAGAAAATTGTTAAAACCTACACACTTTATTATGTAATTGATTTCTTTGTTATGTTTATGGGAAACTAATTCCCCTGTTTAGAGTGATGGAACTATGAAAGTTTATGGACAACAAATGGAATAGATGATTTTTCATTGTGAGATTTCGTTCTCTTACTAAGACAAAGAAGGTTAGGTAAAGAGGGTAGATTAGTTCGTAAGCAAGTTTTTACATAATAAAAGCATGGAGTTACCATGAGTCCTTTTTGAATATCAGAATTTCAAGAATTATAGCCACACGATGGAGAATGGTAGAAAAGGGGTGCTTAGCTTTAAACAGAACATGAAATACCTTAGTATATATTTAGATTTGTCAAAACTTCAGAGTTGATAAGTTATAACTTAGAATTGTTAGAAAAAATACAAAACTGTAACCCAAAAGCTACAAAAATAATAAACAACGTAGACCCAATATTATTAACTTGATTGTGAACAACCTAACCCAAAAGCTACAAAATTAGTAAACAACGTAGACCCAATATTAATTGTTAGAAAAAAAAAATACAGCCTTGCTATATTACCAAGTAGAAAATTTTTAGAAGCATTATATAAACTTACCCTAAACCTAAAACCCTAATACACATGAAAATAACCTTGAATATACCTTCAAAAGCTACCAAATAAGCCAATAATACCCCTTTAATTTAGATTTCGAGACTAAATTAACCATAAATCTACCCATGAACAAAATTTAAGACTCCATAGTCGCCAAATTAGCCACAAATACGCCCCCGATATACATTTACAATGGCCACGAAAGATGAACTCAAGGCTATTTTGGATCCTATATTGAAGCAAGTAACCTTGATTTTAGACTCGAGTTCATCTTTTCGTTCGAAAATAAAACATCCCAAAAATAACAAATACAAAACATGTCTAGCTTAGATCTACTTAGGTTAAATGAAAACTTAATAGAAGAATTGTTACATACCGATAATGAAGATCGTTGACCACTAAAAATCACTACATTAACTTTAATATGATTCTTTTATAAATCACCTAAGCAAAATTGTGAACATAGAAGGAAAAAGAATGGAGGAGTGTTTCTATGGAAGAAAATGAACAAGGGTCGTCCATGCAGCTCTGAATCGAGTAGTTGGGTACTAGGTACGAAGTAGTTGGGAAATTGAATGTTTTCTTTATTATGTGAAATAGCCTCGATTTTGGCCTCCAACTAATTCGAGGGTAATTTCGAGGGTCCCAGCCACGAATTTGGCATCGAATGTAGCTCTGAATATATCTGAGAGACGTTAGGCTCGAAACTTACCTCGAATATGCTTTGAAGGCTATTTAACCTTGAAACATACCCTCAAATTTAGCTCGGATTGGACTTTGGATGGTATTTTAGCATCAAACATAGCCACAAATTTAGCCGCATCCGATTTTCGAGCCTAAGTTACCCCGAATATACCCTCAATTACTTTGTGTGGCTATATAGCAACGCAATTTACCCTCGAATAGTTTTCGTGGCTATATACCCTCAAATATTTTGTTCGAGGTTAAATCCGTTGCTATATAGGCACGAATTTACCCTCGAAAAATTCCGCGGGTAATTTCATCGGCGACGATCCGCTCGCCGCCTCTAGTGGCCAGTTGCCGAAGATTGAGAGGTTTGTCGTGAGCGCCGATCTGTACACCAATCTTTCCACAAAAATATCCCTATCTTTCTTCCTCTCCCCTTTCCTCCTGTATATTCTCGTGTTTGGTAGTGAAATCAGTCGAAATGTTTAAGAACAAATAGTTTTTCAGATATGGAAAACAAGCCTCAAATCCAGACGATGTACATTTCCCCCAATTATTTTCCTCCGGCAACTTTCAAATTTGGAGTACTAGAAATGATTTGCTCTAATTTGTCTTCGTTCTACTAGCAATTGCCTTTTGGGAATTATGTTGTTGTGTTATCTAGCTATTGTGTATTAGATGCGTGTTCTAGTGTTTGTGATGCGGGAGCATCTGAGGTCTCACCTACGACGCCCCCAAAAGGAGATGGCCCACTCACAAGGGCTCGAGCCAAGCGTATGCAAGAGGAACTCGAGAGCTTGGTTAGCCTTCACGTCTCAAGGGAGCCGACCCACCTTAGTCGAGGACTTCACCGAACCTACGCTAAGGACCTTGGTCACCTTCCGAGCCAAGCCTTGCGCGGGAGAATGAAGGCCACAAGAGACGGGGGCTCCAGCCACTGACTTGGCCCACAACACGGCCGAGTGCCCAGCCGAGTTCTCGCCCCAGAATGCTGACACGGCCAACAACTCGGCCGAGTTATCAACCGAGTTGTTGACTGTTTTGTTGGCCGAGTTGAGGGAAGTCTGGGGCTTTCTTGTGGGGGCCACTTGGGGACTTTCTTCCTTGTTCTTTTAAGTGTATTTTAAGACCCTTTTAAGTGCCTTTGTGTGGGCCCTTTGTTGGCTTGTTTGGCCTTTGTCTCTAGGTAGTATTTAAGTCACTTTTGTTGTCTTCTTCAAACAACTTTTGATGATATGAAAATGTTGCTTTGAGCATATGAGCTTGAGAGCTCTCATGGGAGAGTGTTCTCCATGGTTGATTCGAACTTGCTAGGTTGCTCTTGCGTTGTGTCAATTTCGTCTATGATCTTGGTGCTCCAAGGCTTCACTCGCCTCCTTCTCTTGCTCTTTGGACACGTCCATCATTGTGGGAGATTGTAGAAGGAAAGGTCGTTTGTGCACATTGGTTTGGTTATTGGCGACATTGTTTGCCAAGGGTCTCTCCATTGCATCTTTCGGTTGTTCCTATATCCTTGTTTATTTCTTTGTTTCCTATCATTTGCTAACTTGTTCTCTTGTGTTTTCTCTTGTTTCCACCTCCATCTTCCATTCGAGTCTCTTGGCGTCTAGATCGGGCCACTCGCGGCTAATCCCCGCATCAAATTGGTATCAGAGCCATCTCGACGCCGAGCCACCACCATCTCAGCCGCGCCACCACCTTTGGTTAGCTCCTTGAGTCTTCTTTTCCATTTTTCTTCTTTGTGTTCTTCCTTGTGTTCTTCTTGTGTTCTTCATGTTCTTCTTGTTCTTCATGCTTTGTTGTGTTTAGTTTGTGATTGCTTATGCTTGTGTCTTGTGAACTTTGTTGCCCCACCACCCAACCAACATTACCTCCGAAAAACACCACCTCTCCACCACCAAAACCAGCTGCAAAACCCCTACCATTCTGCACGAAATTCAGCCCCAAAAACCAGCTGCAAAACCCACCCAAAATCTGCACAACCCACCTTCAAAACCACCTACAAACCCACCCCAAAATCCAGCTGCAAAGCCACGACCCTAAGCCCCCAAAAACAGCTACTTTTCAGCCCCAAAAGCAGCTGCAATTCAGCCCCAAGACAGCACACAAAAGCTGCCCAAAAAGCCACCTACTCCCTTTTGTACTATCCTATGTTCTACTAAGTCAAATCACATTTTGTTTGTTCCAAAAGTCAAAGAATAGAAGCTACCAATACTATTCCTACCTCCTAAAAGTTGTGATCTTGCACGTGTGACACCAAGGAAGGCAAGAAAATTTTGTGACTTTGCTCCATATCATCTTTGCTTCAATAGTGAACTAGTAAGCAAGACTTCTTTTATCTTCTCTTGTAATATTGTTGTCTTGCACGTTTTTTTTTATTCAAAAAAAAAAATCAGAAAAAGAAAGAAAAGAATAGAAGAGCAAAAGCCAAAAAAAAGAAAAAAAAGAAGAAAAAGGCTTGTTCTTGTTTTATTTCTTGTTATGTTGCTATCACCAAGTGATCTAAGCTCCAATTGCAAGTGATTTTGATCACCAAAAACAGTGAAGAACTCGGCCCCTCACTCGGCCGAGTCTTGAACCGAGTTGTGTTCTGAATTCCCGGTTTGCCTTGAACCTTATCCTTGAACCTCAAGCTTGATTGCCGACCATCTTACCACTCATTTTAATCCTTTGGCAACTTGTTTATGAGTTCATGAGTATTGGTAAAAACAAGCTAGGTATGACATTGCATGATTGAATTTCCTAAACACAATTCCTTGTGTCTTCATTGGAGTCTTTGTTGTGTTTTCCTTCTTGTTGTCTTATTGAGTGTGTCTTCTTGAGCCTATCATTTTAAGTCCAAGAGCTTGTCTTTATTGGTTAAGTGTTGTCTAAGATCACCAAGTCTTATATGAAGTTTTTGTCCTTCTCAAGGCAATTTTACATTCCAAAAGCTTGCATCGACATCAACAAGAGAGTGAGTGATCAAACACACGAGTGATCAAACACTTGTGAGGATTGTTTTGTTTTCACTAACCCTAAAATGTTTCTTGGAGTTTGTTGATCATGTATTATGTAGGAAGCCCATCACATGGAAGGCTCGGTGCCAAGCCACCCGAGCACGAGATGCACCGAGGAATCCCAAGGCGTTCCTATCATGAGGAGCCAAGGCGAGCATATGAAAATGAAGAATGGGAGCAAGTGCCACATCTAGGCTTCCAAAGAAGGAGAGCCCGAGAGCAAGAGCAAGATGGTATTTGCAATACCATGGTGAGAATCCCATCTTTTGGAGGCGAAAGTGAGCCATATGTGTACATGGAATGGGAGATCAAGGTGGAACAAATATGGAGTTGTCACAACTTTCCCGAGCATAAAAAGGTACAACTCGCCACCCTTGAATTCCATGATTATGCACTAACATGGTGGAAAAATCTTGTGACACAAAGGAGAAGAGCCTTAGAAGCACCCTTGACAACTTGGGCTCAAATGAAGACCTTGATGAGATATCGCTTTGTGCCTCAACATCTCATCCATGTTCTAGAGCAAAGGCAAGAGAAGTTGAGACAAAGATCAATGTGTGCCAAAGAGACTCACAATGCTAGGCAAGTTGCAAGAGTTAGAGCAAGTGTAATCCAAGATGAAGAGACAACCATGGCTGGAAACCAAGGAGGAAGAGGTTATAGTGGCCAGCCAAGCTCTTGGAGAAGTGATAGCCAAACCCGAGGCTATCAACCATATGGCTATGACTCCCTACAAGGAAGGGACAATGGAACCTTCTCAAGTCCTCATGTGGAGCCAAGGAGTAGTGCTCAACCAAGCTACTCCACGCCAAGCCTAAGGCCCCCAACCGTTGCTCCTAATGCTCCACGAACACCATTGGAGGAAATTTCGGGCATGCTTAAGGAAATATCGGCCAACCTTGATCGCTTGGTCAATATGATGGTGCCATTGGAGGCAAAAGCACCCGAGGAAGAAGTTGAAGCTAAGGATGTTAAGGAGCCCAAGCAAGAGAAGGAAGATATGCCAATGGAGACTAATGAAAGGGAAGTAACACTTATCTCCACCTTTTTAATTCCATCTCTTGAGTTTAAATATGAGCATATCATTCCATATAGGACAATACACATGAAGAAATCAGTCCTTGCATTCAAAACTAGACCTTCTTATTGTGGAATGCATCTTGTTCATAATATGATCCTTATGTCCACGTATGTGTGTTATGTTGATAGTTGCACTCCTAAGCTTGAACATAGAACTAGGAAAAAGAGTGGAATACTATTGGCATGCTTGTTTGGATATCATTTAGTAATTGGAAGACTTGTGCTTATATTCTTGCAATTGTGTGGACATACTAATCACCATTCCTTCTCTTTTCATGGCAAAAATGTGTTACTTAAACCTATGACTCCCTTGCAGGTTGCGGAAGAGTATGACAAGGGGTTTAGCAAGGCTAAGGAGGAGGAAGGCATGAAGAGCCACAAGGCGTTCCCGAAGAGATCAACCAGCTCATCAAAGCCGGGACAAACCTTTCTAGCATTCAAGAGGAAGTTACATCTCAAGGAAGATGATGACTATGGAGGGAGCCCCACCTTAAAGCTAAACGGGATCCGAGGACGGATTCTTTCCAAGAAGGGGAGAATGATGCGGGAGCATCCGAGGTCTCACCTACGACGCCCCTAAAAGGAGATGGCCCACTCACAAGGGCTCGAGCCAAGCGTATGCAAGAGGAACTAGAGAGCTTGGTTAGCCTTCACGTCTCAAGGGAGCCGACCCACCTTAGTTGAGGACTTCACCGAACCTACGCTAAGGACCTTGGTCACCTTCCGAGCCAAGCCTTGCGTGGGAGAATGAAGGCCACAAGAGACGGGGGCTCCAGCCACTGACTCGGCCCACAACACGGCCGAGTGCCCAGCCGAGTTCTCGCCCCAGAATGCTGACACGGCCAACAACTCGGCCGAGTTGTCAACCGAGTTGTTGACTGTTTTTTTGGCCGAGTTGAGGGAAGTCTGGGGCTTTCTTGTGGGGGCCACTTGGGGACTTTCTTCCTTCTTCTTTTAAGTGTATTTTAAGACCCTTTTAAGTGCCTTTGTGTGGGCCCTTTGTTGGCTTGTTTGGCCTTTGTCTCTAGGTAGTATTTAAGTCACTTTTGTTGTCTTCTTCAAACAACTTTTGATGATATGAAAATGTTGCTTTGAGCACATGAGCTTGAGAGCTCTCATGGGAGAGTGTTCTCCATGGTTGATTCGAACTTGCTAGGTTGCTCTTGCGTTGTGTCAATTTCGTCTATGATCTTGGTGCTCCAAGGCTTCACTCGCCTCCTTCTCTTGCTCTTTGGACACGTCCATCGTTGTGGGAGATTGTAGAAGGAAAGGTCGTTTGTGCACATTGGTTTGGTTATTGGCGACATTGTTTGCCAAGGGTCTCTCAATTGCATCTTTCGGTTGTTCCTATATCCTTGTTTATTTCTTTGTTTCCTATCATTTGCTAACTTGTTCTCTTGTGTTTTCTCTTGTTTCCACCTCCATCTTCCATTCGAGTCTCTTGGCGTCTAGATCGGGCCACTCGCGACTAATCCCCGCATCAGTTTGTTTGTAAATACAATTTGGGATTCTGGATTGGAGTTCAATTTTGAGCTAGGTGTCAATGCGGGATCCGAGTAATCCAATTTTTGAAAATAATTGATTTCGATGAAGTAGTTAGATTCCGATTATGATCAGTACTTGTCACAACCTAGTTTTAGCCCCTTGCTTATTCAATTAGATTTATTTGAAAGAGTGGTGTTTGATTTTGAAGGCAGTAACTTTAATGATTTTTTGGAGGGTTATGTTCAACAGCTGATGATGATTGTCAATTTTTTGCAGGACACAGTTACATTATGGTTGGCTTGTTGTGGGCTGGGGTTAGTAATGTTGATGTGCGAAGGAAGACCAATTACCTGATTATGGACTCAAGTATGTTCAAAGGATTAGATATGTTATGCTATTAGTATTTGTTTCAGACGTCTAATGAGAATTTTCAATTGTTAACTAGTACTATATGCCCGTACTACGCACGGGCTTTAATAAATTATATTGAACTTATTTTATTTGACATTTTTTTGGATGGAAACTGCAAATATATTAATCAACTAAAACAAGGGTTACATGCCATACAAAGGCATCAGATTGACTGCAAACAGGAATACCATTGCCAAAAGATGGCAAGGAACAACCAAAGAAAAACAAAGAACAACCAAACGAAGCAAACTGATCACAACCTTGAGTCATTGCGTCTAATAGATTCACAGCAGTTCTTGGTTTTAAAGATTTACTCCCAAGAAATACAACGAATCTATCAGAAAGATGCAGAAGAGACCCCAAGAAATCAGAGCCAACAAACCTAAAACCAATATATACAAAGAGGACCAAAAGAACAGAAAAAGGAACAACCAACAAACACAAGCAGCAAACAAGAACAACCGAGAAAGCAAAATTCAAAGAAACCTTCCCAAAACAAAGAAGCACCAAAAACATAACCCAAATCAGCCACCAAAGACCGTTTGCAGAAGCAAAATTCCCCGATCTGAATCTGCAAAATCGGGCTTCTGAAGAGAGTCGCAAAATCAACCACGAAGCAGCCAAGAAGGCTAACTCCGAAGCCAGAAGCCGGCAAATCTGAGCAGAAGCACACACGAAGGCCAGGAGAGGAGGAACGACGGCGGTGCTTCCAAGGGCTGAACAAGGCAAGCCGGTGCTGAGGCGAGAGCAGAAAGCTGAACAAGGCAACTTGGGCAGCGATGGCACCGCTTCCAAAGGAGAAACAGGAGTCACCAAAGAAAAATTGGCCATGAAGCAGGAGCTTTGAGGCCAGGGCAGCCACATGCAGATGAGAGGAAGCAAGAAGGCGACAAGAACCGACAGGCGGCGGTGAACCGGAGCGGCATCGGATCTCGGCGACCAAAGGAAATGCGGATCTCGGCAGCGGAACTCGACGGTGGATCTCAGTGGCGGAACTCGGACGAGCAGGCGGAGAGATGCAGCGGGAGAAGCAGAAGCCTGAACACAGCGGCGTAGAAGATGCAAAAACCTGTATAATAAGGGAGAAGAACAAAAATCCAAAACCTGTACAAGAGGGGAGAAGCGGAGGGGAGAACCTGTACAAGCGATGAACTAGCACAAGGCTAGAGAAGAACCCCCACAGAGGGGGAAAGAGACATTTTATTAATATATATAATTGTTATGTCTTAAATATCTTTGCTTTATATATATTAAATAATGTTTACATTTGACCTCATGTATATGATAGATATGTTTTATTATATATTAAGCTTTAAACTTCATGAGTCAATATATAATTGTGTAAATTAATTACAGAAGGAGCTCGTACTGTTAATTTTGCAATGAAAGTTTTCAAATTAGACCTTGTTTGCATATTTTAAACCTAAAAATGATTCGGATAACAACTTGAGTTCACAATTGAATACGTACCCTAAGGTCCTACATATAAGGGTTAATGAAATAATATTTCATAGTATTTATATTTTAAACAAAATTTTGGATAAATAAAAAGTTAGCACAATGTCTAAATTAATGTAATCATATATGTTTGTCTGTATTTTGTAATGAAAAATATAAATTGTACATGTTATCTTTGCGTAAATCTACATTAGTAATTACATTAATTTTCCTTTTTTACTTTAGGAGGTTTTGTTTTATGATTTTCTAAACGTACATATCTATTATTAATGTAAACATTATTTGTAAACATACACAATGGACACTAACAAAATGATTAATGTAACGTCTTCATTAATATAATGAAGACGTTTCATGGAGTGATAGTGGGTGTAATTTTCTATTATTTAATATAAATGATTAATTAGATGTTCTATGTGTGAAAACTGTTATTTGTTAATTAAATGTATAGTTTTATAATCAACTTTGTGTTTTAATTGTATTTTTGGCTGGTCATGACATTGAAGTTGGTTTTTTTTTTTGGTTAGATGCATGTGTCGTGTGGTTTAATATTATTTTGAAATGATAGAGTAATATGTTTGCAAAGTATTTTGAACTCTATTATATATATCTAAACTTGTATGAATTTACCTTAACCTGACATAACTTGTGATTAACTTCTTTGCTTAGAATATCAAACACGGTATTCCATGTAAGAACTGGTAAAACATGAAAAAAACTTGAAATAAGTGAGATATGATGTCCATCTTCCACCTAAGGTTAGAAGAAGAAACACCAGTAGCACTTTTAGCATTGATTGTTGGATCACTGGACTCGCTGTTCACATCCAGTTCCATGTCTGTTATCCTGCTTTTAGTACTTTGTACTGAAGAGGAATCTCTAACTGGAGAACCAGAGGCAGGAGCCTATTTTGAATCAAGCTCAAACTACAAGCTTTGTACACATTCAGAATATTCAACACACAACGTAAACAGACCCTTTAAAAGTCTCTCAATGCACTTGATGATTGATTTATAGAGTACGAAATCATCAATATTTTCTTCACTGTTTCTAATGAAAAAAGAATTGTGCAGGAAGCTCTTTAAAGAGACTGTGACATGACAAGTTCCTTCAAAAATGCAATTTGTGTGCTAAAAACCCTATTTCCCAGCTAACTTGCTAGACGCGTTGAACATCTGTGTGGTGGGCTCCGGCGACCGCTACCTAGTGTTCGCCCACAGCTTCAGCATAGACCAGTCCGGCTGGCGCACATCGCATCCTCCCTTACTTCACGCCGTCCTACAAGGTGGTGCTCTACGACCTTGTATGCGCCGACATTGTCAATCCCGACAACTTCGACTTCCGCCGCTACACCACCCTCGACGCGTACGCCGACGACCTCCCCTCCATCCTGGACTCCCTCTCACTTCAGTTTTTCTCTTACTCTTTGCACAAGTGCTACATTTGTAAAGCAATTGAACTTAGTAGCTTCCTATTATTGCTTGCTTTAATTGTTGCTCGAGTGTATCAAGTTCTTTTGAGACGTGTGTTGCTTGTTTATTTTATTTATTTCATTGAGTCTAGTGACCTTGAGCCTTGTCAATTATGAGTGCTTTGCTTGCTGAAAGTTTAGACTTTAAAACAAGTTTAGAGCTCCTTTCTGGCTTAGGTCCATTGAGTAGTTTAGTGTCTTTGAGGACTTCTTGCTTGGCTGCCTTTTGTTGTCTCTTTCATGTCAAGGACAGGTCAAGATAAGAACTAAAGGAGATGTCTAGCATGGGCCACATTCCCCGAAAGAACTTTTTCTACTTTCGGGCACATGGAGCAGCATATAGGGAAGCTATATCATGCTCAACAAGTAGCTAAATCATACATGAGGTACGAGCCTATCCCTTATTCTTACAACTCTCAATATTATTCAGCTAACCAATATGTGCAGCCTAAGGGAGCCTATGGTTCACCTACTCTGCCTGTTAACACACCCAAAGGAGAGAAAGAGTGAGCCCTCAACTGCCTCGGGTTAGGACACGTGACATCGTGTGTGTCATGTGTGAAGGGAGAGGACACTTGGTTGAAATCTGTCACAACCAATACTACACCTACAAGGACGTCCAACCCCTTGTGAGTGAAGTCTTGGTTGCCTCTTGTAAGGAAGAGGACGTCCAGCTGAGTTCTTGCAATGAGTCTCTACAAGAGGAAGAACCCTCCCAAGATGAAGAAGAGCTCAAGGGAGAATCAGGTCAGCCCTCCTCTCTAATCGAAGAGGAGCTCAATCCAAGGAGAAATGAGGAGGAAATTGAAGCACCATCTCTTTCTACTACAAGAGGCAATCGTTTGCCTACCATTGTGCGTAGCTCCCTCCAATCTTTGGCTACTCCATGGATGGACCTGACCCACAAGGTTCCTTCAAGCTTGTCTTTCCTACTCCAAGAAAAGGTTGAAGCTAAGGATGTTGAGCAGCCCAAGAAATCAGTTTTCAACCAAGAGAAGAAGGATGTGCCAATGGAGACTAATACAACGGAAGTATCACTTTTCTCCACCTTTTCAATTCCATCTCTTGAGTTTGAAAATGAGCATATAATTCCATGTAGGACACTACACATGGACAAATCAGTCCTTGCATGTAAAACTAGATATTCTTGTGTGCATCAAAGTTCTTTAGCACAATACATGTCTCATGGAAAGCATCTTGTTTACAATATGATCATTATGTCCATACATGTGTGTTATATCGATCATTGCATCACTAAGCATGTACATAGGACTAGGAAGAAGAGTGGAATAGTGTGTGCATGCTTGCTTGGATATCATGTAGTCATTGGAAGATTTGTGCTTACATTCTTACAATTGTGTAGACGAGCTAGAGGGCCTCATTTTGCCATCGTTGTTATGACTAGGTCCTCTAAGAAAGTTGAATTCCTTACATTCCCTCAACTTAATAATGCATCTTATGTTACTAACTCTTTTATTGACCAAGTTCTGGAATTGCATAGGGTTTCTAGTGCTTTGATTTCAGGTCAAGCAGGGAAGTATGTGATCTACTCAAAGCTGAAATCCGAGGAAATGCCCTTTGAGCCCGGAGATCAAGACGTCCAACATATGGCTGGTTTGGTTCAAGCCTTGATGGAAGAAGATGAAGTCCTTGACAAGCTGGATTCGAGGTTGAATCCCTTTTAAAAGAGGGAGGATGATGTGACTACGCTCCATCAAGATCCTAAAGAGAGCCCAGACTTCCGAGATGGCTCAAGTGTTGGAGATGGAGTTCAAGTCAATCAAGACGAGCTTCCTCTCGGGCCATCACTAAGGCTCGAGTCAAGCATCCAAGTGGGCTCGAGCCAAGTCAATCAAGGGAGCTCAAGAAGGATTCTTGGAGCATGAAAGTCCTTCCAAACCTCGGAGCCCTCAATCCAGCCTCAAAGGAGCTCGTTTCTCTTATTGTGGCGCATCCGAGTGCATGATTTACATTAGAGTTTTTCCTATGGGTTTTATGACATTTTTAGACTTATTTTAAGGCTTTTGGGATTGTTTTAGTTTAGAAAAACATTAGGAGGGAAGTCAGCTGCCTTTAGTTTCTTTTTAATGATTTTTGCATTGTTTTTCTTCTTTTTTAAGTGGCCATATAAAAGGGCTGATTAGGGCTTGTTTAGAAACAACGTTAAAATGAGATTAAGAAAGCAGTTTGTGTTCCAAAAACTCTCTCCTCCATTGAAGAAGACGATCTTCAATCCCCTTGGCTTGTGAGTAACATCAAGCTTGCTTTGTGAGTCATATCAAAGCAAACCGGTCTTGTTTTAAGGGTGAGTCATATCTCTTGAATCTCGATCTCTCCTAAACTTGAGTGGTGAGTCATATCCACAAGGGTGTTAGGTGCCTATCCTTCACTAAATCCATCACCATCCATCTCCCTTTCACGAATCCTATCCAAACAACTCATCTCGCTGAATTCCTTCACGGAATTCTCTGCGACGTCTCAGTAAAATCGCCATAACTATTTATTCCCAGATCCTTTCTTTCTCAAATTTTGAGGGCTTATACTAAACTTCCAGATCTCACTCCTAAAGTTAGAATCACCCAATTTGGAGGTCGGAGCCGAGAGAACGACCTCGTGGAAGTCCGGACGGAATTCTAGAATCTGGATGTCGTGAGCCCTTGCGTTTGGGAGCCTTCGGAGGGCCTTGCCTTGCACCGAGTCCATCCTTGATCCTAGCCGACATCATCTTGTGTTGGATAAAGTGAGCTCGTGAAGCATAGGATGTGAGCTAGGAAGAGGGCTTGAAACGACCACTCCATTGTGAGCCCAACGAGCGGCCCTTCTAGCTCATGAAGCATAGCCGCCTCCCATCTTTCACAAAGCGCATGACATTCCTTCTCCCTTCATGAGTTACATCCAAATCAAATTGCCATGGGCGCCCTAGGACAAGCTCACAAATGTCCAAAGGCAACACATCAAACATGTTTCGATCCTTGTAAGGACCCATTTCAAACCCCACGAAGACTCTTCAAGTCACATTCAACCGACTACCATTGTTGAGCCACATGAGAACATAAGGCATAACTTGCTCATAAGTTTCAATGCCAAGTTGCTCAACCACGGCTTGGGAAATGAAGTTGTGGTCACTACCACTATCCACCATAGCAAGGTAGTGGTTGTCATACCCCTCTATTCGGCACTTATGGAAAAAGATTTGGGAACGTTGAAGCATTGACTCTTGCCATTGGTTGAGAGGTGGCGGCGCTAAGGGTCCTTCAACTGAATCTTCAACCCTAGAAGCCATGAAGCACTCTCCACTTACGGCAAAGGCTTTGACCTCTTCTTCTTGCAATTCCTCGGGCAACTTCTCATCATCTTCTTCTTCAGCTGATTCATAGTCTCCTTGGGCCGTCATAAGAACTTGCTTCTTAGATGGACAGTCTCGTGCCATGTGTCCTCGGCCCATGCACTTGTAGCATCTTATGTCACTTGTCTTTCCATGAGAGCCTTGGGCAGTTTGTTCTCTCTTGACAAAAGGCTTTGTTTCTTGGCCCTTAGAAGTCTCCTTTTCTTTTGATGTAGACACATCCCACTTCTTTGATTGCGCAAAGTCACGCTTCTTAGGAAGAGAATCATGTAGTTGAGTAGCATAGTGCAAAGCATCATGAATGCTCTCAAAACGTTGGAGATCAACCGGTCTCCTAATTTCTGAATTCAGCCCTACAATGAACTTAGATTCAATGTACTTCTCGGGGAGCCTAAGACCTGAACGCACAAGCAAATGGCATAGCTCCTTATAGTACTCATCCGGAGTCTGGTTTCCTTGACGAAGCAACTCAAGCTTTTGATGCACATGTTGCTCATAGTTGGATGGCACAAATCTCCTTCTCATGGCCCCTTTCAAGGTTGTCCAGGTGGTCAAGGAAGGATCCAAATTCAGCTCCCTAGATTCTTTCTCATCATTCCACCATAGGAGCACATATTTAGAAAAGTGGATGGTGGCAAGGGTCACTCTTTCTTCCTCTCCAAGCCCAAGATAATCAAACACTTGTTGGGCCATCAACTCCTATTCAAAGAAAGCTTCCGGGTCAGATGAACCTGTAAAGGTAGGAACATTCACCTTAGGACCTTGATGGTGTCGGCGGGGGCGTTGTTGTGGAGCTACCGACTCGTCATTGTCCGAAGCTGCATTATCATAGCCATAGCGAAGAGGAGCCCTTTCTTGGCACGACTGTACTTGAGGAAGTGGTGGTCTTGGAACTTCAAACGCCATCACACGCCTTGGAAGCATAACTGGCCGCATAAAGGGCACGCCTGGCGGGTGTGTTGGCACGTGTGTGGCCGGATTTGGTGGCGCGTTGGATAGGCCGGCCATGTATTGGTTGTAGGCGGATTGTTGGCTGATCAGGGGCACACTTGTAGGCCATGGAGAACCAATACCGGAATTCAACACTTGTAAAAGTGCCGTAGCTGCATGGGGCACATAGGGCGGCAGTGGAGGATAAGGCATAGGTGGCATAGTGGTGTTGACACTCATGGGCACACTTGGATGCCATGTGGTAGCCAGAGTGATGGAGGACCATCCATGACCCAACCACCATCCGGGCCCATGACTAGGAGCCGAGTTCGTCAACTTCAAGATGAGCTCGCCAAGCTTGCACATCAAGTCCCGGAGGAGGTTGCTACGGCCACACCCAAGGCCTATTCGGTCATCATGGTTTCTAGTGGTTGAGTGCATGGCTTGTGTGCACCTTCCACTCTTAGAAACCTTCCTCATTTAGTATGTTTCAGCCGTGTGGGCTTTTGACATTATTAGACTCGGTTTTCTCTTTATTTCCGGTTTAGCTTATTTTAGTGGTTTAGGAGCCGGTTTAGTTAGCAGTATTTAAACTTGTTTTCTTTCTAATTTCAGTAGCAAACCATTATTCAAGAATACTTATTTCTGAAATCGAAACCTTCTCAATTTGGAGATTTCGTGAGTTTGCCAATCCGAGCTAGTTTTGGTCGAGTTGTTTGATTCAATTGCTTTCGAGTTGTTGATCTCCAAAGCGACACAAGACATCCTCTTCGTGCTTTGAAGATCCGTTCTTCCTTGTGTGGAGTTGTAGAAGACGAGGTCATCTACTTTAGGGTTGGAGGTTCTTGTTTCCTACGAATCAAGGGTCTCTAGTTCCGGGTGTTTGGTTTCTTCTAACCTATCGTCCATCTTTCCTTGTTGTTCTTCGTTTCTTTTCTTTTCCCGAATCTGATTTGTTTTTGTTTCTTGTTGTTCGTGTGTTGATCACCAAGGTCGGGCCTCCCTACGGCGATTCCCGTATCAAATTGGTATCAGAGCATAGGTTTTGGTGTCAACAAGTTGCATTGCCGAGTTCATCAATTCGGCTTTGGTATTGTGTCGTTTGGTTGTGCCTAGTGCATAGCCGAATCTCTTTTCCTTTTCTTGTTGTCTTATGGAGTCGTTCTTGAGTTGTTGCTTGGGTTCTAACTGTTTGTGTCTTGTGGAGATAGATTGCATCTTGTGGAGATCGGTTTGTTCTTGGGAGAGGAAGAGACGATCACCCTCCTCACCACCACAAAACAGCCGTCAAAACTTGCCGGAAACCCCACCAAACACCACCACCATCACCACCTCAAACAACCGGTCACCACCTCCATAACCAACCCTAACCCCACATTCACCACCACCCATATCCGGTGACTTCTCCACGTTCCACAACAAAGAACCCTAACCCTAATTGACGGCGTGCCAAGGTCCAACACTAGGTCACTTGCCCTCCAAGGCGTGATCACCAAGTCCCTTAGCCACGCCCTAAACCCTAACGGCAGAAGCTCCTAATCTTGTGGCGTGTGGGTTGACAAGTTCAAAGCAAGGCAGCTACAACTCCTACAATCAAGGCTTGGCTGATTGCTCCAACAAACCCACTCGGCCATTCACCCTACAAAGGTGGCGTGTGGCTTGAAGGAGTCAACAAAACCGGTTGCCACCTCCTACAAACAAGGCAACGTTCTCCTTTAGGCTTATCCCTCTATTTTTCTTATTTTTCTTTATTCCAAATCAGTTTGTAATTTGAATTTCGAATTTCCTTTTACAAAAAAAAAAAAAAAAAAACGAAAGAAAAGAATATCAGATTAGTCAAAAAAAAAAAAAAAAAATTCAATCGTCAAAAAAAAGAAGAGAAGAGACGATCATTTGCATTTTATTTCTTTTCTAGCTTAGTCTAGTCCTTTGTATTTCATTTATACTTAGGCTAGCTTATAGTCCAAAGTTGTAAGTGTCTCAAGGATCAAGCAAGGAGCCGACGCCAAGTGCTCTCTGCCGCGCCGCGCGCCCACCCAAGCGCCCGTCTCCGCAGCTCACGCCCCGCGCCGGTAACCCTAATTCCTTAACCTCACCTTCCCTTGTGCCTCACCTCTTCTCACCATCACACCGGTCTCTTCATCATCATTCCATCTTCACGAGCACAAGCCAAGGTGAATTGAGGTAACAACTTGTCCTCTTGAGTTCTTAAAACTTCTTGATTACTCGTCCATATCAAGCTTGCATTACATGCGTGCATGCTAGTATTCTTGAGTAAATTTGTTGAGTCTCATTAGTTACCTTGCATTTACATACTTGTGAGGTGTTCTTCATTGAGTCGTTGAGTCTTCTTTTTCTGATTTCTTTTGTGTTGTTAAGTGCACTAAAATTCAGAATATTAAGTGCCTTTGTGTGACCCTTGTTGATCGTCTTTCTACTACACCTTACGTCTACCTTATTTTGGTTGTTAAGTGTTGCTTGAAATCGATCAACTCACGTGAAGTATTTGAGTTTCACAACCGGCTGCACTACAAAACTAGTTGAGATTGAGCGAGGGTGAGTGAAACACACGAGAGAGACACCTGTGAGTGTTTTTGATTGATTCTAACCTTAACTCAATTCCGTGTTAGCTTGTTAAGTGTGATGGCAGATAATGATGATATTTCAAGTGGCCGGGACAATAGGAGCCCCTCACCGGTGCATCCGGACGTGGCTATACTCATCCAGAAGTTGACCGACTCCGTGTCCGTGATCACCCACCGATTGGCTGCCCTAGAGACGTCTCAAAGAGCTCCACCACCAGTCGTGCCACCCCCGGTGACATTTGTGTCCCAACCACAAGAGACGGTCCAGAATTCAGCCCCCATTCCCTTAGGAACTTATGCTGAGCCAGGAGGTCCGTCCGGAGCCAACTTAGTGCCCCTTGGAGGCACCCGTGCAGTAGGTACCGGTACCGTGAGGAACTCCCCGGTAAGGCATCCTTCTCCTCTTGCCCATACCCATGATAGGCAGAATAGGGTGGCGCCAATGTATCAAGCTGAAATACCACCTCCACGAGAGGTGCCTTTTGTTGCTAACCCTTTGCATGAGCCACAGGATCCACTTAGAGAGGACGAGTTCAATGAGGCTGAATTTGAGGAAGATATGTGGAACCAAGGAGGAAGATTCGGTGGCTACCAAGGCCAACGAGGGGGCTATAACTACTATGAGCCCTGGGGCAGATTCGGAGGTAATAGGGGTTATCAAGGCCAGCCACCTCGGAGAGAGTTGGAGGAAGACGGCATAGGCAAAATAAAGATCAAGATGCCCGCCTTCGAAGGAAAGTGTGACCCCGATGCCTATATGGAGTGGGAAATGAAAGTGGAGCAAATCTGGAGTTGCCATAATTTCATAGAGGCAAAGAAGGTGCAGCTAGCTTCCATTGAGTTTAGTGGCTTCGCCCTAACTTGGTGGAACAACTTAGTGAAGGAGAGGCAACGAGCTTTGGACCCACCGGTGGCTACGTGGGAGCAAATGAGGGTTTTGATGAGGGCTCGGTTCGTCCCTCAACATTACTCCCGAGAGCTCAAGCAAAGGTTGGAGAACCTCAAGCAAGGTAGCATGAGCGTGGAAGAAGCCTACAATGCCATGCAAACCGCCATGGTCCGCGCCAACGTCATAGAAGATGAGGAATCTACCATGGCAAGGTATCTCCGAATCCTTTCTCCTTACATTGCTAATGAGGTGGATATGTACCCCTATACAGATTGTACCCAGCTGCTGCATTTGGCGATCAAGGTGGAGAAAAATCAGAAGTACAAGGCTCGGAACCAAGGAGGCCAAGCGGCTAGGAACCCTAGCGGCCAGCCGAGTCCATGGCGAGCCCAAACTCACAATAGGGCGAATCCCCCGGCGTCTTTTGGTAGGAACCAAGCTCAGTCCATGAGCCACCCTAGGAGCCAAGAAGCGCCGAGGAAAAGTGGACCACCAGGGACGCCGCCGCAAGCATCCAGCCGCCAGCCGTCGTCAGCCAATGGGCCTCAGGGAAGTACTTCGACCTTTTCTCCTTCTTCTAGGGCTAGAGATACCGTGTGCTTTAAGTGTCAAGGTCGTGGGCATATGATGAAGGATTGCCCCAATAGTCGAACGTTGGTCATTAACCATCTTGGACTCTATGAATCTGAGTCCGAGGGTGAAGATCAAGGTCCGACTATTGTTGATGAACCTATGCATGATGTAGATGAGGACATGGATTGTATTGAGTTTGAGCATGGTGAGTCTCTAGTTTGTAGGAGAACTTTGCATGTACAACCGACCCCTTGTGATGATAACCAACGTGAGAACTTATTTCATACTAGATGTTTGGTTAAAGGAAAGGTTTGTAACATGATTATTGATGGGGGTAGTTGTTGCAACATTGCTAGCACTGAATTAGTTACTAAATTGCAATTGCATACCTTTCATCACCCTAGGCCATATAAACTGCATTGGATGAATGAATGTGGCGAAGTTAAGGTGTCTAAGCAAGTTAATGTGACCATAACACTAGGACATTATGTTGATACTATATTATGTGATGTGGTCCCTATGAATGCTTGTCACATATTGTTAGGACGTCCATGGCAGTTTGATAGGAGAGTCAAGCATGATGGTTATACTAATCGTCATTCTTTTGATTATAATGGTAAGAGTGTGGTACTTAAGCCAATGACTCCTTTGCAGGTTGCGGAAGCTTTTGAGAAGAAGAAAGACAATGAGAAGTCGGTTGAGGCTAAGAAGGGGAGTAAGGCCGAGAGCACCTCCAAAGCCAAGACCACGTCTCAAGCATTGCTGGCTTCCAAGGAGGAGTTGAGAGAAGAGCACTTACCACATGAGACCGTCCTTATGCTCTTGTGCAAGGGCTTCGGGCTATTGAGTGAAGAGTTGAAGTCTACGCTACCTAGGAACATCTTGGCCCTACTTGAGGAGTTTCAAGACGTGTTCCCCGAGGAGATGCCACCCGGATTGCCACCTATGAGAGGTATAGAACATCAAATTGATCTAATTCCGGGTGCTACTCTTCCTAACAGGCCGGCGTACAGAATGAACCCCAAGGAGACCCAAGAGGTGCAAGAGCAAGTGAAGGCTTTGCTGGACAAGGGCCATGTGCGTGAGAGCCTTAGCCCTTGTGCCGTGCCTGTGTTGTTAGTGCCAAAGAAGGATGGCACATGGAGGATGTGCGTGGACTGCCGAGCCATAAACAACATCACCATCAAGTACCGGCATCCAATCCCCCGCTTAGATGACATGCTAGATGAGCTGCATGGAGCCTCGGTCTTCACCAAGATAGACCTCCGCAGCGGCTACCATCAAATAAGGATGAAGGAGGGGGATGAGTGGAAGACCGCCTTCAAGACAAAATTTGGTTTGTACGAGTGGGTTGTCATGCCTTTTGGCTTGACAAACGCTCCTAGTACTTTCATGCGTTTAATGAACCATGTTTTGAGGCGTTTCATAGGTAGATTTGTTGTTGTTTATTTTGATGATATACTAATATACAGCAAGTCTATTGAGGAGCATGAGGAACATTTGAGGGAAGTACTCTCTACTTTACGTAGTGCGTGCTTGTATGCTAATGAGAAGAAATGTGAGTTTTGCACTAATCATGTCTCTTTTCTTGGTTTTGTAGTGAGCTCCAAGGGTCTTCAAGTGGATGAGAACAAGATAAAGGCCATCCAAGAGTGGCCTACGCCTACCTCAGTGAGCCAAGTGCGGAGCTTCCATGGGCTAGCCAGCTTCTATAGGCGGTTCGTGAGAGATTTCAGCACCATTGCAGCCCCATTGACGGAAGTGACCAAGAAGCATTCGGTCTTTGTGTGGGAGGAGGCGCAAGAGAGGGCTTTCAACGCCCTAAAGTGGAGATTGACGCAAGCCCCTTTGCTGGTGCTACCCGACTTCACTAGACCATTCGAGGTGGAGTGTGATGCATCCGGGATTGGCATTGGAGGCGTGCTTATGCAGGAAGGTAAACCCGTTGCCTTCTTTAGTGAGAAATTGAAAGGGGCTAGTCTTAACTACTCTACTTATGACAAAGAACTCTTTGCCCTATTTAGAGTACTTAAGACTTGGCAACACTACCTGTGGCCTAGAGAGTTTATCTTGCATACGGACCATGAGTCCTTGAAGCACTTCAAGAGCCAAGATAAACTTGATAGACGCCATGGGAGGTGGATGGAATTTATTGAGACTTTCCCTTATGTTATAAAATACAAAAAGGGAAAGGACAATGTAGTTGCCGATGCCCTATCTAGGAGATACACCTTGCTTACCACATTAGACTCCAAGGTCTTAGGATTTGCATATATTAAGGAGTTATATGTGGAAGATGCTGATTTTGGTGCCATCTATAAGACGTGTGTAGATAAGGGTTCATGTGACAAGTTTTACTTGTTTGATGGATTCTTATTTAAAGCTGAAAAAGTGTGCATACCTAGTTGTTCCTTACGTATGTTACTCGTTGAAGAAGCCCATAAGGGTGGTTTAATGGGTCACTTCGGAAGGGACAAGACATATCATATGCTATGTGCACATTTCTTTTGGCCCCACATGCTTAGGGATGTTGAGCACCTTATTAAGAGGTGTTTGGATTGCCTAAAGGCCAAGTCTAGGTTGCAACCCCACGGCCTATATAGCCCATTGCCCATCCCAAGTGCCCCTTGGGAGGACATCTCAATGGACTTTATCGTGGGGCTGCCTCGGACTAAGAGGGGACGTGATTCTATCTTTGTGGTAGTTGATCGTTTCTCTAAGATGGCTCATTTTATTGCTTGCCATAAGACGGATGACGCATCTAATGTAGCCGATCTCTTCTTTAGGGAAGTCGTGAGGCTACATGGTGTACCCCGTACTATAGTGAGTGATAGGGATGTTAAATTCCTTAGTTACTTTTGGAAGACGCTTTGGGGAAAGCTAGGGACGAGACTCTTGTTCTCTACCTCTAGTCACCCTCAAACGGATGGCCAAACTGAAGTAACTAATAGGACTTTATCAACCCTACTTCGAGCCATCCTTAGGAAGAACCTTAAGGCTTGGGAGGAAACTCTACCACATGTAGAGTTTGCTTACAATAGGACAGTCCATTCTTCTACTTCATTGTCTCCTTTTGCATGTGTTTATGGTATAAATCCCACTACTCCACTTGATCTTGCTCCTTTTCCTATGAAGGAGCGTGAAAGTTTTGATGCAGGTAAACATGTGGAGTTCATCAAGGAGCTACATGCAAGGACTAAGGAGAAGCTGGAGGCTTGTGCGGAGCGGAATGCAGCTAGGGCTAACAAGGGGCGTAAGAGAGTGATTTTCCAGCCCGGGGATCTCGTTTGGGTGCATCTAAGGAAGGAGCGCTTCCCGGAACAACGCAAGTCCAAGCTTGCACCTAGAGGAGATGGTCCCTTCAAGGTGCTGCGCCGTGTCGGTGACAACGCCTATGTCTTTGATCTCCCGGACACTTATGGTGTGAGTGCCACCTTCAACGTGGCTGACTTGACTCCCTACCATCAACCGGACGCCAGCCATTCCAAGCTTCATGATCCGTGGACGGATCTTCTCCAAGAAGGGGAGGATGATGGAGGACCATCCATGACCCAACCACCATCCGGGCCCATGACTAGGAGCCGAGTTCGTCAACTTCAAGATGAGCTCGCCAAGCTTGCACATCAAGTCCCGGAGGAGGTTGCTACGGCCACACCCAAGGCCTATTCGGTCATCATGGTTTCTAGTGGTTGAGTGCATGGCTTGTGTGCACCTTCCACTCTTAGAAACCTTCCTCATTTAGTATGTTTCAGCCGTGTGGGCTTTTGACATTATTAGACTCGGTTTTCTCTTTATTTCCGGTTTAGCTTATTTTAGTGGTTTAGGAGCCGGTTTAGTTAGCAGTATTTAAACTTGTTTTCTTTCTAATTTCAGTAGCAAACCATTATTCAAGAATACTTATTTCTGAAATCGAAACCTTCTCAATTTGGAGATTTCGTGAGTTTGCCAATCCGAGCTAGTTTTGGTCGAGTTGTTTGATTCAATTGCTTTCGAGTTGTTGATCTCCAAAGCGACACAAGACATCCTCTTCGTGCTTTGAAGATCCGTTCTTCCTTGTGTGGAGTTGTAGAAGACGAGGTCATCTACTTTAGGGTTGGAGGTTCTTGTTTCCTACGAATCAAGGGTCTCTAGTTCCGGGTGTTTGGTTTCTTCTAACCTATCGTCCATCTTTCCTTGTTGTTCTTCGTTTCTTTTCTTTTCCCGAATCTGATTTGTTTTTGTTTCTTGTTGTTCGTGTGTTGATCACCAAGGTCGGGCCTCCCTACGGCGATTCCCGTATCACAGAGGTTGTGTGTAGAGGCCTTGTTGTGCCATGGTCGTGGCTTGTTCAGGTGTAGGGGTGTGTGATCGGCTGGATCGGCTACTCCTCGAAGATCTTGAACTACGTTGCCTCCGACGCCTCTCTTCTTCAAACCTCTTGTCAATCCTTAGCTCCATATCATCCATAAGAGCTCTTAAGGTGGTGAGGGTGACAGGAGGGCCATCAAGATCCGTTGACACTTGCTTGTCTTTCTTCTTGGATCTTTGCGAAAACATGGCAATAAACAAAAGAGCAAAACAAGAATGAAAGAGGAAAATCACAAAAAACACAGAATTTGGTTAAGGTTAGTCATAATCCAAAACGTTCTCTCACTCGCCTCCCTCCTCTTCTTTACACTCTTTGATTTTTCCTTTGGGGGTGGACTCTCCTCACTTGTGTTTCACTCACTCTCGCCTCACAAACTGATTTCACAAGATTGTAAGCCAAGACAAGCAAACGGAAGTAGATGAATGCAATTGGTGAATCTAAGAATCTCTCCGAACCCTTGATGTAATCCAACCTTGCAAGCAAGTCCTTGCACGTCCGTTGCACAATTCACCAAGACAAACATACAAGTGATAGACAAAACAACTCAAAAAGTAAGCGTTAGAGCGAGTATTTGGACAACTCAAGATGAACCCATACAACTCAAAGTTTGGAAGGAAATGAATCAAGGGAAGGCTTAGGCTTTTTGGCCTTGTGATGCTACTAATTTTTAGGGTTCCTTCAACACGTAGCTACCTTCAAGACTTGGCACCAAGATTTGAGAGAAGAAAAGACGAAGAGAAGAGAAGCACAACTCTTGGCCTTGCTTGCTTTCTTTTCCTTTTTTTTTTTGACTTTTCCTTTTTTTACATAAAATAGTATACTATGCTCAGCCAAGAATGTAAGATATGAAATGTCGTTACTTGACTTTTAGAAGAGAAGAAGAATAAGCCCTTTGAACTTTCGGCTTATTAATTGGTAGTCTTGAAGAAGCTAGGTGAAAGGATGGGGTTTTAATGCTTAAGTTCACTGAATTAAGGCAACTTGTTTTAATAAGGGACGGCTGGAGTTATGGAAGTGAAGGTGGGTTAATGAAGGGATGGTGAAAGAAGGCCAGGTTCGAAAATTTTCCAAATTTTGAGTGTATGCAAGATCAAACTCAAGAAACCAATTCATACCCTCTAACCTTGAGAAACTTACTTCAAGAGGAGCTCTGATACCACCTGATGTGTCCCCTCGGATCCTTGAACATCGGTGCTTGAAGTGAAGTCGAAATAGTGGCTAGAGAATGGAGGCGCTTGGACGGAAACACCTTCCTTGACTTGATTTTGGTTGAATTCTACGGAGGGAGAGATGAAGCTCCTTGGATTGGTTGAAACACGAACAAGATAAGCAATCCACAATCCAAATGAATCCACACTTGAATTTGGAAAGACTCTCCTAGGCTTGGATATGGCCACCAAGTCGAGAAGAGGTTGAATTGGGTTAATGTTGGATATGGCCACCAACACCTCCTTGGATTCGGTTTGAATGAAGCCCTTGGATATGTCCACCAACGGAATCAAACGAGTTCTTAATATGACCACAAGAACAACAAAGAAGAGGGTGATGCGTTTGCCTCCATGGACAAACACAAATGTATTGAAGAAGCCATCATGGATCATTCATGCTCTTGGTAAGGCCTTTGAGATCTCTAAGCATTCGTGCTTCAAATGACCCCAAATTTGGTAGGCCATCATCTTTAGGCATTTGTTGAGGAAGGCCCGAGACAGACGTCGAGGGAATGCCATGACCATCACCGAGCCATTCTCCTCCAACTGACATGAAACTTGGCCACGCCTCGTCATTTGGCTGAGTTTGAAGTTTGGCTCCAGGTGTGCCGAGTGGAGATGAAGTTGGCTCACAAAAGTGAAGAAATCCCCTCTTGAGTTCCGTCGGGTGGTGCGCGCTGGCCTTGGGAGCTAGCTTGGGGCCATGTGATGAGTCTCTGGCCTTGATGGGGCCCATGGTCACATCACTTGGGCTGCGACACTAGGGGCTTGGTCGCTTCCATGGTTTTGAGGCAGTTGCACTCAACTTGATCTTCAAGGATTTCCCGGGGGGACATGGGAAAAAGGGTGATGCATTTGCCACCATGGACAAACACGAATGTGTTGAAAAAGCAATCATGGATCACTCTTCTATCAAATTGCCAAGTCCTTCCTAGCAAAAGGTGAGTAGCATCCATAGAAATAACATCACATAAAACTTTGTCAAAATAATGCCCAATAGAGAAAGTGATGTGGCATTGCCTTGATACCACATCACCTTTACCTTCGGAGAGCTATTGAAGGCCATATGGTTGAGGGTGGGGTTTAGTGGGGAGGTTGAAATGCTTGACCACCCTCTCATTGACTATGTTGGTACAAGAACCACCATCGATGATCACGCTAAGTGAAGCGGAGCCCATGAGACATCTAGTGTGGAAGAGGTTCTCTCTTTGATCCCTTGTATCAACTTCACGGACCGAGAGCACACGGCGAGCCACGAGGCTAAGAGGGCTTTCGGCTCTATGCTCGAGTGGGGCACAATCAAAGGCTTCATAAACATCATCATCGGTGGCTTCAAGCGCGTCCTCTTCCGGGGCCTCCTCTTCATCGTTAAATGACTCATAGTCGCATTGAGAGGTGAATAAGACTCGCTTGTTGTTGGGGTACTCCCTTTGATAATTGACACGGCTACCACACTTAAAACATGCCCGATCACTAGACTTCTCGGTGGTGGAGGCAGGAGTGCGCACACCGGGAGCGGGGCCGCTGGTGGGGCAGTCAAGCGTGTGGCGCCGGCTGGCGCGGCAGTGTCGGTGGCAGGGCCAGGGCGCGGCTGCGAGGCGACACGGTTGGCCAGGTGAGGGGCAAAGGAGGAACTAGGAGCGGAGATATACCTAGGCGGCTGTGAACGAGCCCAAGCGCCCTTCTTCCTCCTTTGTTGTTGGTTGTATATCTCCATGGCCGTGTGAGTGAGGGCATTGATTTCCCGGATGGGGAGGAGAGTCAAGGGGTCACGGATCTCAATGTCAAGGCCTCAAAGAAACATGGTACGGAGGGAGGCGGAAGTGGTGGACACCCCGGCCTTGTGGACTAGCTCCTCCAGCTCGGAAAAGAACTCAAGAGGGGTGTGGTTGCCTTGCCGAGCTAGTGAAATTTCAAGACGCATATGCTCAAGGTAGTCCTCCGGCACATACCGCTTGGTCATGACATGGATGAGTTGATTCCAAGCCATAACCGGTGGTAAGCGGCGCCTAGCTCTCTCGGTGGTGAAGCGGAACCACCATGCGCGGGCATTGCCGATGAAGTGTGGCAATCTCAACCTTCTCATGGTCTTCATATTGGCAATGTGATAGGATCTGCCTTCTCTTCGTCCACGGTGCAAGGGAAACGCTCCAACTGAGGCCCATGTGAAGGGAAGGACACGACCTGGTTTCTACGGGGAACCGAATGCTAGGAAATCTGTCCTGTCTTCAACTGGCTCGTTCTCTCTGATCCGGACTCCGAATTGGATGATTCCAAAGCCCAGAGTTAGATCCGGAGGTCTAGATGATTTCCCAAATTAGAGCATGAACGAATCAGGGAGTTCAGCGAAGGGGTGTTGATGATGTGGG
Organism: Rheum nobile; assembly: GCA_027886185.1. Lineage (NCBI taxonomy): Eukaryota > Viridiplantae > Streptophyta > Magnoliopsida > Caryophyllales > Polygonaceae > Rheum > Rheum nobile. Next base: position 782,168 of record WOAB01000765.1, on the reverse strand, counting down.
TTCTGCGAAGGAGGAGTAGAGGAGGGTGGAGGTGAGTGTTTTGATGAGCAAATGGTGAAGTGGAGTTGCTGAATAGGTGAACTTCAAAGGAGGATGTAACGCACCCCCAATGAAGAACAAGTTTGATCTTCTACGGTGGGATATAACTCACCCAAAGGAAGGGATCAAGACTAGCTCGATATGACACACAAACTAAGGATTTTTCTTGGATAAAACTGAGCTTAAGCTGTTGGGTTTTGATTGAAAGTTGATCTGCTTACAATGGCTGAGAAGAAGGCATATATAGCCTTGGAGAAACAAGTTACAAGGGACCCTTGACATGCCAAGGATCACCAAACATTAAAACTGATATAGCCTTCATTTCAAGCTGGAAAATGACATTTAAAGCTTGAGAAAATGATAAAAAGAAATAAAAACTGAATCCACATTGAATGCCCAACTTTACTCCCAAGTTTGCTTCAAGGACTCGACGCCAATGCATCCGGATGAGCCACAAGAAACATGACCGAGCCAACTTGACTTTCCCTCGGCACTGCTTGGCTCATTAGACCCTCCATGAGCCTAGATTGGAGTTCCTTGGCCTTGGTGCGGGTGATGGTTCCCTGAGACGGGACATTGCGGGTGATGGTTCCATGAGACGGCACATTACGGGTGATGCTTTCCTGAGACGGAATATTGCGGGTGATGGTTCCTTGAGACGGAACATTGCCGATAGTAAGAGTGGAACCCGAAGAAGTTGGCAGAGGCAAGTTAGGGGCCGCGGCGGGCATTGGCGAGGGCGGCGAGGGTGTGTCAAGGGAAGCACCTCCTAGTCATCATGGTCTTGATGGAGCGTAGCACATCATCCTCCCCCCTTGGAAAAGATTCGACCTCGAATCCGGGTGCACCTCAAGAAAAAGGTTTAGAGCACACAAAACTGTACAAAGCAAAACAAGGAAGTAAGGGACCAAGAAGTTATTAGAGAATGAAAGACACGTGTAAGCAAACATGATTAGATCCATTGAGTGTCCATGGATGATTTTCCATGCACAAGTGTTGCCTAGTTTCAGTCTAAAGATATGCTTAAGAATAGAGCAAGAGATGCACATGACATTCTTATCGAACAATGCAATGCATAGAACAAAATTTTTCTCATGCAACAAGTATTGCGAATGAGAACAATGATGCACACATGAATGCCCAGTTCTACATGTAGAAACTGAATGCCACAAATGCAATGACTTGTATACATGCTTATCATGAACTAGTGGCATCCAACAAGTCATGAATTGAGCAAGAGACCTATGATGTATGCATGAAAATCTAGTTATACCAACAAAATCAGATTCATGAGCTGGAAATTCTCTAGCCGTTGAAAAATATTCAGTTTGATGCAAGGGAAAAAGAATTGAGAGAGTAGGGCCAAGAGTTACTCCCCTAGAACACGTTTTCAATGGAACTTCCTTCTCTTCTTGGCCGGAAACAATTTTTTTGAAAGGCTTCACATCCTTGGTGTCAAATTCTTTTTGGAGAAGAAATGACAATCTTGAAGGAACCATGTGTGTCAGGTCCGACCATGGAGTAGCTAATGATGCTAGGGAGCTACGCTTGATTATAGGCCAACACTTGCGTCGTGGAGGAGTTGGATATGGCTCCAAGGTTTCCTCTTCCTTTTCCATTGGTGCTAGCTCTTTTTCGTTGGCCATTGACGACGGTGGTTCAGTAGCATGAGCATCCTCATCTTTAGCCTATTCTTGAACCAATTCCTTGCCCAACATAACTACTTGAACCGTCAAATTCTCTTCCTCGACAACATGACCCTTAAGTGATTCCTCTTCGGCCTCTATAGCTTTTGATGGACGACTAGGATAAGGCCCAACCTGGACGTCCTTATCCTCACAAGTACCAACCAAGACTTCACTCTTTAAAGGACCTTCATCCTTGTAAGTGTAGTATTGGTTAGGACAAATTTCAGCCAAGTGACCTCGCCCATCACACATGACACATACAATGTCGCGTGTCCTAACCCGGGGCGGTGGAGGCACTCTTTCTCTGCCCTTGGACATGCTTGGTGGCATGTCCCTTGGAGCTTGTTGTTCAATCTTTGCTTCCAATTAGGCCTCCAAGGTTTGAATAAGCCATGCAATTTCTTCCTTGTCCTGAGCTCTCTTGGTGTCATTAAGTTGGAGGGCTTGCATGATGGCCTCCAAGGTGATAGGTGTCGTAGGGAGTGACTCACTTATGCGGAGGCCATTGCTCTTATCCATAGGATCCATGCCTTTCCTTCAAAAGTTAGCAACCGAAGCAAAATCCAAGCAACAAGAACTAAAGAAGACAAGATCAATTAATGGTTCCCTGAGCACGCAAGCGCCTAAAACTTTGATTCAAAAGTCGCCACAAAGTTCAGTTGTAAGCTCACGAAAACAAGGCTTTCTGGGGTAGTTTCGCAAATCAATTAAAACCACAACAAACTTGAGTGAACTCAGAGATTTATACAGCCAACGAACCAATTTAAGTCACCAAATAAGGTACTAAAACAAGGTCCTCAAGTTCAACTTGTGTTCGCTTTTTTCTGGCTTTGCCACTCTTTCTTGAACTTATGATTTCTTACTCGACTTTATCTGGGTACTAGCCTTTCTTTCTCGAGTTTCCTTGGGTTATAACCCTTTGATTACACTTAAGACAACATAACTGGGAACAAATCCCTCGACTAAGTTGAGCACACACCTAATTGATGAAGATATTTCAGTTTTTGGTTGTTTTCAGTTGGCTTGAGTTATCTCAAGTTGTTTCCTATATCTTTTAGCTCATCGAATGGTTCAGTTGGTTACATGAATCACACAACTTCAATCAAAGTTTGTTGAGGCACAAAGAAGGAAAAGAAAACCAGAAACAAATCGGCTCAATTAATGCAAGAAATTTAGAAAGTTTCAGCAAGAAATTCAAGAGTTAAGTGGATTAATGGAAGTGGCTTCAATTATTGCAAGAGCTTTAAATGAAATCAATTTATTCCAACCCAAGGGTTGTCTTCAACCTCCAAACTCCACGTTTTTGTTCAGCAAACTTACACAACAATGGCACAAAATCAGGTTTGCTTGCAAGAACAACTAAGTTCGACTTTCAAAATCAAAATTTTGAGCGTTTACCTTGCGTGGCTCTGATACCACATGATAGGATCTGCCTTCTTTTCGTCCACGGTGCAAGGGAAACGCTCCAACTGAGGCCCAAGTGAAGGGAGGGACACGACCTGGTTCTACGGGGAACTGAATGACTGGAAATCTGTCCGGTCTTCAACTGGCTCGTTCTCTCTAGTCCGGACTCCGAATTAAATGGTTCTAAATCCCAGAGTTAGATCCGGAGGTCTAGATGATTTCCTCAAAATTAGAGCATGAACGGATCAGGGATTCAGAAGTTGTGTGGATTTTACTGAGGTGTCACAGGCAGGTTCTACGAAGGAGGAGTAGAGGAGGGTGGAGGTGAGTGTTTTGATGAGCAAATGGTGAAGTGGAGTTGCTGGATAGGTGAACTTCAAAGGAGGATGTAACGCACCCCCAAGGAAGAGCAAGTTTGATCTTCTACGGTGGGATATAACTCACCCAAAGGAGGAGATCAAGAGTAGCTCGATATGACACACGAACTAAGGATTTTTCTTGGATAAAACTGAGCTTAAGCTACTGCGTTTTGATTTAAAGTTGATCTGCTTTCAATGGCTGAGAAGAAGGCTATATATATCCTTGGAGAAACAAGTTACAAGGGACCCTTGACATGCCAAGGATCACCAAGCATCAAAACTGATCTAGCCTTCATTTCAAGCTGGAAAATGACATTTAAAGCTTGAGAAAATGATAAAAAGAAATAAAAACTGAATCCACATTGAATGCCTAGCTTCACTCCCAAGTTTGCTTCAAGGACTCGACGCCAATGCATCCGGATGAGCCACAAGCAACATGACCGAGCCAACTTGACTTTCCCGTGGCACTCGTTGGCTCATTAGACCCTCCATGAGCCTAGATTGGAGTTCCTTGGCCTTGGCGCGGTGATGGTTCCCTGAGACGGGACATTGCGGGTGATGGTTCCCTGAGACGGCACATTGCGGGTGATGGTTCCCTGAGATGGAATATTGCGGGTGATGGTTCCTTGAGACGGAACATTGCCGGTAGTAGGAGTAGAACCCGAAGAAGTTGACAGAGGCAAGTTAGGGGCCGTGGTGGGCGTTGGCGAGGGCGGCGAGGGTGTGTCAAGGGCAGCACCTCCTGGCCATCAAGGTCTTGATGGGGCATAGTCACATCACAATGGTTCAAAGCATACTATGTGGCTTGCTTCCAATCAAGAAACTTGGCCGCGTCATATTCACCCTCAAATGGATCATTGCGGACCTTGATCTCCCGGTAATAGGATCTGCCTTATTTCGTCCACGGTGTAAGGGAGACGCTCCAACTGAGATCCAAGTGGAGGAGAGTACACGTCTTGGTTTCAAAGGAAGGATCTGAATTCCAATAAATCTGTCATGTCTTCAACTGGCTTGTTCTCTCTGGTCCGGACTCCGAATTGGGTGATTCCAAAGCCCAGAGTTAGATCCGGAAGTCTAGATGATTTCCTAAAAATTAGAGAATGAATGGATTAGGGAATCAGAAGTTGTGCGGAATTTACGGAAGGGTTGCAGGCAGTCTAGCGAATGAGGTGTTAATGATGTTGGTTCTGCGAAGGAGGAGTTGAGGAGGGTGGAGATGAGTGTTTAGATGAACGAATGGTGAAGTTCAGTGGCTGGATAGGTGGACTTCAAAGTAGGATATGACGCACCCCCAAGGAAGAACAAGTTTGAACCTCTTCGATGGGATGTGACTCACCCAAAGGAGAAGAACAAGATGAGCTCGATATAACACATGAGCTAAAGACTTTTCTTTCATAGAAAGAAGCTTGAAGCTGCTGGCTTTTTATTAAACATGTGATGATTACAAAATGCTCACGAGGCATGCTTAAATAGGCCTACAAAAATGGAGTCAAAAACTCTTGAACTAGCCTAGTAAAAGCATCCTCAATTAGTGTCTTCCAAATCAAATAACTCATAAACCCAAAGTCTTTTGCGCTTTCCCTTCTAGAACATGGTAGCTGGATGAGTTAAGTTGACCACCTCCAAAACTGGGCCCAAACTCCCGAGGGAATTGAAATTGAGCCATGCGGGATGCAGGTATGTCACTCAGGCGCGGCAGCGAGCGCGTCACTGGTTTGGCGGACAAGAACCACCAAGCACCCTTCACATTTTCTCGGCACTCCTTGGGTCATATGTGATGCGTTCATGCTTGTGAATGCCGAATCGTGATCTTGGTGGTGAGTCGCGCGTGTCGAATCTAGGGTTTTTGGATGGAACGCGGTGTTTGTGGCTCGAGATGATGTGATGAGAAACAACCCTCCAAAGGTGAGGTTTTGCTCCTCTAGAAGCTAGATCTAGACCAAGGGAGCCTCCTTCTCCTTCCTAAATATGGGAACCTTGCAAATGATGCTTGAATGAGGTGTTGGACCATCGGAAACCAAGGGGGAAGTCACCGGACTGAGGTTGGACTGGCTGGAGCTTGAAAGGGGAGGGGCGGCGCCGGCGTGAGACCAAGGGAACCTCCCTTGGAGGTTCCTTGACCGAGATGTAACTCGAACCGATTTGATGCTTGTGGATTTGAGTGAGAGATTGTGAGAGATTGAGAGAAGGAAGATGTTGGATCATTAGAGTTACGTCTGAGGGAACAAAAGCTTTGTTCCCACAGAAGGCACAGCGGATTTAAATAGCAAGAAATATAACAGAACGAACTCACGATATATAGTGGAAACCCTAATTAGCAAAACTAGCTTCTCAAGGAAAAACCACTACCTTCAAGCTTCCGCTTGAGAGGATTTTGAACTGCGTACTTGTCTTATTAGTTTCTTGCTTGATTACACTTGTATCCTGGACTTCGACCTCTAAACAACCAGCTAGACTCGAAACCTCTTCTACAACGATGAATCAACCTCAACTCTCAAAGACTCACACGCACCTCACTCTCTTTCTCTTTTTTTCTTTTTCTCGTTCAAAGTCGTTCTCAGTCGTGAAGTCGTTCCTAAGAAATGAATCCTCACTTCACTTAAATACAACTCGGCAGAAAACCCTAATTGACACAAATTAGGAAATACTAGAATCGAATTACAAAGATATGATTTTGTTTGGAAGATAAGATATCACAACCGATTAAATTAATTAAGGAAGGAGTTCCCTAATTAATCCAACCGATTGGATATTATTCTTCTCTCTCCAATCGCCTTATCTTAGGAAGGATTCCTAGGATAATACGATCGGGTATTTTCTCTCTTTCCATATATTCGCGCAATCCGGCTTGATCCTTGGAGCCGAAGTCTTCATCCTCTACCGCGTGGCTTCTTGATTTGTTTCCTTAATTCTGCACGCTGTATGACTTCTTTCCTTTTGCAGCCTCGATCTTGGTCTGTCACTTCAGTTCCTGGAGAGGTAACAAAGCACTTGCTAAGTCTGTGTTACCTCTGAGATCCTCTGCTGCAACGCTCCTTGGGAAAACTCTTCTTGTCCCTGAAACACTTGGTACACATATTAGTTGAGTGTTTATAACCATCAAAACCTAAGGAATTCAACAAATTCCCCCTTTTTGATGGTGACAAACACCCTTAACAATAAAGCATATACCAACTAGAACAAGACAAAACTGACAAGAAAGTTTCCCACTAAAAACACCGTTAGTTCTCCCTTAGTTCAGCAATACGTTTTACCTGTTCTGTTCCCCCTCAACCAATGCTACCTGTCATTTTCCCCCTTTTGGCATCATCAAAAATAGAGTAAAGAGTTAGAGAAGAAAGATCAATGCCAGATAAACAAAAACACCCTTTGTCATTAATTTTTTTAAAAAACTGGAAAACATGCAAACACAACCAAAACAAACAAAACGTCAAAAATTGTCAACTGCCACAGCGGGCACATAAACCAGATAACAAGAAAATAGAACAAGGAGGGGTAGACAGCAAGGGAACAAAAGAGGATAGGATGGCAGGTAAGCGATCAAGCACCACTGTGAGCAGCCGATTGAGCCGATGCGTGGTGAGAAATGAGCGCGCGTACATCTGCCATGAGAGTCCTCACATCCTTGCAGAGACTCCTCACGTCCTTCCCAAGAGATGACTCATTGTTCAGTTCCCCCTCAGAGCTATCAGCCTCAGACTCCTCCACCGCCTCAGAAGCTGCATGAGCACCCTCAACCTTCACCCAGCCTTCATCCTCTTGAAGAACAAACTGCATCTTGTGCAAATTACTTGCATTGAAGGGGCGGGAGAAGATGCTCACTTCCTCCGACGCGTTGTATACTTTGTGGTACTCAAGGATCTTCTTGACAACGCGAGGGAAAGGAAAAGCATGTTGGGTGGTGTTCCTGGCATGGGCCATGTGCTGTATCACAATCATAGGGAGGCAAACGGGCTCCTTCTTCAGCAGTAGGGACAGTAGGACAATGTCTAAGATCAGAAGTCGGTTCTTCTTCTGTCCCCTTGGTGTGATGTTGTTGATGAGGAAGTGGTATAGTACTTTGTTAACAGCAGACATCTCAGAGATGTCGAGATCGGCACTACCTTGAGCGTTCTCAATCCCTACAACAGCCAGCACAGACTCTGAGTAGGCGAAATCTTTTGGCCACCTGCCCTTTGGGTATTCTCCATATCCTTCGTGAGGAACTCCCAGAGCCATGCCAAGTTCAATGCTTGAGAAAACATGAACTTCCCCATTCAACTTGTAGCTCCCCAGAACAGCATGGGGCCTCACTTCCATAGCAAACGTGGAATAGAATTCCCTCAGCAACTCCTCATCCATCTCCACTTCATCTACAAACAGCTTGCTCCATTTCTGAGCCTTCAAGATGTCAAGCACCCCATCCAGAAAGTTCTCCTTGAGGAACTTAGGGTCCAGCAGCAGCTCCTTCACCACAGACTTGTGGCTCACATCTTTAACATCATCAGCCGCCACTGCCTTTCCTTTGGCTTTGGCCGGCAGACGACGCTGGCTTTGACGGACGGGAGCGGCAGACACCTTGGCTTTCTTTGCTTTGTTCCCTGAGAGGGGTACCGACTCCTCATCGGAGCTCACCGTTATCGCCTTCTCAGACTTCCTCTGAGAGCGTGTCTTCCGCTTGGAGGAGTAGGCAGTCTTCACCCTGCCGAACGCCTTAGGGGCCTTTGGGGGCTCCTCCACGTCCTCTTCCTCAGCGAGCTCCCTGGAGAGGTCTCTCACCACTGACTGAATCTTCTCCTTGACGGCTAGGTGCTCCTCCACCATGACCGGGGTCCCTTGACCGGGCAACTCCTCTGTCTCCTCCTCAATGGGATCGGGATGGGTAGGCGAGGAATGTACCTCCTCTAAGTTAGTAGAGGAGATGGCTTTGGGGACGGCAGAAGCGGTGTTAGGGTTAGGGTTTTGTGGAGTGGGGTCTGAGTTTGGGGCGATTGGGGCTATGTAGGGGACCATGGCGAGTTGGTCCTGGGTGGGTGATGGTGGAGGGGTGACAGTGGTGGTCGCTGGGGTGGTGGAGGTGGAAGGTAGGGACTGTGATGAGAAACAACCCTCTAAATGTGAGGCTTTGTTCCTCTAGAAGCTAGATCTAGACCAAGGGGAGCCTTCTTCTCCTTCCTAAGCTTGGGAGTCTTTCAATGGTGGCCAAGAGAGAGAGGGAGGGCGCCGGACTGAGGTGTGGACGAGAGGGCCCAAGGAGGTGGCGGCACCGGCAAGCCCAAGGAGACCCTCTGATGTGACCATGGTTCACCCCTCAAGGACATGCCAAAGTCGGTTCAATGAAGAGGAAGAAGCAATCGAGCTGCATGGATGTGACCATGGGTCACCTCAGTAAAAGTGCCGTATCTTCTTATTCCCAACTCCGATCACTCTCAAATTTTGAGGAGTGAAACTAGACTTCAAGATTTATCTCTGGGCGTTGGAATCACTCTATTCCGATCACGGACGGGAGAGAACGAACCTTCTGAAACTAGGCCAGAAACTGTCTCCGCGGAAGATGTTTGATTTGTGTTTGTTGTTTAGTTATTTTTAATTTCGTTAATTAATTAGTTAGGTGTAGCTAGTTAATTATTGTTTTTGTTATTTTTGTAATTAATTAGCTAGGTAGTTGTTTTAATTAGTGGCCTATCTAGTGGCCTAAGTCATGCTTAGGTTAGTGGAGCTAATTAGTTGATTTTCTTATTTTGTATTTTGGCACCTATATAATGGTGGACATGCATTGTAATTAATTAGACTTGAATTGGAGATTATTAAAAAAACGTGAGCGTTTTGTTCATTTCAAGCCTCTTGGACGATGGCTTCAAGGTGTGTGATATCCTTGAGTGTCTTAGTCTTGTTTCGGTGTGTCGTATCCGAAACCCCTTTGGTGTGTCATATCCGAAGGCGGTTGGGTATTCTTGGTGTGTCATATCCATGAGTGTTCAACCTCGTCTCAAGGTTCTTGGTGAGTCGTATCCGAGGGTCGAGAGATACTTATCCCAAACTCTTCATGAACCTCGTTCATGAGAGTTATATCCATTTCAGTTTTTGAGTCAAATCTCCATCAAGTTCTTGCTTAGAGTCACAATTAAACACAACAAATGTCCTATTTTGAGAGTTTCGCCAAGAAGTTGCCAAATCAATGTCTTGGCGCCCTTCGTCTTGTACTGTACGGATCTTGGCATGTGCTTACGCACAACATTTGGTATCAGAGCCATTCAAGGCGAGGGGATGTTCATGTGCTCGGAGAGCGCGAGGAAGGCTTAGCAGCCACGCCCGCACCAAAGGCAAAGGAAAACCGCGCCGCGGCATCTTAGGCAGCGACCGCGACCTCTCAGTAAAATCGTCATAACTTTTGTTTCCGTGATCCAATTGCTCTGCAATTTCGAGGACAGAAACTAGACTTCATTATCTAATAACTGTCGCCGGAATCATCCAATTTGGAGTTCGGATCAAGGAGAACGACCCTGTTGAAGTCAGGACGATTTTCTGGGAAGTTGCTGTCGGCCCTGTTGTGCTCACTCCTTGATTTTCTAGCAAGCAAAGACAACAAAGATTCGAGGTTGAATCTTTCTTGAAGGAGGGGAGGATGATGTAACCATGGGTCACCCCTCAAGGACATGCCAAAGTCGGTTCAATGAAGAGGAAGAAGCAATCGAGCTGCATGGATGTGACCATGGGTCACCTCAGTAGAAGTGTCGTATCTTCTTATTCCCAACTCCGATCACTCTCAAATTTTGAGGACTGAAACTAGACTTCAAGATCTATCTCTGGGCGTTGGAATCACGCCATTCGGATCACGGACAGGAGAGAACGAACCTTCTGAAACTAGGCCAGAAACTGTCTCCGCGGAAGATGTTTGATTTGTGTTTGTTGTTTAGTTATTTTAAATTTCGTTAATTAATTAGTTAGTTGTAGCTAGTTAATTATTTTTTTGTTATTTTCGTAATTAATTAGCTAGGTAGTTGTTTTAATTAGTGGCCTATCTAGTGGCCTAAGTCTTGCTTAGGTTAGTGGGTAGGTTAGTGGAGTTAATTAGTTGATTTTCTTATTTTGTATTTTGGCACCTATATAATGGTGGCCATGCATTGTAATTCCTTAGACTTGAATTGGAGATTATTAAAAAAACGTGAACGTTTTGTTCATTTCAAACCTCTTGGACGATGGCTTCAAGGTGTGTGATATCCTTGAGTGTCTTAGTATTGTTTCGGTGTGTCGTATCGAAACCCCTTTGGTGTGTCATATCCGAAGGCGGTTGGGTATTCTTGGTGTGTCGTATCCATGAGTGTTCAACCTCGTCTCATGGTTCTTGGTGAGTTGCATCCGAGGGTCGAGAGATACTTATCCCAAACTCTTCATGAACCTCGTTCATGGGAGTTATATCCATTTCAGTTTTTGAGTCAAATCTCCATCAAATTCTTGCTTAGAGTCACAAGTAAACACATCAGATGTCCTAATCTAGAGAGCCTAGTCGAGAAGGTGTTAAACCAAGTCTTGGCGCCCTTCGTCTTGTACTGTACGGGTCTTGGATTGTGCTTACGCACAACACCCTCCTTGGGGGTTCCTTGGCCGTGAAGAGCAAAGACCGAATGTGTTCTTGTGGTTCGAAAGATGAGTATGAGATTTGATGAGAGATTGAGAGAAAAGAGTGTTTGAGAGAGTTTGGGTTGATAGAAGTAAGTGGAAGGCCTTAGGGAGATATACTCAACCTAAGGGAAATGTCCACTTCTATAATCTTCAACCAAATGACAAGGAAGCCAAAGAATGGCTTATATAGTTCTAGGGTTTTGGTGGACTAGGAGCCCATATGCAAATGGGTCCACACGCCCACTAAACAAAAGGAAACTCTAATGGGCCTTAGTGAGTTAAAGCCCATATGCAAATGGCTCTTCACACTCACTTAAGGCAAGGCTAGAATTATGAGACTAAATAACCAAAATAGAAAGGGGATAAAAGCCTTAGAGGCTTGGATATAGATGCGCGCATAAATGCCTTGGAATCGAAACATGGTCGATGCTTGAGTGTCGTGACATTGATGCGTTGGCGTCTTGGTGGTCAAGGCCTTGAATCCTTGTTGATGGGTGGTTGACACTCATCACTCTCCCCTTATTGAAGGAGAATTGTCCTCAATTCGATCATCGGGGACCGGGGGCATATAAGGCAAGTAGGCGTCCATAAGACGGCTTGGAAGAGCTCCCAACGCCATGGTATGTGTACTCCAAGGGGATGCCAAAAAGGCCCTAAGCAAGGTGGCCGCCGACATGGTCCTACAACAAAGCAACTCAACAACAAAATGTGAGAATATCCTACTCCCCGGGGTGCTGCTACGAAGGGCCCTAGGCACAGTCCAAAAGGGAGATCGGGTCGGTTCATGCATAGCCCTAATGGGGTAGGTGATGGGAGGGCTTAGGTCTGGTGGCCATATGTGGAAAAGGAAAATAGTGGCCATCCTCAAGGCAATGTGTGAGATCCTACAAGTTAGGGGGTTGGCCATGTGGGAGAGATGAACTAGTAGCACCCAAAGAGAATCTCTCCCCTTCTTAGGAGTTGCCCACCCGACTACAAGAGTGAGATACACAACCACCCAAGTTCTGGTATAAGAGAATACAAGAATGCTAGGGTTAGGAGGGCGATACCTAGGACAAATCAATGGGACAAACACCCAAGCACGGGGCCACCAACCAAGAGACAAGCTAAGGTGAGGTCCTAACGAAAGGGTCCCTAAGGAGGCTAGGTGTGGGGCTATCCTCAAAGGCTCCGTGTCAACCTGAAATACCGTATGCATGAGGTGCCTAGGAAGGGATGTATGGCCAGTCCATAAAGGTCCATAATCAACATGATAATACATGGGTAAGGGGTTCCAAGGAAGCGCTCTAGGTATAATCCTCAAAGGTCCCCAAACAACATGACAAACCTTTTGCAAAGAAAACCTAGGGGAGGATCTAGGCATGCTCAAGGAAAAGGCAGAGAGATGGCAGCCCGTACCCCCATAATAGGCCCAAAAATCAACATGGCAAAGATGCATAATAAGGGCATTATCATGGTATGGGGTACGCATAATCAACACATAATGCGTCCTAAAGGTATGCTGAAGGATGGAATATGCAAAACACACAACATACGTCACTAGGAGAGGAAAGGAATGAAGTGAATACATCTCATGCAACAAGGATGGGGAGCTATGAAGCAAACATGAGTATGCCAAATCCAAGGGTATAACACTCAAGCCTTTTGTATTGCCTAAGGCACTACATGCAATAACATGAGAGGTATATGCCATAGGAAGTGTAAGGTCATGTGCAAGAGTAGTGGCATCACTCTTCCTAAGCCTAAGTATATGCTTCATGATGCAACAAGTCAAACAATTGTCATACTTAGGCATGTAGGAAATAACAAGGAATAAGTAAAACTTTGCCGGCATGAAGTGAGACATGGAACTATAATGCAAACAAGAATGCGTGATCCTAGATGCAAAACAGTGTGTCTTTATAAATAAAGCTCTATCCAAATGTGTAAATGGACATGCATGCAAAGTATCACTCAAGGGCATAAAAGGAGAGACAAAAGAAGGTACCTCCCTAAATATAGGGGACATTGGAGCGTCTCCGTTGTAGGGGTTAAGAGCTAGCCTTGGAAGCTTGTAAGGCTCGTCATCCATAGCATGGACCTCCTCTTGGAGTGAGAATGGCAAGCAAGAAGGAACAAGAGGTGTGGCATCCACCCAAGGCGTAGCCAAAAAGCTCATGGAGCTACGAGCGATGATAGGGCGAGGCACCCACTGAGGCGCAACCAAGGCACCCCCAGACGCGGTCATGGATCCTTGAGGCACAACAGGGGCGCTGCACGACATAGCCGAGGTTCTTTGAGGCATGGACAAGGCGCGCTGGGGCTCGGACAAGGCATGATGAGGCTCGAGCAAGGTGTCATGGCGCGGCGCGGATGAGGCGTCGTGGGGAGCGGCTGAGGCCATGTGAGGCGCTCCCGAGTCAATGTCAAACACGTCCAAAGGAGGCTGAGGCGCATGCAAGGGTACTTGAGGTGCGACCAAGGCGCATGGAGGCTCTTCCAAGGCAAACTGAGGCGCGGCCATGGAACAAGAAGGCACAACCGAAACGATCCGAGGTGCGACCAAGTTATGTTGAGGCGTGCCAATTGCAGCATTGTTTTGGGCCTCTTTCCAAGGAGCAACCACGTCAATAGTAGCCTCTCCTTGGGCTTCATGGTCGGAGATGTGGTGGTTGAGCATCGGGAAGGCGCGTTCACATGCACTTGGGCTGGCTAGCGTGGATCTCGGGGCATAGTGGTGAGCCATGACGTAGACAAGTTGGGCCCAAGTGTGGATGGGCGGGAGGCCTCCGAGACGTAGGGACTCTTGCACCTTTGTCCACCACGTACGGGCATAGTCGGTGAAGTACCAAGTGGCGATGCGCACCTCCTCACGAACATCATAATCTGAGCGGCCAAAGACATAGCGTGTGTGGCGCTCCCATGCCAAGAACTCGGAACCACCGTCGTTGCAACCGATGAAGGAGTAGAAGGACACCCCTACACCATGGCCCTTGGGCTGGCTAGGCACATAAAGGTTCGATTGGGGCCGAGCTCGAGCATGCCGGTAGCCGGATGGCATTCGGTCATATCCTCCTCTTGGTGGCACGGAATGAGGCGCTGAGGGGCGCTTGGAGCTGCAGCCGGGGACACCATAGGAGGCTCGAGGTCAAGGGCGGTGGTATTGTTCAAACCCGACGGCTTTCTCGAGGAGATAATCGAACTCATCTTCCATCGGATAGTCCATGGCCTCGTCACCTAGGAAAACCAAAGGAAAACGCCATTCAAATGTTCCAAGGAAAGTGGTAAGACATAACACAAGACCAAATAAAACAAACAAGGGAAATGCAACAAGGGAATATCAAACAAACAAACAACACACACAATGATGTCTACACAACAAGATAAGTGAGGTCTAGGGCAAGCAAAGGGCAATCAAAAGAAAAGAGACTAAGACATAAGCAAGACAAGTCAATGGCTCATGCAAGGGTTGTCAAGGAAAGGTATGATATGTAACTTGCCAATTGGGAGTGTGACCAATGCACCTTCAAACCAAGTCAACTTGTATTCCTTAGGCTAAGTGGATAAAAGGCCAAAGTGAAACATAGGAAGACAAGGCCAATGGTGAGGGTAAAACGACCACATAATGGGCCCCAAAGGCACGAATGGACAATGGCAAAGGCTAGACGAACATAGAGAGGAGGGCTTAGTGGCCCAAGTTGCCGAGTGAGGGTGAGAGAGCCCACCAAGGGTTGTGACCCAAACCGAAAGAAGAAAAGAGACGTGACCTTTCCTTTGCTTTGTTTTCTCTTGTTTTCTTTTCGTTTTTTTTTTGTATTCTGTTTTTTTTTTATTGGGTCCTTTGCCTTTTATGTGGACCTCTTGAAATAAACTTGGCTCTTTCTAATACAAAGGAAGCAAGGCCGAAATGGGAATGTGTTTTAATTCAAGGAGTGGGGTCACAATACTTTTGTTTTGTGTAGGGAATGGCAACAAGGGTATGCAGATTTTTGATTATGTGTAGACGTGCCAAGTCACCAAATGGAGTGTGTGACAAGGCTTGAAAGAAGGAGAAAAGGGATGTGCCTTTGCCACCTCATTTTCGGCCCTATGTGTACCCACTAAGGAATCTTCTTTCCCATCATCCACTAACCCATCATCTAGATGTACAATTTGGCTTTTACCTAAAATAGGCTAAGGAGACAAGAAGGACAAGGAGAAGGTGGGAAAGGCCTTCCTCCCAAAAGTACAATAGTACAATCAAGGACAAGGTACAACCAAGGACAACAATTCAAACAAGGAGCAAGCACAAGCAAGCAAGGGTAGGATTTCGGCCATGGAAGCAATGTGGAGGCTGTAGGGGTGGTGGTGGTGGCAGTAAGGCGGCAGCCACGGTGGTCTGGTCGCCGGAGGTGGTGGTCCGGTCGCCGGAAAGTGGTTTTTTTTTTGGTTTTTGGGGCTGTTTTTGGGAGGGGAACAAGAAGCAACTAAGCTAAGCACTAAAATAGCATGGAAAACATGAAAAAAGACATGGAAACAAGAGAAAAACTGAGCATGCAATCTCAACACAAAACAAGAAGAAACAAGAAAAAAAATTCTAACTAGCAAGGAAGACAAAGAGCAAAACAAAAGGAACCATGGAAGCAACAAAGGAGAACATGCTAGATATGGAAAAGAACCATAAAAATGAATTTTGCAAGGAAGAAGATGACTTAGCTTGGGCTTTTGGCTCTTGATACCAATTGATGAGAAACAACCCTCCAAATGTGAGGCTTTGTTCCTCTATAAGCTAGATCTAGACCAAGGGGAGCCTTCTTCTCCTTCCTAAGCTTGGGAGTCTTTCAATGGTGGCGGTGCCGGAAAGCCCAAGGAGACCCTCCTTGGGGGTTCCTTGGCCGTGAAGAGCAAAGACCGAATGTGTTCTTGTGGTTCGAAAGATGAGTATGAGATTTGATGAGAGATTGAGAGAGAAGAGTGTTTGGGTTGATAGAAGTAAGTGGAAGGCCTTAGGGAGATATACTCAACCTAAGGGAAATGTCCACTTCTATAATCTTCAACCAAATGACAAGGAAGCCAAAGAATGGCTTATATAGTTCTAGGGTTTTGGTGGACTAGGAGCCCATATGCAAATGGGTCCACACGCCTACTAAACAAAAGGAAACTCTAATGGGCCTTAGTGAGTTAAAGCCCATATGTAAATGGCTCTTCACACTCACTTAAGGCAAGGCTAGAATTATGAGACTAAATAACCAAAATAGAAAGGGGATAAAAGCCTTAGAGGCTTGGATATAGATACGCGCATAAATGCCTTGGAATCGAAACATGGTCGATGCTTGAGTGTCGTGACATTGATGCGTTGGCGTCTTGGTGGGCAAGGCCTTGAATCCTTGTTGATGGGTGGTTGACACTCATCAGACTGGGTAATGGCGGCGAGGAGAGCGGGGTTTGTCCCCATGGAGGACAGTTTGGCAAGGAGGTTTTGGAGGTCTTGGGCAAGGTTAGTCTTTGAGGCCATTTTTTAGAGAGAGAGAGAGAGAGCACTGGGAAGACGAGAGGCAGAGAGGAAGAGGAAGATAACTTGAGGAAGATAAGGAAAGAGTGAGGAGGAAACTTACCCGGAAGCCACAATATATATAGCCCTCACAAGATCTTCAAAGGTTTCCAAAGATAAGACCAAATCAATCTGTTTCCAAGAGATAATGAACGCGATCTTCCAACTTCCCAAAAATAATTCAAAATCTCATCTGAATCCAACTGAGCCGGCTGAATTTCTCTTCCCAACTCTCTTTCATCAAAACATCCCTAAATGCACGACGCGGCTCAACACAAATTGCCATCATTACAACCTGCAAACATGTCAACTCAACCTGTAGACACAGAAGCCGAATCGTTTCCCGCCAATCCAAAAGAGTAGTAAGGTGTGATGTTGGGGGTTAGTTACCAAAGAGGGTACAAAAGACCATCACACCAAAGTATATGAGTTTTTGCGATTGAATTTTACATCATGCATAAGAGGTCTCCAGTTGTGGATGATAAGAGGGGTTCATAGGAGACTTTAAGCACGACGATCTGGGTAAGCTGTAGAATCAACTATCATTTGGGCTTATGATGAGGGAACAAAACATCAAGTTGATTCTTTTGGGCCGAAATAGAGCTGATTCATGTGACATATGATAACATAGATGACCATGCAAGATATTCAGTACATAAAGGAAGTAAAATCACATAGTCAAGCTTTTCGAAAATCAATACCCAAGGAAGCTAATGCATAATAAGGCATGAAGATTCGACTTTCACAGTTTATCACGTAATCTAGCCAATCATCGAGGGAACACAACACATAGACATGTAGTTAGGGGAACAAACCAGACTTCGTATGGAACTGAATGCAGAGTTCCCTAATAGGTGTTCCAATGAGAAAATTGGCGTTTGATCCCCCGTTTGCCAATCTTTCTCGACACAGTGATGTCCTTCCTAGATGTACATGGTACCTGGAAT
The DNA here is from genome assembly GCA_027886185.1 of Rheum nobile. Lineage (NCBI taxonomy): Eukaryota > Viridiplantae > Streptophyta > Magnoliopsida > Caryophyllales > Polygonaceae > Rheum > Rheum nobile. The sequence continues at coordinate 764,620 of WOAB01000765.1, read as the reverse complement.
TTTCACACAAGGAACATATTAGTCAATAAGTCCTTATCCCTATTTTCTTTACCTTTGACACCAGGTCTTTGAGTCTCAAGTATTTCATGCAGAAGTGAGGTGAGACTCGCTTTGTTCCCTGTCAAGTAACTGACCCTTGAATGAATGAAACACTATGAACATTCCTCACTTTATCCTGCATAGAAAGAGTTAGTTCTTACGAACCCAGACAAGCTTATACTTTCTGGATTTGGGAGCAACATATCTAATCTTAGGAGGTTCAACTTCTATATGTTCCCTAGTAGTGCGAGCAATCTCCTCATTATGTTGCTTCAGCAGGCACTCTTGCTTGTAATGACCAGAATGCCCGCAATACCAACAGACCCTTTGACACTTCAGATCTACATACTTGCTCTGTCCTGGCCAAATTGTTTTGTTAGCAATCCTTGACTGAAAATCAATATTATTGGACTTACTGCTTTGGGATTGCTTCAGCCAAATTGCATGAGCCTTTTGTCCATGATACCAAGCCTTGCCTTCCTCAGTCGAATTAGAACAGTCTTTGTCTTTGTTCCCTCCGGAGGAACATTCCCCCTTTTCTTTTACAAACTATTTTCCTTCGACTTTGGAGCCTTTTTTCTTAGTGTCATCAACAGGAAGATTAGGTTGATAGCCAATTCCAAAGCGAGGTACTTCCTTCTTTTCAGGTTTCTTTTCATTCTTGGCTGCAACAAAGACAATACCTTTTGGCTCGTCCTTCTGTTCCTCACTGAGTTTGGTTAGATCACTAGAAAGTTTTGCATTTCCTAGTTTTAACATTAAAGACTCAGCCTCGAGTGAGGAAACAGTGGACTCTAGAGACTTAATTTTTTCAGTGAGTTCTGGACACTCAGAGCATGTGTTTGAAGAGGAAGATGAACCTTTCTCAAGCGTGAGCACTTTTTCAACCCAACCTTGATTTTCTTCGATCAGACCTGAGATCGATTCATCTTTCTCTTTGATTTGCTCACTGAAAAGACTGCTCTCGCAAACAAGATTCTTAATGAGAGCAATCAAGCTTTCTTTAGATTTGCATTTTAAACTAGACACGAGTTCAGATTCAGTTACCTCGTCGTCGATTACCTCACCATTCGTCTCGTTTGGAACTTCTACGGCCATCAAGCAGACATCCCTGGAGTGTGACGAGTCTTCGTCATCTGATTCTGACTCTCCCCAGGTGGCAACCATAGCTTGCTTTCCTTCATTTGCTGGAGGCATTCTTGCCCTCTTTTTGAAGCAGTTTATGGCCATATGTCCCTTGTTCTGACAGTGGTAACAAACCACATCTTTCATGTCTCTGTTCCCTTCAGAGGAACTGGGCGAGTCCTTGTTCCGAGACCATATCTTCCTCATTGCCCTTGTAATAAGAGCAACATCTTTATCGCCATCCTCATCTTCATCGCCCGTTTGAGACAGATCAAATGCCCTTTCCACCTTCAGGGCAATGCTCTTTGCCTTCTCATCTCCTTTCTTGTTTATCTTATGGTTATAGACAGAGGCGTTGCCTTCCAGCTTAGCAACCACCTCTTCCATAGTAAGGGTCTTGACGTCTGTTTGAGAGTAGAGGGCAAGAGCAATGGCATCCCACTGAGTGTTGAGACCTTGCATGAAGTGATGAGTCAACTTCCAGTCTGGTATTGTTTCACCAAGGTACTGAAGCTGACCAACTAGCCCATGGAACCTGGAGTAGTACTCTTGAATGTGTTCATCTTTCCCTTGAGAAATTTGGTCGTACTCCTTGAACAGGGAGAGGATCTTGTTCTTCTTCGAGTCTTCATTTCCTTGATGAAGACGTTTCAGGACATCCCAGATTTCCTTGGCCGTCTTATAGCTCATGACTTTCTTGAGATCGGAGGGAAGAAGGGCCATGTGAAGGATCTTTTTAGCCCTGCTGTTTTTCTCCAGTTTCTTCCAATCCTCATCAGTGTAGTCGACCTTTGGTTTTGGCTTTATCTCGTCTGTCTCATTCTTGATCACAAAAGGTCCGACTTCAATAACTTTCCAGAGTTGTCCATCAAGGGAACATATATAGGACTCAATTTGCTCCATCCACCAACTATACTCACCAGACTTCAGAGTTGGTGGTTTCCATAACGAATCACCGATTGCATTGCTTGACGATGACATCTTTCCTACAAATTCTGTAACGAAAACAATCTAGAGCACCAGGCTCTAATACCAATTGTTGGATCGTTAGAGTTACGTCTGAGGGAACAAAAGCTTTGTTCCCACAGAAGGCACAGCGGATTTAAATAGCAAGAAAGATAACAGAACGAACTGACGATATATAGTGGAAACCCTGATTAGCAAAACTAGCTTTTCAAGGAAAAACCACTACCTTCAAGCTTCCGCTTGAGAGGATTTTGAACTGCGTACTTGTCTTATTAGTTTCTTGCTTGATTACATTTGTATCTTGGACTTCGACCTCTAAACAACCAGCTAGACTCGAAACCTCTTCTACAACGATGAATCAAACTCAACTCTCAAAGACTCACACGCACCTCACTCTCTTTCTCTTTTCTTTCTTTTTCTCGTTCAAAGTCGTTCTCAGCCGTGAAGTCGTTCCTAAGAAATGAATCCTCACTTCACTTAAATACAACTCGGCAGAAACCCTAATTGACACAAATTAGGAAATACTAGAATCGGATTACAAAGATATGATTTTGTTTGGAAGATAAGATATCACAACCGATTAAATTAATTAAGGAAGGAGTTCCCTAATTAATCCAACCGATTGGATATTATTCTTCTCTCTCCAATCGCCTTATCTTAGGAAGGATTCCTAGGATAATACGATCGGGTCTTTTCTCTCTTTCCATATCTTCGCGCAATCCGGCTTGATCCTTGGAGCCGAAGTCTTCATCCTCTACCGCGTGGCTTCTTGATTTGTTTCCTTAATTCTGCACGCTGTATGACTTCTTTCCTTTTGCAGCCTCGATCTTGGTCTGTCACTTCAGTTCCTGGAGAGGTAACAAAGCACTTGCTAAGTCTGTGTTCCCTCTGAGATCCTCTGCTGCAACGCTCCTTGGAAAAACTCTTCTTGTCCCTGAAACACTTGGTACACATATTAGTTGAGTGTTGATAACCATCAAAACCTAAGGAATTCAACAGTAGAGATTTGGAAGATGTTTGAGTTGATAGAATTAATTGGATGCCTTAGGGGAGGTTTACTCTACCCAAGGTAATTTTCAATTGTATATCTCAACTAAAGTGACAAGGGAGTCAAGGGAAGGCTTAAATAGTCTAGGGTTTTTGGGAGTGGGCTAGGAGACATAGGCACATGGGTCCACACGCTCATCCACTAGATAAATACCTTAATCATCTAAAAATAAAAGGCACTAACATAATTTAATTGCCAAAAAGGGAAAAGGGATAAAAGTCATAAAGGCTTGGATAGGAACGCGCACTTGAATGCCTTGGAGTCGAAGCATCGGATCCTTGATTGTCGTGGCATTTGAAGCGACAGCGTTTTGGCTACTCCGAGAAGGGTCGGGCTCGGGCCTTCGTCCCCGGGCCTTGAGTGTCCATATTGATGGGTGTTTGGCACTCATCACTCTCCCCTTCTTGGGGGAGAATTGTCCTTAATTCGGGTGCAATATCAATAATCCACTTGGTCACGTGGGAGGCGTCATGGCTAGATGGGCGAGGAGTGGAGCGACCCCGGGCTGCAATCCGTGCCAACATAGGAGGCGATCCCGCAATAGTCCTAGAGCAAGTAAACTCAACAAGCAATGGAAACGTTAGCCAACGGTGCGGGGGAGCCCTAGGGATGGCCCTAAGCAAGTCATCGGGGGGAAAAGTGAAACTAGTGTCAACTACATAGCACACCCCAAAATGTGGCCACCAAAATCTCCAAAGATGAGTCACCAAATGAAGTATCCAACCCACCATAAAAGTATAAGGGGTATCCTCGAGGTCAAAAGGAAAAGGAGGGTGCTCGGTTGGGGGTGGCGGGGGAAAACAAGACATGCCACGAAGGATCCTATGGATTGTCACACCTAAAACATATATGGGGTCCCTCCCCTTCTTATACTTGAGCAACCCGGTGAGAAAGACCGCAGCGAGGTAGTCCCAAGTGGGTGGAGCATGGACTAGGGTTGCGTAATGGCCGGAAGGGTGGTACCTTGGCAAAGGGGGAACAAGTGGTGGTGCAAGAGTATAATCCTCAAAGATGGTGATATAACATGTGTTCCCAAACTCAAAAGGGGACTCCAAAGCATCCTCAAACAATAATGTCCTCAATGGGGTTCTAAGGTCACAAGGATCATGCTCTCGGACAAGGTAAAAAACAGCCCTAAAATGGTGCACAAAGTCATCCCAAGTGGTGCATGCCGGGAAAAGAAGACTATAGGGTGGCTCGGGTGAATGCAAGGACAAGGGAATAAGAATCATGAAAGTATAAGCACGAGGAGAAGAAAACTCATACCTTGGAGACAAGATGTGGGTAATCTTGTCTCGATCCGTCTTGAACCACCCGTCATTGGGAGAAGGAGCCGGCGGACGGATGCGGCGGCGGACTAAAAGCATGCGGCGTTCACAACGCCCTTGGAGGGCAGCCGGTGGGTGGTGCGACGGCTACCGACTAAAGGTGGGTAACGACCCGGGAGGAGGCACGCCGCAAGGCGGTGGGTTGCGGGTGGTGGAGGTCTCGCCCTTGCCTTTGGGAGGTGATACGACATGCTTGTGTTCCTCAAGGGCTTTGAGCCTATTCCTCTCAATTTGATCTTCAAGAACTTCACGGGGAGACATAGGCAAGAGAGTGATCCGCTTCCCCTCATGGACAAAGGCAAAAGTATTGAGAAATCCATCATGGACCACTCGCCGATCAAAGTGCCAAGGCCTTCCTAGCAAAAGGTGAGTGACATCCATAGAAATAACATCACACAAAATTGATCAAAGTAGGAGCCAATAGAGAAAGCAATGTGGCATTGCCTATCTACCACATTGCTTGTACCTTCGCCGAGCCCTTGGGGGCTATAGGGATGATGATGAGCCGTGGTGGGGAGATGGAGCTTCTTAACCACGCGCGTATTGACAAAGTTGGCACATGACCCGCCATCGATGATCACACTAAGGGAGGAAGAACCCATGAGGCATCTAGTGTGAAAGAGACTCTCGCGTTGGCCTTGTGTGTCACCCTCATGGATCGAAAGCACACGGCGAGTCACTAAGCTCAACAGAGCGGGACTCCATACTCAGGGGGGACACAATCATAATTCTCATAAACGCCCTCCGCGGAGGCCTCATGCTCGTCCTCTGGGGCCTCCTCTTCATCATCAAAGGATTTATACCCACTAGTGGCGGTGAACAAGACCCGCTTGGCGTTGGGGCAATCCCGTTGAATGTGACCACGGCCGCCACACTTGAAGCAAGTACGGTCGCTAGACCGCTCGGGGATGGGGGCCGGGGCACGCATGCCGGGGGTCGGCCCTCGGGGTGGATCACGCAGCCTAGTGGTGCCGGCGCCCTCGGTGGAGGTGGGCGGTGCTGGAGCGGGCCCGGTACGCGGCTGCGGGGCAACAACGGTGGCCGTGGGAGGGCCCCAAGGGGGGCTCGGCATGCCGGCAAACCTAAGGGGCTGTCCACGGGCCCATGCGGCCTTCTTCTTCCGTTGGAGTTGATTGTAGATCTCCATGGCCATGTGGGTGAGGGTATTGATGTCCCCGATGGGGAGTAGGATCAAGGGCTCACGGATGTCCACGTCAAGGCCACGGAGGAACATAGTGCGGAGAGAGGCGGGGGTTGTGGACACGCCGGCCTTGTGAATAAGCTCCTTGAGCTCGGCAAAGAACTCAAGCGGTGTGCGGGTGCCTTGGCGGGCAAGGGCGATTTGGAGGCGCATGTGCTCAAGGTAGTCCTCCGGCACGTACCGCTTGGTCATGGCATAGATGAGTTGGTTCCAAGCCTCAATGGGTGGTAAACGGCGTCTCTCTCTCTCCTTGGTGAAGCGGAACCACCAAGCCCGAGCATGGCCCCAGAATTGGAGCGTGGCAATCTCAACCCGCTCGTAGTCCTCATATTGACAATGGTTGAGGGCATACTCCGTGCTTTGCTTCCAATCAAGGAACGTGGCCGCATCGTATTCGCCGTGAAAGTGCTCAACTTGAACCTTGCTCTCTCGGCGATGGCCATAGTGTGGGAAGGGCCCGGCCGGTTCACGTCGGTCATGGGGTGGGCGGGGAGCTTGCCCATGTCTTCGGAAGTTAGCCGGCGGTGGAGGGAGCCATTGAAGGTCGCGGCGATCCAAAGGGCGTCGGTCATAGCCACGGTCGCGGCCATAAGGGCGGGGGAGCAAGTCGGCCAATGGCTCCTTCTCATACGGCTCAGGGAAGACCTCATCAAACACATCGTCCTCCTCATGGGCCCCATAGGCCTCATCGCCGTCATCAAAGCCCTCACAAGTGTCATACCCATAGCAGGGGTTGGGTAGGGCTTCGCCGGCGGCGGCCCGGGTGGCGCGTGGATAGGGCTCGCCCTCAAAGGCGGCTGCGGAGTGGTGCAGATGCCGGCCCGACAGCGGCCGAGCATCATGATGGCCACGTGAGGCGGTGTGTGTCGGAGGGTGGTCGTAGTAGCTCGGCTCCCGGGGTGGTGGCAAGCGCTCGGCGAGGGTCCGGGCATCGGACGGCGGTGAAGGGTACATGGGCGCCTTGCCCCAAGCTTGCATCGTGGGATCATGGAAGGGCTCCGCTGGGCTCCTGGATGAAGCGTCGGTGTAGATGGGTACGGGCTGCGGTGGAGCCACGATTGGCGTGGTGGGTTGAGAGCCGGCGACAATGGTGGCCAAGCTAAGCTCGAGGGCAGCCATACGGGCGTCGACGGCGGCGGCAGCGACGGTGGCAGCAGCGGCGGCGGCGGCGGCAGCGGCGGCGGCCTCCCTCTCGCGGCGGAGCGCAGCCAATTCGACGTGGGCCGCGCGCAAGGCCTCGACGGCTGCCTCCTTGGCTTGGTTTTCCTCAGGGATCCTAGCCGCAAAAGATGTGGGCGATGAGCTCCGAGGCCTCCTAATGCCGGTATCCAAGGGATCCTCCATGTGTGGGCTCACCTACAAGAGGCCACAAAGCAAACAAAGTAAACAATTCCCAAGGAACAAGTAAAGGAGCTAAAGTGAGAAGCTTAGGAAATGAAATTAAAGACACAAGCACACACAAGTCAAAGGCTCAAGCAATGGGATACAAGGGAGAGCATTGCATGTAACTTGAGAAATGGGAGGGAACCAAGGCACCTTCAAACCAAGCCAATGTGTATGCCTTAGGCTACGTAGATAAAAGGACCAAAGTGTAACTTAGGATGGCAAGCCCAACGGGAGGGCAATTCGGCCACCCTATGGACCCAACAAGAGGATGAAGTAGCTATGGCAAGGGAGAGAAGAAAATGGAGGGGAGGGCTTAGTGGCCCAAGTTTCCAAGTGAGGGTGGGAGAACCCACCAAGGGTTGTGGCCCCAAACCGAAAGAAACAAGAAAAGAAGCTTGACCTTTGCTTAGTTTTTTGTTTTTTTTTTGTATGCGTTTTTTTTTTTTGGGTCTCTTGCCTTTTGTTTTGACCTCTTGAAATATGGTGGAAGTCACGGGAACCCGGGCCGGTGGAGGCGCGGGCTCCGGGGTCGGCGGGGTCACGGGAACCCAGGCCGGTGGAAGCTTGGCCGATGGAGGCGCCACGATGGCCGACGGAGGTTCGTCCACCGTGGCCGATGGGGGCGCTGGGTCCGAGGCCGATGGGGGCCTTGGCACCAGGGCCGGCGGAGGCACGGGCTCCGGGGCCAGCGGAGTTACGGGCACCCGGCCGGTGGAAGCTTGGGCATCGGGGTCAACGGGGGCGTGGGCACCCGAAGCATTGTCGATGCGGGCTTCGGGGCAGACGTCGGCATGGCCATCGGGTCCGTCGGGGGCGTCAGCTCTGTGGACGGGGGAAGTGAGGGCACCGACTTCATGGCCGACGGCGGTGCGGCCATCGGGGCCGTCGTGGGCGCGAGCACCGGGGCTGGTGTGGCACCGAGGCCGGAGCTAGAGCAGGCACGGTAGGCAGTGTCACAGCCGGCGCGGGCAATGGGGAGGCGGTGGAGAAGTTGGCCAAATGCTCAAGCGCGGCCATCCGGGCGTCGGTGGCCTTGGAAATCTCCCTCTCTCGTTGGAGGGCGGCGCACAAGGCCTCGGCGATGGCCATGCAGAGCTCAAGGGCAACCGTGTGAGCTTCGACGGCTTCCTTCTCGCGGCAGAGCCTAGCCACTTCGTTGTGGCAGATTGCGCGGGGAGGTGGCAGCTAGCCCGGGTCATGGCGGTCAAGCGGGCGTCGGGGCTGGCTTTGGGCTTGATAATAGCCTCGGTGATGTGCATCCGCCCAAGCTTCTTCCTCGTCATGGTGGCGGCTGAACGCATAGCCGGCGGCGAGCCTAGGGACGGCGCGTGGGTAAGGACACCCAAGGAGGCTGCCGCCGATATCCATGGGATCCTCCGTTTGTGGACTCAGCTACAAGAGGCCACAAAGCAAACCAAGTAACCAATTCACAAGCAACAAGTACATGAAATTTGTTTGGCTTTTTCGAAATGAAGGCAAGGCAAAACCGAAATGCTCCTTTGGTGTCTTGGAAAAGAAGGTGGAACCACAACACTTTTGTTTGTTTTTGGGAGGTGGAGGCAACAAGGGTATTTTTGATTTTTTTGTTTGGACGTGCCAAGTCACCAATGTAGTGGTGGGACAAGGCTTGGAAGAAGAAGAAAGAAAGGTTCCTTTACCACAACCAATTCGGCCCCCACTTTTGGAGATCCACTAAGGAGGTGTCCTTGCATTCTATCCACTAACCCATCATCCAAAGTTACAATTTGGCCTTTTTACCCAAAATAGCTAAGGAGACAAAAAGGACAAGGAGATAGTGGAGATGGTCCTTCCCAAAGAACAAGGTACAAGCAATGGTGGGAAATTCAAAAATTGAAGCAAGTACACACAATGGCCGGCTGGGGGAAGGGGTAGGGCGGCAGTAGGGGTGGTGGTGGGTGGTGCTACGGCGGCAGGGGTGGTGGTCCGGTCGCCGAAGGTGGTGGTGGGCGGCGGAAGTGGGATTTTGTTTTGCTTTTTGGGTGCGTTTTTGGTAGGGAAACAAGGGATAATCAAAATAAGCACTAAACTAGCATGGAAACTTGATAAAAAGACATGGAAAAGAAGAAAAACTGAGCATGCAACTAAACACAAGACATGGAGAAACAAGAAAAAAAATTCAAACTACCAAGGAAGACAATGAACAAAACACATGGATAACATGGGAGCAACAAAGGAAAACATGCAAGCTATGGAAATCAACAAGAAAAACGAATTTGAGAGAGGAGGAAGATGACTTAGCTTAGTCCTTGGCTCTTGATACCAATTGATGAGAATCAAGCCTCCAAAGGTGAGACTTTTCTTCCCAAGAAGCTAGATCTAGACTAAGCCAAGTGGAGACTTCCTTCTCCTTGTGATGGTTCGGCCTCCAAGGGTCCTTGAGAGCTCAAGAGGGCAGCCAAGGGAAGGAGACGCCGGATGGAGGAGGGGACGGCCAGAGCTTGGATGGAGGGCGGCGCCGGCACGAGACCAAGGGAACCTCCCTTGGAGGTTCCTTGATCGAAATGAAGTGGATAGATATATTTGATGAGTAACTTGAATGTAAGAACGTGAGAGATTGAGGGAGATGGGGGATTTGAGAGAGTTTGAGTTGATAGAAATTAATTGGAGACCTTAGGGGAGGATTCCTCTACCCAAGGAAATATTCCAATTCTCTATTCTTCAACTAGTGGGAAATGATGAGTGTCAACCACCCATCAACAAGGATTCAAGGGCTGATTTCATCCGTGAGCTCCACGAGCGCACCCGGGCACAACTCGAGCGTCGCGCCACCCAATATGAGCACCATGCCAACAAGGGTCGGCGCCTTGTCATCTTTGCCCCCGGCGACCTTGTGTGGGTCCACTTGTGTAAGAAGAGGTTCAAAGACCACCGCAAGTCAAAGCTCAACCAATGCGGCGATGGCCCCTTCAAAGTTCTCCGCCGCTTCGGGGGCAATGCTTATGAGGTCGATCTCCCCGACAAGTAAGGTGCCCATCCCACCTTCAATGTGGCCGATCTCACTCCTTATGTACCCCCGGAATATGATGAAGAATTGGGGATAATTCTACCTCAAGAAAGGGAGAGTGATGAGTGCCAACCACTCATCAACAAGGAGCCTCAAGGTCCGGTGACTAGGGCTCGGGTCCGAGCCTAGGCCCAAGCCATCACCACCCTAGTCCACCATGCCCTCATGGAACAAGCCACCGAGGAACCGCCGGCCCAAAGCCCGCACCTACTCTTGTGGACCATCTCGAAGTAGCCAAGACGCCGACGCCTCAATGCCACGACAATCAAGCATCCGATGCTTCGACTCCAAGGCATTCAAGCACGCGTCCCTATCCAAGCCTTTATGGCTTTTATTCCCATTTCCCTTTTTGTCAATTAATTCATGTATTGCCTTTCTATTTTGGGATGTGTGGACCCATTTGCAAATGTGCTCCTAATCCCCTAGAAACCCTAGACTATTTAAGCTTTTGCTTGTCTTCCTTTTTCCACTAGTTGAAGAATATAGAATTGGAACATTACCTTGGGTAGATGAATCCTCCCCTAAGGCATCCAATTATTTCTATCAACTCAAGCTTCCCCAAATCTCTTCTCTTCCTCATGCTCTCACGAACTCACACCCAAAACATCAACAAGCTAGTTTCACTTCATCTCGGTCAAGGAACCCCCAAGGGAGGGATTCATTGGCACTCGCCAGCGCCGCCCTCCGTCCAAGCTCCGGCCGTCCACTCTTCCATCCGGCGTCTCCTCCCCTTGGCTGCCCTCTTGAGCTCTCAAGGACCCTTGGAGGCCGAACCATCACAAGAAGAAGGAAGTCTCTACTGGGCTTGGTCTAGATCTACCTTCTTGGGAAGAAAAGTCTCACCTTTGGAGGCTTGATTCTCATCATCAAGAGTGGGTCACGTGCATATCAAGTGGCTAAGAGTAGCCAAGATACTTCTTTATTGATATTTGACATTATTTAGTTGGTTACTTGGATATTTGTTTTGATTACTTTCGTTTAGGAGTTGTTATTTGTTTTCTTAGAGGGGCCGGCCCTATATGAGGTTGTTATGACCTATATAAGCTTGCCTTAGTTATTTTTGAAGAGTTAGTTCAGTTTCCAGAATACACGTTTTCTTAAAAACCAAGTTCTTGTTTTCTTTCTTGTGAGTTGCATCAAGAAACACCTTTTGATCTGCGTTTTTGGAGTGTGTAATATCTCTAAGGCCAGGATCATCGTTCTTCTTGTGTTGGTGTGTCATATCCAAGCTAAGAAGTTCGCCTATCCCACAACATCATCATTCCCTTTTGCTGAGTTGCCTGCAGAATTCTGTCTTGGATTCTCTTGCGATTTCTCCCATCAAATCATCAAGTCTCGATCTTTGCTTCCTCTTCCATCATCTACACCAGTCTACTTCACTTCCACGTTCGGAATCACCCTGGCAATACATCGAGTTGGCTGTAATCTTGTTTCTTACAGAACACTTCTCTGACGACAATCCGAGTTTGTGAGAACTTGAAGACATTGCTTTGCATCGTGGCTTCATAGATCCTTAGAGTATATTAGAACTTGTATGCCAATCTTGGCAAGTGTCGCTTTTGTTCGGACACTACTACTTTCCTAGGCTACGTGGTGTCCAAGGATGGCTTGCGCGTCGATGAAGAGAAGGTCAAGGCCATAAGAGAGTGGCCGACGCCGACGACGCCCACCACGGTGAGAAGCTTCCTTGGCCTCGCAGGTTTCTATAGGCGCTTTGTGAGAGACTTCAGCTCCATCGCCGCGCCTTTGCATGAGCTTACCAAGAAGGGAGCCATAGTCACTTGGGTTGAGGCCCACAAGAAGAACTTCTCGGCCTTGAAGGATGCCTTGTGCCATGTGCCTCTACTCCTGCTCCCTGACTTTGCCAAGCATTTTGAGGTGGAGTGTGACGCGTTCGACGTCGGCATTGGAGGCGTCTTGCACCAAGAGAGGAGGCCCATAGCCTTTTTCAGTGAGAAGCTCACAAGGGTGATAAGGGATCATCTACACAACCTAAAGTGCCTACATTTGATGGTCCCATCACTAGAGCAAGAGCTAAAGAGATGCAACATGAGTTGGACAAGGTAGTCACCTTCTTTGTGTCCAAGGAGTCATCCATGATTAATGACATCTCTGAACTTGAGCTCAAGACAATGTTGACCATTGCACCCCATGAAGACCCCAAGAGTGACGACAAGAAGACTTGAAGACATGTAACAAGTCTTATACATTTGTTAGACAATTTCCTATGTCTTTATGTTAGTTTTTGGACATGTTTTAGTTAGTTTTTCCCTAAGTTAAGACCGACCGGCTCCTTAAGGGTATTTAAGGAGGCCTTATCATGTTTTTGGACACGTTAGACATCATTTGCAAATTGCATATTTCAGTTTTCAATCCAAGAAGAGAGCTTTTGGAGAGAAAACACCGAGTTGGTTTGATCTTGCTTAGTTGATCTTGTGTGTGTCAATCTCTCTAGAGATTGGTGTTCATAAGCCTTCATAAGCCTCCTCCTTGTGCTTTGGCTGCCATGGCCGATTGTGTAAGGTTGTATGGGTCGGGTTGAAACATAATTTGGGTTGGTTCGTGATCTCTAAGATCAAGGGTTGATTCATTGTTTGATTTAGTTCTTCCTTTATCTATCTTTCCCTTTGTTTCATCTTCAAAACCGTGTGCTAACTCCATTGTCGTGTTTGTTTGAGTTCTTTCAAGGGTTTGGTGTCTAGATCAAGAGACTTGTGGCTAATCCCCACATCAAAGTGGTATCAGAGCTAGTCGACACCAACCACCACCACCATCACCACCGCGTCGCCACCTTCGGTTTGAGTCCACCATCATTGAGTCATTTTGTGTTGGTTTGAGTTTCTGGTGTGTGTTTTCAATTTCGAGTCATTTATGTGCCTTAACTTGTGTTGATCTTGTGTTTGTGGAGTTTAAAAGCCTCAGCCACTACTACGCCACCCTAAACCACCACTACTCCAGCCGCCGCTCACAACACCGGCCACCCTCCATCTCCTCTTTCCAAGTGACAATCGTCCACTATCCCCGCTACTCTACACTTACTCGGTCAACGTACAAAAAAAAAAAAACAAATCAAATAAGATTTGTTATAACCACTTAGCCAAATCCCTACTTTCATTCTCCACCTCTTGACTCATTCAAACACTAACCCATTTCCCTCAACCTCTCCACGTCTGATTCAAATTCAAAGGATCAACCACTCGGCACCTAAGTTCCTATCATCAAGGTATTTAATTCTTGAATTTGTATTTTATATTTCTGAACATCTTAGGTTATTTTCGTGCATTTTATTTATTTTGAGACAAAAAAAAGGAAGAAAAAGAAAGAAAGTCAAAAAAAGAGAGAAAGAGATCGTCAAAAAAAGAAGAAGCAAAGTCTCATTCATCATTTTATGTACATTTTATGTTATCCTAAGCTGTAAGTATTTCATAGACTACAGTTTGTACTTAGTCATTTCTCAAGAGAAGATCAAGGAGGTTCACAAGAGTCCTTTGGCGCATCAAGGTACCCTACAACCTGCCCTAGCCGTGCCCTACACTTGTCCTACGCCTAACCACCTTTCAAACCGTTACCTTTCCATCTCCATTGACACAATTCAAGGCAAGTAAAGGTACATTTTGATGAGAAACAACCCTCCAAAGGTGAGGTTTTGCTCCTCTAGAAGCTAGATCTAGAGCCTCCTTCTCCTTCCTAAATGTGGGAACCTTGCAAATGATGCTTGAATGAGGTGTTGGACCGCCGGAAACCAAGGGGGAAGTCACCGGACTGAGGTTGGACTGGGCGGAGCTTGAAAGGGGAGGGGCGGCGCCGGCGTGAGACCAAGGGAACCTCCCTTGGAGGTTCCTTGACCGGGATATAACTTGAACCGATTTGATGCTTGTGGATTTGAGTGAGAGATTGTGAGAGATTGAGAGAAGGGAGAGATTTGGAAGATGTTTGAGTTGATAGAATTAATTGGATGCCTTAGGGAAGGCTTAAATTGATGCTTGTGGTTTACTCTACCCAAGGTAATGTTCCAATTCTATATCTTCAACTAAAGTGACAAGGGAACCAAGGGAAGGCTTAAATAGTCTAGGGTTTTTGGGAGTGGGCTAGGAGCCATAGGCATATGGGTCCACACGCCCATCCACTAGATAAATACCCTAATCATCCAAAAATAAAAGGCACTAACATAACTTAATTGCCAAAAAGGGAAAAGGGATAAAAGCCATAAAGGCTTGGATAGGAACGCGCGCTTGAATGCCTTGGAGTCGAAGCATCGGATGCTTGATTGTCGTGGCATTTGAAGCGACGGCGTTTTGGCTACTCCGAGAAGGGTCGGGCTCGGGCCTTCGTCCCCGGGCCTTGAGTGTCCATGTTGATGGGTGTTTGGCACTCATCACTCTCCCCTTCTTGAGGGAGAATTGTCCTCAATTCGGGTGCAATATCAATAATCCACTTGATCACGTGGGAGGCGTCATGGCTAGATGGGCGAGGAGTGGAGCGAACCTGGGCTGCAATCCGTGCCAACATAGGAGGCAATCCCGCAATAGTCCTAGAGCAAGTAAACTCAACAAGCAATGGAAACGTTAGCCAACGGTGCGGGGGAGCCCTAGGGATGGCCCTAAGCAAGTCATCGGGGGGAAAAGTGAAACTAGTGTTAACTACATAGCACACCCCAAAATGTGGCCACCAAAATCTCCAAAGATGAGTCACCATATAAAGTATCCAACCCACCATAAAAGTGTAAGGGGTATCCTCGAGGTCAAAAGGAAAGGAGGGTGCTCGGTTGGGGGTGGCGGGGGAAAACAAGACATGCTACGAAGGCTCCTATGGATTGTCACATCAAAAACATATATGGGGTCCCTCCCCTTCTTATACATGAGCAACATGGTGAGAAAGACCGTATCGAGGTAGTCCCAAGTGGGTGGAGCATGGACTAGGGTTGCGTAATGGCCGAAAAGGTGGTACCTAGGCAAAGGGGGAACAAGTGGTGGTGCAAGAGTATAATCCTCAAAGATGGTGATATAACATGTGTTCCCAAACTCAAAAGGGGACTCCAAAGCATCCTCAAACAATAATGTCCTCAATGGAGCTCTAAGGTCACAAGGATCATGCTCTCGGACAAGGTAAAAAACAGCCCTAAAATGGTGCACAAAGTCATCCCAAGTGGTGCATGCCGGGGAAAGAAGACTATAGGGTGGCTCGGGTGAATACAAGGACAAGGGAATAAGAATCATGAAAGTATAAGCACGAGGAGAAGAAAACTCATACCTTGGAGACAAGATGTGGGTAATCTTGTCTCGATCCGTCTTGAACCACCCGTCATTGGGAGAAGGAGTCGGCGGACGGATGCGGCGGCGGACTAAAAGCATGCGGCGTTCACAACGCCCTTGGAGGGCAGCCGGTGGGTGGTGCGACGGCTGCCGGCTGAAGGCGGGTGTCGACCCGGGAGGAGGCGCGCCACAAGGAGGTGGGCTACGGGTGGTGGAGGTCTCGCCCTTGCCTTTGGGAGGTGATACGACATGCTTGTGTTCCTCAAGGGCTTTGAGCCTATTCCTCTCAATTTGATCTTCAAGAACTTCACGAGGAGACATAAGCAAGAGAGTGATCCGCTTCCCCTCATGGACAAAGGCAAAAGTATTGAGAAATCCATCATGGATCACTCGCCGATCAAAGTGCCAAGGCCTTCCTAGCAAAAGGTGAGTGACATCCATAGAAATAACATCACACAAAATTGATCAAAGTAGGAGCCAATAGAGAAAGCAATGTGGCATTGCCTATCTACCACATTGCTTGTACCTTCGATGAGCCCTTGGGGGCTATAGGGATGAGGATGAGCCGTGGTGGGGAGATGGAGCTTCTCGACCACGCGCGTATTGACAAAGTTGGCACATGACCCGCCATCGATGATCACACTAAGGGAGGAAGAACCCATGAGGCATCTAGTGTGAAAGAGACTCTCCCGTTGGCCTTGTGTGTCACCCTCATGGATCGAAAGCACACGGCGAGTCACTAAGCTCAAGGGAGCGGCGACTCCATACTCAAGGGGGGCACAATCATAATTCTCATAAACGCCCTCCGCAGAGGCCTCATGCTCGTCCTCCGGGGCCTCCTCTTCATCATAAAAGGATTCATACCCACTAGTGGCGGTGAACAAGACCCGCTTGGCGTTGGGGCAATCCCGTTGAATGTGACCACGGCCGCCACACTTGAAGCAAGTACGGTCGCTAGACCGCTCGGGGATGGGGCCGGGGCACGCATGTTGGGGGTCGGCCCTCAGGGTGGATCACGCAGCCTATTGGTGCCGGCGCCCTCGGTGGAGGTGGGCGGTGCTGGAGCGGGCTCGGTACGCGGCTGCGGGGCAACAACAGTGGCCGTGGGAGGGCCCCAAGGAGGGCTCGGTGCGCCGGCAAACCTAGGGGGCTGTCCACGGGCCCATGCGGCCTTCTTCTTCTGTTGGAGTTGATTGTAGATCTCCATGGCCGTGTGGGTGAGGGTGTTGATGTCCCGGATGGGGAGTAGGATCAAGGGCTCACGGATGTCCACGTCAAGGCCACAGAGGAACATAGTGCGGAGAGAGGCGGGGGTTGTGGACACGCCATCCTTGTGAATAAGCTCCTCGAGCTCGGCAAAGAACTCAAGCGGTGTGCGGGTGCCTTGGCGGGCAAGGGCGATTTGGAGGCGCATGTGGTCAAGGTAGTCCTCCGGCACATACCGCTTGGTCATGGAATAGA
This sequence comes from Rheum nobile, assembly GCA_027886185.1. Taxonomy (NCBI): domain Eukaryota; kingdom Viridiplantae; phylum Streptophyta; class Magnoliopsida; order Caryophyllales; family Polygonaceae; genus Rheum; species Rheum nobile. The sequence goes on along the minus strand of WOAB01000765.1, from coordinate 747,789 downwards.
TGAGTTGGTTCCAAGCCTCAACCGGTGGTAAGCGGCGTCTCTTTCTCTCTCCTTGGTGAAGCAGAACCACCAAGCCCGAGCATGGCCCCGGAATTGGAGCGTGGCAATCTCAACCCGCTCTTAGTCCTCATATTGGCAATGGTTGAGGGAATATTCCATGCTTTGCTTCCAATCAAGGAACGTGGCCGCATCGTATTCGCCGTGAAAGTGCTCAACTTGAACCTTGATCTCTCGGCATTGGCCATAGTGTGGGAAGGGCCCGGCCGGTTCACGTCGGTCATGGGGTGGGCGGGGAGCTTGCCCACGTCTTTGGAAGTTAGCCGACGGTGGAGGGAGCCATTGAAGGTCACGACGATCCAAAGGGCGCCGGTCATAGCCACGGTCGCGGCCATAAGGGCGGGGGAGCAAGTCGGCCAATGGCTCCTCCTTATACGGCTCGGGGAAGACCTCATCAAACACATCGTCCTCCTCATGGGCCCCATAGGCCTCATCGCCGTCATCAAAGCCCTCACAAGTGCCATACCCATAGTGGGGGTTGGGTAGGGCATCGCCGGCAGGGGCCCGGGTGGCGCGTGGATAGGGCTCGCCCTCAAAGCGGGCTGCGGAGTGGTGCGGATGTCGGCCCGGCAGTGATCGAGCATCATGATGGCCATGTGAGGCGGTGCGTGCCAGAGGGTGGTCGTAGTAGCTCGGATTCCGGGGTGGTGGAAAGCGCTCGACGAGGGTCCGGGCATCGGACGGCGGTGAAGGGTACATGGGCGCCTTGCCTCGTGGGATCAATGAGGGGCTCCGCCGGGCTCCTGGATGAAGCGCCGGTGTAGATGGGTGCGGGCTGTGGTGGAGCCACGATTGGCACGGTGGGTTGAGAGTCGGCGGCAATGGTGGCCAAGCTAAGCTCGAGGGCAGCCATTAGGGCATCGACGATGGCGGCGGCCTCCCTCTCGCGGCGGAGCGCAGCCAATTCGACGTGGGCCGCGCGCAAGCCCTCGGCGGCTGCCTCTTTGGCTTGGTTTTCCTCAGCGAGCCTAGCCGCAAAATATGTGGGGGAGAGCGTGGGCGATGAGCTCCGAGGGCTCCTAATGCCGGTATCCAAGGGATCCTCCATGTGTGGGCTCACCTACAAGAGGCCACAAAGCAAACAAAGTAAACAATTCCCATGGAACAAGTAAAGGAGCTAAAGTGAGAAGCTTAGGAAATGAAATTAAAGACACAAGCACACACAAGTCAAAGGCTCAAGCAATGGGATACAAGGGAGAGCATTGCATGTAACTTGAGAAATGGGAGGGAACCAAGGCACCTTCAAACCAAGCCAATGTGTATGCCTTAGGCTACGTAGATAAAAGGACCAAAGTGTAACTTAGGATGGCAAGCCCAACGGGAGGGAAATTCGGCCACCCTACGGACCCAACAAGAGGATGAAGTAGCTATGGCAAGGGAGAGAAGAAAATGGAGGGGAGGGCTTAGTGGCCCAAGTTGCCAAGTGAGGGTGGGAGAACCCACCAAGGGTTGTGGCCCCAAACCGAAAGAAAAAATAAAAGAAGCTTGACCTTTGCTTTGTTTTTTGTTTTTTTTTGTATCCGGTTTTTTTTTTTTTTGGGTCTCTTGCCTTTTGTTTTGACCTCTTGAAATATGGTTGGCTTTTTTTTTTATGCGAAGGGAAGCAAGGCCGAAATAGACTTGGTGTTTTGAAGTCAAGGAGTAGAGCCACAACACTTTTTGTAAGGAATGGCAACAAGGGTATGCAGAAATTTTTTTGTTTGTACGTGCCAAGTCACCATGTAGTGGTGGGACAAGGCCTAGGAAGAAAGAGAGAGGAAGTTCCTTTGCCACAACAAATTTGGCCCCCCTAAAATGGAATCCACTAAGGAATTGTCCTTATATTCCTCCCACTAACCCATCATCCCAAGGTACTATTTGGCTTTTTACCCAAAATAGCCAAAGGGAGACAAAAAGTACAAGGAGAAGGTGGAGGTGGCCTCCCAAAGGACAAGGTACATGCAATGGGACAAAAAGGACAAGTAGGAGGTGGAGGCAAGCAATACACACGGCCAGGTGGGGGGGTAGGTGTGGGGCGGCAGTGGGGAAGGTGGTGGGCGGAGCTACTGCGGCAGGGGGGGTGTTCCAGTCGCCGGAGATGGTAGTGGGCGGCAGAAGTGGAATTTGTTGTTTCATGTGACCAATTGGACCAATCAAGTAGCTAATGATGCTAAGGAGCTATGCTTGATTGTAGGCCAACACTTGCGTCGTGGAGGAGTTGGAGATGGCTCCAAGATTTCCTCCTCCTTTTCCATTAGTGCTAGCTCTTTTTCATTGGCCATTGAAGATGGTGGTTCAGTAGCATGAGCATCCTCATCTTTAGCTTCTTCTTGAACCAATTCCTTGCCCAGCATAACTCCTTCTTGAACCGTCAAATTATTTTCCTCAACAACATGACCCTTAAGCGATTCCTCTCCGGCCTCTATAGCTATTGATGGACGACTAGCACAAGGCCCAACCTGGACGTCTTTATCCTCACAAGTACCAACCAAGACTTCACTCACTAAAGAACTTTCATCCTTGTAAGTGTAGTATTGGTTAGGACAGATATCAGCCAAGTGGCCTCGCCCATCACACATGACGCATACAATGTCATGTGTCCTAACCCGGGGCGGTAGAGGCACTCTTTCTCTGCCCTTGGACATGCTAAAAGATGAGTTTGGTGAGTCATAGACTCCCTTGGTCTGCACGGAAGGGTTAGAATAATAATAAGAAGGCCCAAAAGGAAGGATAGGTTGATACCTTGGTGGCATGTCCCTTGGAGCATGTTGTGGCCGCCTAAGTGGAGGGAGATTCCTTTCTCTAATGTGCTCCCTTGGATGTGAGTGTCTTAGTACATATTGTCGGGGCAGCGATGTAGGACTAGTAGGCGCCATGGGGTATGTTCGTTCTTGAGGCCTATTGATAGGATCTCTAGCTCCTTGTCCTCGGCCAAAGAAATCCTTGTAGGTGCTTGTGTGAGTTTGGGAGTTATGGTACTCACCATAAGCCCGAAAGTAAGGATAATCCCTTATTGACATTCGACCCAATTCAGACGTATCCATGTGTTCTTGTTGCCGGAAATCCATTGGAAGTCGCCTTACCAACAACTCAGTCCAATGAACAACATCTCACACAAGGTGATAGGATCTGCCTTTCCCTACAATGTCAACAACCGAAACAAAAACCAAGCAACAAGAACTAAAGAAGACAAGATCAAATAATGGTCCCCTGAGCACGCAAGTGCTTACAATTTTGATTCAAAAGTCTCTACAAAGTTCAGTTTGCAAGCTTACCAAAACAAGGCCAATTGGGGTCGTTTTTGCAAAGCAATAAAACCACAACAAACTTTGATTGAACTTGGTGTTTTATGCAGACAAAACGAACCAAATCAAGTCACCAAAGATAGTACTAAGACAAGGCCTCAAGTTCAACTTGTGTTCGCTTTTTTTCTGGCTACTAGCCTTTCTTTCTCGAAATCCTTTCTCGAATTTTTCTGGCTACTAGCCTTTATTTCTCGAGCTTTCTTTGGCTATAACCCTTTGTTTACACTTGAGACAACAGAATTGGGAACAAAATCTCTTGACTGAGTTGAGCACAAACCTAATTGATGAAGGAATTTCAGTTTTGGTTGTTTTCAGTTGGCTTGAGTTATCTCAAGTCGTTTCCCGTATCTTTTAGCTGCTTGATTGGTCCAATTGGTCACATGAATCATAAAACTTCAATCAAGGTTTGATGCAGCAAAAGAAGGAAAAGAAAATCAGAAAACTCGACTGAGTTAATGCAGGAAATTTAGAAAGTTTTCAGCAAGGAAATCAAGAGTTGAGTGGGTTTTAATGGAAGTGGCTTCAATAATTGCAAGAGTTTCAAATGATAGAAGTTTAGTTCAACTCAAAGGTTGTCTCCAACCTGCAATCTCCCACGATTTTAGTCCAGAACTTCAGCAACATACACAACAATGGCACGAAATCAGATTTGCTTGCAAAAACAACTAAGTTCAGGTTTGCTTGCAAAAACAACTAAGTTTGACTTCCAAAATCAGAATTTTGAGCGTTTGCGTGGCTGGATAGGTGGACTTCAAAGGAGGATATGACGCACCCCCAAGGAAGAACAAGGTTGAACCTCTTCGATGGGATGTGACTCACCCAAAGGAGAAGAACAAGAACCACCAAGCACCCTTCACATTTCTTTGATAGAAAGAAGCTTGAAGCTGCTGGTTTTTATTAAACATGTGATGATTACAAAGGCTCACAAGACTTGCTTAAATAGGCATACAAAAATGGAGTTAAAAACTCTTGAACTAGCCTAGTAAAAGCATCCTCAATTAGTGTCTTCCAAATCAAATAACTCATAAACCCGAAGTCTTTTGATCTTGCCCTTCTAAAACATGGTAGTTGGATGAGTTAAGTGGGCCTCTTCCAAAAATGGGCCCAACCGCCCGAGGGAATTGAAATTGAGCCCATGAGGGACGCAGGTCTGTCACTCAGGCGCGGCAGCGAGCGCGTCACTTGTTTGGCACACAAGAACCACCAAGCACCCTTCACATTTGCTCGACATTCTTTGGGTCATATGGCTTCTTTTGCGTTATAATTAATGATAGACAAGCTATGGATCGAGCAAAGTTGCCATGATGGTGGAGAATGCCGAGAAGGAACATGAAAACCCTAGAAAGTGCACGCGTCCGAGAAGCCAGTTGGAGTTGGTTGAACATTTGACCATTTTCCTCGAACAACCTTGGTTTTGGGGCCTTCTTGGGTCAAGTGGAGCCTTGTGGCTCATTGGTTTGGAGCCAAGTGATGGTGGGGTCGGTGGAGTCGGGGTTGGAGTAGTTATGAGCGCCACCACCGAGAAAGATGGCATTAGAAGGAGCAAAGCAGCTTGAGGATCTTGGCCTTCTTGATCTTCTTGATTGACCCTAAGCAGGGTCATATCACCCGGTGTTGGCCAAAGTGTTGTTGTGGGCCAAGGAGATCATGGCGCCGGTCTTGGTGTGGGCGACGAGCGTGGCCACGACCTCAGAAATCAGCGGGTTAGAGGCATCCAATGTGGGTCGCGGCGATCTAGGGGCCGCCGACGGTGTCCCTGGGCTTGGCCATGATCCCGGGGGAGCAAGTCCGCCAAGGGGTCCTCCTCATAAGGCTCTTGGAAGACTTCATCATAAGCATCACCCTCATAATGGACCCCAAATGTCTCAACCTCCTCATTGAAGGCCTCAAAGTCGCCATAGCCATACTGCGCATTAGGCACATCATCGGAGGCGGGGGCCGGGGTTGCGCGCGGATAAGGCTCACCATCCATGGGGGCTGCGTGGGTGTGGAGACGTCGGCCCAGCAGCGGCTAAGCGTCGTGATGCCCTCGGGACTGCACACGCGTCGAGTGAGTGTCATAGTAGGAAGGCTCCCGTGGCGGCAGCAACCTCTCAGCAAAGGCCCTAGCGTCAGAGTGAGATAAGGGAAGCATAGGCCCATTGCCCCGATCACGCGCCGTCACCTCAAGGTGGTGGTCAGCCGGACCACATGAGAGGACCCCTTGGAAGGATGGGCCCGGGGCGAGACGGTGCCATAGCCGACGTGAGCGTCGGAGAGGCGGCGAAGAGGTTGGCCAATCGGTGCTCAAGGGCGGCCAACCGCTCGTCGGAGGCCTCCTTCTCGCGGCGGGGCTCAGCCTCGACTCTCTCTCTCTCTCTCTCTCTCTCTCTCTCTCTCTCTCTCTCTCTCTCTCTCTCTCTCTCTCTCTCTCTCTCTCTCTCTCTCTCTCTCTCTCTCTCTCTCCCGGCGGAGCTCAGCCCGGTGCGCGGCCTCGGCTACCTCTCTTTCCTGGCGGGATGCGGCCAATTCAGCTAGGGCGGCGCACAACTCCTCGGCGGTGGTCTCTTCACGGCGGGCGGCAGCCTTCATGGCGCGGTTCTCTTCGACTAGTCTAACCGCAAAGGATTCGGGGGAGAGTGTGGGCGTGGAGCTCCGGTTGCTCCTAGTGTCGGCCTCAAGATGATTCTCCATAGTTGACTCACCTACAATAGGCAACAAGGCAAACCAAGTCACAAATTCAAAGGACAATCAAAGCAACACCCAAAAAGCCAAATGCAAACAAGACAATGAGAGGAGCAAAGGAAGAAGCAATAACAATAAGGCAAGGGAAGGGACAATCCTCCAAATAGGCGGCTAAGATGGGCTAGCCAAGCATGTGATCAAGGAGCCAAAGTCAAAGCAAGCAAGCAACTAGGACAATTGATCAAAGCAATCATGGATAGATCATAAAAGCAACTCCAAGAAAACTTATGAAGATTTTAAAACAAGGTGGGACAAGATCATGCAAATCAAGAATGAAATGGATGTAGAGCAAGAAGAATCGTGGCAAAGGGGAAGAACATGGAGGATGGGCACAATGAACCTTGGTGCCAAGTGAAAAGGGTGCTTCTCCAAGCCTTGCAAACTTTGAATATCTTTTCCTTTATTTTTTTTGAATTGCTTTTGCTTTTGTTTTGTTTTTTTACTTGGGAAGCAACCGAAATTACGAAGGGGCGGCAGCCAAGGTGACTTTGGGAGACTTAGATACTTACTTTTGATGTGAGTAAGCTCTTGGTTTGACTTAGAGAAAGGGGGGAAGACTTTGCCACAAAGGGACATAACTTTCCATCCAAATCACCACAAGACAAACACAAAACCCACACAAGCTAAGAAAAGTAAAGCAAACTAGGAGTTACCCAAAATGACTCTAGACACATTTACTTTTGACCAAGTGAAATGTTGGCTTTGCCACATTGGTAGAGATCACATGCAAGGTTTAAGAAATTCAAAAGGGAGCTAGCAATTGAGCATGGGCATATGGCCGGCCATGGGGGAAGGGGTGGTGGCTGTAGAGTGGTGGTGAGCAGCGATAAGGCGGCAGGAGGCGGCGGCGTGGTGGCCGGCGGTGGTGGCAAGGCGGCAGAAGACTTTTTCTTGTTTTTTTTAGGCAATTTTTGGAGGGGAGCTAGAATAAAGACTAATAAGCATAAAAACAAAAAAACAAAATTGAGAAGAAAAATCACTTAACTTGGCCTTTGAGCTCTGATACCAATTGATGTGAAACAAGGGGGTGAATGCCCTTGTTCCTCAAGCTAGAGCTCCAGATCGTGGCACAAAAGAGGCTCGCTCTTCTCCTAGAGGCACCGACTGGCTTGATGGCTCCTTGGGGAAGGTTTGAAGGCGGAAGCAAGGAGAATGCCTTGGGAAGCCAAGGGGAAGCGAAGGCTAGCCGAGAGGGGCAAGGTGGCCGGCCGAGGGAGTGCTTGGTTGGCCGGGCCCAGACGATGGGCCAAGGGAATCTCTAAGGGAGGTTCCTTGGCTGGCTTGCTTTGTATTGAACTCAACGAACTAGATTGCTTGAGGTAATCGTGAGTGATTGAGAGAAAAGAAGAAGAGATTGTGAATGCTTTGAGTTGATAGAAAAGTGGAGGCCTTAGGGAGGTATTCTTCAACCTAAGGGAGATATTTCACTTCTTAATTCTTTAACTAAATGAACAAGGCAACCAAGAGTTGGCTTAAATAGTTAGGGTTTTTAATGGACTAGGATCTCATGTGCAAATGGATCCACATGCCCAAAATGGAAAGACATACATAATTAATTGACTAAAAGGGAAAGAAGGATAAAAGCCTTGGAGAGGCTTGCGGCCACTTGGCCAACCATGGCGTGCGCGGAAATGGGAGTCATGGAGCCACGACGTGCTCAATGCTGCCTTGACCTTCATGGGTGGCCATCGTCACCAAAGTGACTAGGCGTGGTGGCGGGGGCTTGGCAAGGCCCATGCTCACGGTAGTTCGAGCAATGATTGATTGAGAGGCTTGAGCAATGGCCCTTGCTCGAGCCCTTGTCTTCAATGTCAACAAGTCCTCCTCGTCGGTGGCGGTCAAGGAAGGTTGATGGCCATCATTGAACCCAACCCAAAACATTTAAATACGAAGATCGCATTAAGATATCGAATAGTGAAATGTTGTTAATTTTCTGCAGTTTTCACCCATTTAAAGTTACGTCTCCATTTAAAACTGCCACGGTTACGTCTCCATTTAAATCTATTAATTCTACACTAAATTGAGTCTTTTTTTCATAGTCGGATGGTGTCTATTATTTTTCGATTTGGATTTTATTAAGTGAAACCATGTCAAGATATTGTTAGAGGAATGAGGATTAGTATATATTATGGCTTACGGAACATATATTGTACTGATTAAGTGGCTTAGTTTTATCATATTTTAGGTGTTATAGAACATTTCTTATTTATTAATATAATATTTAATTGCTATTCTAATTAAAGTTGTAACCCTATTTGTCTTCATATCCACAATTAAAAAGGATTATTAGATAGCAGCTTAATCGTTGCTTCCTTTCAAACATTACTTTCAGTATATCCTTTATAAAAGCAATCCTTTACAAACTCATATTTGTTATATACTCCACCATTATACAAATTAGAGTTGTTTGATATCCTTCCAACTTTGTTTTTTGTTGGATTATTAGAGTTACGTTTGAGGGAACAAATGCTTTGTTTCCATGTTAGTATATTGTCTTCAACACTTTTTCTTTTGCACTTTGTAACTTCATTGGTCTAATCAAAGATCTCGGAGAGTTCATCAGCTAAGCGATCAATTGTTGAATACAATTTGTCGATCCAACATGTAGTCGTATATTTGTAATGATTTTAATGAAGCGCATCGTTAGTGAGACAAGACAATGTACTGGGATGTTTGATCTCCGTAGATAGTACATTCGCAAGCTTCAGTACATACTATTCTAATATCATACTCTACTATTTACTATTGTGCTTTAATTGGTTTATTATTTATATATCCTTTATAAAAGCAATCCTTTACAAACTCATGTTTGTCATTTCGATTTATTATTATTATTATTTCTATCTATCAAATATAACTGTGTCAACAAAATGATCGAGGGAAACAAAGATGATAGACCAAGAGATATAACCGAAGCAAGCATATATGAGGAAGGATATTCAACAATAGCAATGTAAAAAGTTACTACTCTATGTAGTTGGTAATTCTTTTTTTCGTTTATATATCCAGGAAATGTAGTTATAATCTTGAAAATAAACTGATTAACTATTATCTTACTCTTACGGTTAACATTCCATCCAAATTTTGTTTGTTGTTCAATCGGTCAAACTTATTTAACACTATGGTTGAAGTCATGGGTTATTTGCCCCCCTTTACTATATAACGTGGTATTATTTGTAAAAAAAAATTGGTTAAAGGTTTTCAACCCTTCCTTACAAGATTTTTTGTGGATGTATTTGTTAATAAGTGCTTTATCAAAAAACTCATTTACAGATTGTCTTAACATCAAATCCATCAATTTTAACAAAATGAATTATTGAAATCATTTGTAAAATTGATTTGTTTATTAACATGGACATACAACAATTGTCAATTGACAATTAAAGAAACAAAAATATGCATTCAGATGACATAAAAGTTTCTCATAAACATACTTCATATATACTCTAATTACCTACAATCACTACATTACAAATTTATTTACAAAAAATACTAAATAGATTATACTATGAAATTATACTAAAATTAGAACATGAACTCGTGCATAGCACGGACATAATCACTAGTATAATATAAAATAGAGTCTTGGATAATAAATGTCCATCTCATTAGTTATAGGTTTAAAATAACTTTGTTAATATAACTCTATTATATATTTACTTGAAAAGTTATGTTTTGTAAAACAATATAAAGACACATTCAAAATAATATATATATATATATATCATGACTACAAAATATTAATTATAGGATCTATTAAAAACTATATATAAAATGTAAATATGTAATCTTCTAATAACATTCATATTAATCTATTTGTATAATTTTTACTCTAATATACACACACTTATTCGATTGAGTTCAAACAAAAAAATTTACAATATATATGGTTTTTTCCCATCCACGTCTTCCTATTAAAGTGAGCTTCCATTATAGATTTCAATAAATTAGTGTCCATATATATATTTCCTCCATTTATAATATTTGTTCCTTTTGCAATTCTCAAACTTATTAAGGTAATCTAGAAATAGAAAGTAGAAGAAGTTTGTAATTGTAAAATATTTTTCCGTTTTGCATAGACAAATGTGTACAGACATGGAGAATGACTATTTTGTTATTTAAGGAGGAGGAAAATGAGTTTTTCTATGAGTTATTACTAAAAAATGTGTTGAATTTAAGATACCTTAAAATTAGATCAACTAATTTTAGAAATTTTAAATTTTAACTACATATAAAGGCCAAATAATATGAACCAAGAATTATAGTTAAAAATTAAGGGAAAATATTGTGAAATGAAAGTAGTATTAAGTTCTTATGAAATGGAAGGTGTATTAAGTTCTTATGATATTATGTACTCCCTCCATTCACTTTTTAATTTTCATTTCATTGAAAACCAAATATATTCTTTATCTCAATGGTTAGTTTGATTGTGTAAGAAGACAAAGCTTACAGGTTCAAGTCTTCTTAAAACGTTTTTTTATATTTTTGTAACATTTTTAGTATTCAACCATTTGTGATAATTTGTTAAGAGTGTTTGGACAATAGATGTCTTATTTATTTGATAAAAATAATAATTTCTAATTTTCTAATTCTAATGTAATCTCCCTCTAAAAATATATATCTATATATGAACATATAAAGTGGAGTTTTGGGTGTCTTATTTATTGTACTTTATTTTCCCCACAATTATTTAAATGCTAAATCTATACATAAAAAAATCACATACTTAATTGACTCTTTTTTTCAAATCTATACAGTATCTTAGACTGAATTCAAAAGTTACACATGTATAAGAATAACACAAATAAAGAATTTGGACTGTTAATCCCAAATTTCACAAGGCATGCTTATATATCATTTATGTTTAAGTGAATATATTTTTCTAATGTTAAAACTTGAAGGTTTTGGCAAAGAAGATGAGGTTAACGAGATGAGGTTAAGTGTTATACAAGATTTAATTTCATTTTTTAAAGTGTAAAAGATTATATGAGCATAGAAGTTGTTCTTAAACAATTAAAGTACCAATCCTAACGATTTTCCAATTTCAACTGATAGTAATTCTCATATTTATATTTTTTAATGTATAAGTACTATAATGAAAATATATTATCTAATGAAATATAACTTAAATATATATCATTTGCATATTTCATTTGATATAATTATAATTTGAATTTATTATATATGAAATAAGGTATTAACCTTATTATAATAAAATTTAAATGTCATATATACAGTTTTATACATGAAAAAGAAAATTAAGGAAAATCTTCTACCATGCACAGTGGTTGAGATCAACTTTAGACATTACCCTTTTAGTATGAGATAACATGTACAAATTATATTGATATCGATTTATTTGATCAATTAGTTTCGTCAAGTTTCATTTTTTCTATACTGCAAAAAAAATCTTTTAATCTTAACTAAAAATAGCTTGCTTAAACATATAATACGGTAGTCACTATTAATAGAATGATCACGTAAAACACCCTAACAATTCTTCAAGAGTAAACTATTTTCTTAGAGCAATAAGCCAGTCATTACAAACAATAAATGTGCAGTGCATAAACAAACGGTTGTCGAGGAGCAATATGAAAGCATATTGTTCTAAACACAACAAAAGCATAAGTTGGAACTTTATTTGTCAACCTAAAGCCTTTGGGGGGTTGGGTCTTCATACCACTAATGAAAAGAATAAATCATTTCAGATGAAATTATTATGGAAAGTTTTAACAGACATAAGTAATTTATGAGTCCGAATCATTATTGAAAAATATCTTACTTCTGTAGATTTATTTTCTTATCGTAAGAAACCCAAACAATCCTGGCAATTTTCACGACTTTTACACATCCGTGATGAATTCCGAAAAGGTCGTGGGTGCGAACTTGGTAATGGTAAAACGATAAAATTTTGGTCAGACTCTTAGGTTCCCAACTGTGACCGTTTTCCTTATTTTAACAACAACATTGACCCCTATATTACCGTATCCTCTTTTATCACCCAATCTAACCAATGGAATATGCCTTATCTTCAAACACTACTACTTCAACATATCATCGGAAACATTTGTAATATATACATCCCATCAACTCCGTTGGAAGACCGATTAATTTGGAAATCTAACTCGGATGGTAAATTCACAATTCAGTCTACACATACTTTGAATCAATCGGCCATTAATAATCCACAAACACAATCTTACGCCTGGATTTGGAAATTGAAGATTCCCCCCAAAATCCAAAACTTTATTTGGAAAGCAATAGTGGGTGCACTCCCAACCACGAAACGTCTCAACAGACACTTTTGTTCTGTTTTGTTTACCTGCCAGCTATGCCAAACTGATGATGAAAATCTCAATCATTTTTTTTGTACCTGCCTATTTACGAAATCAATGATATCTAACTTTGAATCTAAACTTCGTAATTCATTTTCTCTTCAGTCTACATCTGATTTTCACTTCAACATTAATTATTTTAGACAGTCAAATTCCAATCCTACACCACTATTCTTTTTGTGATGGACAATTTGGAACCATCGAAACAACCTAATCTTCAGACATTTTAATAATTCTTTCAACATGTGCCCCTCAGAAAAAGCATGGAGATATTTTCAAGACCGGACGGCCTCCACTACTATCACTAAAACAACAACCATAAGGTGGAATCGTGCACTATACACAAACCGCACGTGGAAGAAACCCCCTCTTAACTGGGTTAAATTAAACTTCGATGGCTCTAGAAAATCTGATGACACTTCACACTTTGGATACATTTTCAGAGATCATAACGGAAAAGTCTTATCCTTTTATCGAGAACAAATTCCTTCTACTTTCGCACTTTGTTGTGAACCGTTGGCAGCACTTTCTGGCATCCAAACTACTGCTAGCCTCAATATCAAATAATTAATTATCGAAGGAGATAATTTAGTGGTTATTCACTCTATCCAAGGAATCTAGAAAAATTCCTTGGGAAATTCACTCTATTATTATTGATATTTCTTCTTTGCTTTCGTCGTTTGATTCTTTTCAGGTCTTCCACTGCTTCCAAGAGGCTAATCGAGCGGCTGACTTCTTGACCACACACCCCATTTCGTCTTCTGCTTTGCAACAGTTTCAACAACTCATTTTCCCAGCCACAGACAATCGTCTCACTCATCCTTTGCTTAGTGATAGATATGAGTTCATACATCTGAACTCTACCTTTAATTCATTTGATACTCAGCTTGTAAAGCTCATCCATTGGGATGATTTAGGGCAACCATTCTGTTAAATGGGCCCTAATGTTTGCATGTTATAAAAAAAACAAGCATAAGAGGAAAAAAAAAAAACAAGTATAAGAGGAAATAAAAAAAACATATAAAAATATATTTTTGGTTTATGTTAATTCGATCAGTTTAAACTTTTAGTTAAATTTACTTCAATTTTTTATTTCATAGTACTTACTTTATAATATATCTCATAGGAATAATGATGATTTACTATACATATTTAATTATTTATCATTACATATTGAAATACTATAATTACATGCATTAAATACTTTATATTATAATTACCATTAAATTATATGCTTAACGCAATTAACATATTATTCTTACAATGAAATCATCTTATTAAAAAATAATAAAAAATAAATAACAAGTTTCAAAGATAAAATAGAAAATTACCCGTGCGTAGCACGGACATCTACCCTAGTATGAAATATATCAAAACCAAATTGTTTGCCAACAAAGTTCAAGCATACCAACTAAACTGACAATTCTTAAATTTGTCGAATAGTTTTTCTACAGATTGACAGTACGTGTCTTGAAACTTACCAAGGAATTTGCTCATAGATCTCAAAGTGACATGAAATTGATCATAGTAATAATCATATACGAGATTCGTTGTTGCTTCTTAAGGATTAATTAATCGGTTATATCTTAACATTAATGAATCGGTTCTTTGATGGTCCACATCCCATCTTGGAAGCTACCATCCCAAAAGACATTATAACAACACCTAACTCAACACACCACTCATCGGAATGACAAGATCACCTGCTCTATAGTGTCGTCCTTGCCACACTCTCGGCCTCTGTGGCATCCCTTGTATAGGCTCCCACAACGAATGATGTTTGGGATATTGATGTGTTCTTGCCTCCAATGACAAGTCAATTGTCAAAAGGTAGCGCCTTGGGATCTAGTCTTGGGTGAGAAGTCACGTTGAACGTCACAGCAGTGAAGAAGATGGCGAACGCGTTGAAGAACGCGATGATGAACGTGGTGGTAAACGCGGTAGAAGCGGTTTTTGGAGCGAAAGGATAGCGTTGGCGGAAGCGATTTGATGAGGGATAGATGACTTGAAGAGACAAGTCGTTGGTGTCGTAACGTCGACTGCGGGTGTCGTAGCGTCGACTGCGGTTGAAGGGAGATGCGAAGGAAGACTGACTTGAAGGTTCAAGCATTTACCGTAGCGTCGGCGGCGGAGTGAAGGGGATGCGAAGATAGAGGGTTTTGACATCCGATCAAGGGAAGGAGGATAAACACTCGACTTGAAACCTTGAATTAAATTGAACGTAACGAAATAATAATAACAAAGGAGGTTTTAAATAGCCAAAGAACTCGGCCAAAACCTAATGGGCTTGGACCGAGATGAACCTATGGGCTAGCCCATGCAAGCATGCAAAAGGCACAAACCCAAAAATAGAAAAGATAAAAATGCTATAAATAGAAACTATCTAAAACGCTATATACTAAATATAGAAAGTGTCTCAAAAGAACGGGTTAAAGGCATTGAATGCAAGAATCTTCAAATAGAACGCGACCAGCATTGAAGGAGGTTGAGTCGCTTGAAGGAGATCGCGTTCAACATTGAGTCGCTTACAGGAAGACGCGTTGAGGCACGCAATCTTTGGTCTTGGATAGAGATGCTTGAATGAGATCGCGGTCTCTGTTCCAGATGCGAGGAGTATGACGAAGATCGCGGTCTTCGTACTTGGCTCTTCTGAGCCCACGGTCATGGCTTCTTCCTCGTCTTGGGCCGTCATGGGAGGCAGGGTCACATCATCCTCCCCCACTTGGCTGTGAAGCATCCCCGCTTCACCATCGTTGAACTTGGGCTCGACATACTCGTGGAAGTGCTCCCAATGGAGGTCTCCGGTGTCGAACACAAATTGACTGCGGCCGCTATGTGGCAGATAGGCACCAGTCACCCAGTGGATTGTCTGTGGAAGGCTACACAAGGGTGGTGGTGTGTTGGGAGGCGCCTCTGGCAAATCCGCGGTGAACTCCGCTTGCAACTCGGCGAAAGCTGGTGGCAAATACGCGTCGATGTGTGTGCATTGCGTGCTCGGGGTTGTCACTAACAGGAGGGCACCTTGCTGTTCAAACCGGCAGTGAAGTCCCTTGGGCGGGCGAGAAGCACCTTGTGGTCACAACTGCCCTACAACGTAGTGCTCGGTTGTGTTGTACTCTCAATGTATCGGCAACGCGTGCAATCCTTGGGCGCGTTATTGTTGTGATCGACGTCTTGCCTTGTGTAAGAGCGCGTTGTCCTCCTACTTGACTCTGGTGTGTTGGAAGCATCGCCAGGGTCGTAGTGGGGTCGCGTTGATGTTGATGTGAACTTGTGTGATTCTATAGTCTTTTCTCGATCACGCTCGACCTGAGCCTGAAAGATCTCATGGAGAGACATATGTGAGAAAGTCACGCGCTTCTCGTGGTAGGTAAACATATAGGTGTTTAGATACGCATCGACAAGGACGCGACGATCGGACTGCCATGGATGCCTAAGCAAGAGGTGGGTGGCGTCCATTGCAATCACATCACAGGAAATGGTGTCTTTGTATGGACCAATTGAAAAGGGGAGAAGACAATGCCGTGAGACAGTGTTACTTGAGCATGAAGATATCCTTTGTAAGTCACATGGTTGTGGGTAAAGCGTGATTGGCCGGCTGAGAGGGTTGACCACCTTCTCATTGTTGATCTTGAAGTATCTACCACCATCTACGATGACAGTTATCGACGCGGTATCAACCAAGCAATGCGGGTGGACGAGAGGCTCTTGTTGGTCGTCAAGGTTGCCTTGCTTGATGGTCAGGATGCGCCGCGTATTGAGGCGCAATGGTGTGCCTGGATGGAGCGCGGCAGCGTCACACTTGTCGGCATCGAGGGTGTCACCTTGGAGTCCTACAATTGTCTCAAGCGGGGTCTCCTCCTCGGAAGACTCATCATCCGCGGCAACATTGGAGAAGAGAACCTGTTTTTGTTTTTGACAATCCCTTTGTTAGTGATCGCGTTCTCCATCCTTGAAGCATTCACTGTCATGTGCGCGATCATTGCCCTGGGATGGGGCTGGTGGCGCGGTCGCACGAGAAGCCGTTGAAGTAGGCGTCGCGATCTGGGCGTCACGACCTTGGTTGTACGTGTTGGATCCTGAGACTGGGACACGCACATCAGTATTAATGGAGGGACTAGTGTTAGGATCATACCTGCTTTGGCATTGATGTTGCCAAGATGTTGGCT
This sequence comes from Rheum nobile, assembly GCA_027886185.1. Taxonomy (NCBI): domain Eukaryota; kingdom Viridiplantae; phylum Streptophyta; class Magnoliopsida; order Caryophyllales; family Polygonaceae; genus Rheum; species Rheum nobile. The sequence continues at coordinate 731,220 of WOAB01000765.1, read as the reverse complement.
TGTGGCGGTTGAGCCGGTGGTGATCCTTCACTTCATGGTGTTGGTATCAAGGCCGTACAAGGGCTAGGTTAGGCGCATAGTGTGGCGCGGCATTGTAGGGAGTGATGAGGTTTGAGCCCACCTGGGACCGCCTTTACTTGGTCTGCCTCAAGTCGGCGATCTGACCCAGCGGCCCAGCCCACGGTCTGCCTCGAGTCGGCGATCGGACCGCTGGCGCTCAACCCTCCCCAGGTTTGCAGCTCAATTGGTGATACAAGGTGCATTTTATGTGCCCTTGTATCAAAGGTCGGGGGTTCGACCCCCCCCCCCCCCCGACAACAACCCACCTGGTGTAGCCTCGCGCTTACCAGGAGATGGGTTGGGGTGTACGGTTTGCAGACCTGGGGAGGGTTGAGCGCCAGCGGTCCGATCGCCGACTCGAGGCAGACCGTGGGCTAGGCCGTTGGGTCAGATCGCCGACTTGAGGCAGACCAAGTGAAGGCGGTCCCAGGTGGGCTCAAACCTCATCAGGGAGGGTTCTCGTAGGCGCGCACACCATGGGTTCTATCGCGTCCAAGTTGGCGCCTTTCACGGGCTGGGTAATCTTCGCCGCGAGCAAACCCGTCCCTGGGCGCGTCGGCATCGTCGCGTCGTCGTCTTCGCGGCTGGGCGTCATAGTCTGCTCGACGAACATATCTGGGCATCACATTGCGGCGCTCGCCACTAATGTCACGAGCACGATCTCCTCGGGGCGGGAGACGCGGTGGAGGAATCCAATCCGATGGGTGGTATTGTGATTCAATTGGATCTCCAATAGTGGTGTAAAAATAGCCAGAATATATCATACCTGAGTCTTCAATTTCCTCGTCGTCGAACTCCTCAAAGGCAGGATGGAACCTTGGCATTGTGTAGCCATAGCCATCTGAGACATAGCGCGGTGTGCGCGTACTCTGGTGGCCAAGGTGGTCACAAACATCGAACGGGTTGGGTCTGGTGGCAGGTGGGCTCACGCGATGTTCGTCACACTGTGGGCGTCGAAGTGTTCGTCGCGGTGTAGTAGCTTCGCGCGCGTAGTGGCGCAATCTGATGTCTCGCGGCGCGGAGGGTGGTTCATCGCGTTGAAGAACCTGGAGTTGAGTAACCTGGCGCCGATCGCGCGATCTGTTCGCATGACCTAAGACAATATAACCAGACATCACGAGGAGAAACGAACAAAAGACAACACATAACAACAACCAAGCAAAGCACTAGTCAAGTCACAAAGTTCACGTAGGTAGGGCTTGTTTGCCTTGCCGTGAGGGAGGCTTGGCTTGGACAAGTGATGGTGTATCAAGCAAGTTGCAATCAAACAAACAAGAACAAATTGAAACCCTAAAACAAACGTAAACAAAGCAACCTAATAAGCAAGAAAGTACCTTCTAAGAAGCTTGACCTAGACGGTGGAGAGGTTGAAAAGATGAGCTTAGACCGAGAGTGGGTTATGGTTGTCTTATTTTGGCTTTACCTAACTTTGGAAACTTTTTTTTTTAATATCTTTTCGATATCTTTTTTTTTTTAATATTCGAGATCTTATCTTTTGATCTTTTCGGATTTGCAAAAGGAAACAAAAATAAAATCGGTCTAAGTAACAAGAATATCACAAGTGTGATGTTAGAGATAGGAGAGAGAAGATAAGATTTAATTGTTATCTTATAAGGAAATTCGGTTAACAACCTAAAAAACAATATCTAACAAAAAAGGAAACTCTATCCACGCGTGAAATAAGGAAACAAAATATTCTGGCATGCAAGATAACAAATTACCTAACACACCAAAACTTAGGGAACAAGAAAAAAAAATTCGGCCAAGAGAGGATCTTGTAGAAGCCGAAGGTGTTGCAAAGATGGAAACTTTTGGTTTTTCTCTTCTTTGTTTTTTTTTCTCTTCTCTTTTCTCGCGAGATGTTACGAAAGCAGACGATGGGGGGAAGAAGAAAAAACTGTGAACAAGATGCAACTTGAGTTCGTGACTTACAAGACTGTTGGGCTCTGATGCCAGTTGATGTGGTCTTGCCTCCGATGACAAGCCAATTGTCAAAAGGTGACGCCTTGGGATCTAGTCTTGGGTGAGAAGTCACGTTGAACGTCACAGCAGTGAAGAAGATGGCGAACAAGTTAAAGAACGCGATGATGAACGTGGTGGTGAACGCGGTGGAAGCAGTTGTTGGGGCGAAAGGATAGCATTGGCGGAAGCGATTTGATGAGGGATAGATGACTAGAAGAGACAAGTCATCGGTGTCGTAGCGTCGACTGTGGGTGTCGTAGTGTCGACTGCGGGTGTCGTAGCGTCGACTGCGGTTGAAGGGAGATGCAAAGGAAGACTGGCTTGAAGGTTCAAGCGTTTGCCGTAGCGTCGGCGGCGGAGTGAAGGGGATGCGAAGATAGAGCGTTTTGACGTCCGATCAAGGGAAGGAGGATAAACACTCGACTTGAAACCTTGAATTAAATTGAACGTAACGAAATAACAATAACAAAAGAGGCTTTAAATAACCAAAGAACTCGGCCAAGACCTAATGGGCTTGGACCGAGACGAACCTATGGGCTAGCCCATGCAAGCATGCAAAAGGCATAAACCCAAAAATAGAAAAGATAGAAACGCTATAAATAAAAACTATCTAAAACGCTATAAATACTAAATATAGAAAGTGTCTCAAAAGAACGCGTTAAAGGCATTGAATGCGTGAATCTTCAGATAGAACGCGACCAGCATTGAAGGAGGTTGAGTCGCTTGAAGGAGATCGCGTTCAACATTGAGTGGCTTACAAGAAGACGCGTTGAGGCACGCGATCTTTGGTCTTGGATAGAGACGCTTGAATGAGATCGCGGTCTCTGTTCCAGATGCGAGGAGTATGACGAAGATCGCTGATAGAAGGCTAAAGTCGTATCGCCTAATCAAAGTAATCCTAAACAAACCTAAACTAGTAGAATAGGCAAGTAAGGGTCGAATCCCACATGAAGGAGTTATCTTTCTTTATGTGAATTAGCATGCAATAGTAACAAAGAGGGGTTTTGTTGGTTGTTTGAATTGCAAGTAAACAAAACAAAGTAAAAAGCAAAGGTTTTTAATCAATTAGGGAAAAACACTTAGCCAAACAAATATCCATCATTCATTTGATTGACTGATCCTAGGTTATCTCTATTCCTTCCTTTGATTATTCCTGTCCCTATTTCGAAATAGTCACCAGTCCAATTCGGCCTGGCAACCCTTACTATTGAACGCACGAGAAACTATCAAGATTTAGAACAACAGCAGCATAGAGCATAGGAATTAACCAGGATACATACAACACCGATGTTTCGCAGCATTTAGCACATAATCAATTCTCTTTCATAATAAACTAGTCCAACTAGTCCTAGAATATCATGGTTGCTACACAAGATAAGGGATTCCAACTCGAAATATCCAAACCCTAGCAATAGACAATTACCAATAACAACTAGTTGCGTCTAACAAACGAAATCAATAAGAATCAATAGGAATAAGCTCAAGAGAAAAGATATAATCCAAAGGAATAGGAAATAGAGTTATAACCTCACAATCATGAATCAAATGAAGGCTTCAATTGTCGGACTAAGCAAAGGTGCTTAGTTCTTCATAACTCAAAGGGAAAATAATACTGAATGGAAAACTGAATAATAGTCTAGATTGATGAATGGAGGCTATGGAACTAGGTTTAAATAACCTAGAAACCAAAACCTAAAGTAAAAAGATAACAAACCTAATCCTAAAAGGAAAATAATATAAAGTACGAAATAAGAAAATAAAATAAAACCGGAAAAAGTAAAAAAAAAAACTTCGGAGAATTCTCGCGCCTCGCTGCCGTGTGCTCTTGACTTGGCCGCTTCGCTGAGGAATATTTCCGCGATCGCGGATGGAATTCCGCGGTCGCGGAAAATGCAGTTTTCTTCTCGTTGTTCTCGAATTTTCCGCGATCGACCTTCGTGCTCATCCGCGATCGCGACAGCTTCCTTCTTCGCTTCTTCGCCTTCTTTCTTTGACTCTTCTCAGTCTCATCAAGTGGGCTTCTCCTCATCTTCTGGATGTCTTCATTTTAAGCTTCTCCAAACCACTAAAGTCACACTTCTACCTCTCAACTCCAATCTCTACAATACGCTCTAAACATCTCCAAATGGTACCCAAAACATCGGTAACAACTTCTAGTTAAATCCTACAAAGTAGCACTGATCAATCGCGGTCTTCGTACTTGGCTCTTCTGAGCCCACAGTCATGGCTTCCTCCTCGTCTTGGGCCGCCATGGGAGGCAGGGTCACATCAGATATCCTGAAGCAAACCTTTGTTAAAGCATCCTGTGGCCACATCAAACAAGTCAAGGAAATGCTTCGCTCTTCAACAAAAGGCTCCCACAGAATCTCAGACTACATGCAGCCTATCCAAATCTACGCTGATCACCTTGCTTCTCTTAGAACCCCAATCAACTATGAAGATCTTACAGACTATCTTCTTTGGGGTCTAGACTATAACACCCCATATTTGTAATCCTTTACAAGGATTAAAGTGCTACTCATGTCAACAAGAGCTCCTCATTTTCAAGGTTCCAATGAGGACAAGAAACTCTAAAGTTAAGCGTGCTATGGTGAGAGTAGTATCAGGATGGGTGACCTCATGGGAAGTCCCCGGGTTGGCATGGGATGACGCTTCTAAGGCCTCAGGTCTTATAGATGGTAATAGAGCCGACTCTGACTTACGAGTGGACATGTCCTTGAGGGCGATTGCTCGACCTAGAGGGCGGTCTTTGGGCCTTGATGAGGTCGTCAAGGGTATAAGTGAGGGTGATTGTAACACCCCAGATTTTTAATCTTTTATAAGGATTAATGGTGCTACCCATGTCAAAAAGAGCTATTTCTTTTTAGGGTTCAAGTCAGAACAAAGCTCTCTGAAGTTAAGCGTGCTAGGGCAGGAGTAATACCAGGATGCGTGACCTCCTGGAAAGTTCTTGGGTTGGCATGGACATGTTACAAATGGTATCAGAGCCGACTCTGGGTTACTAGTGGGCTTGGTCCGATGGATGGACAATCGCTCGACCTAGAGGGTGGTCTTTGGGCTTTGAGGATGTCGTCAAGGTTTTAAGTGGGGGTGATTGTAACACCCAGATTTGTGATCCCTTATAAGGATTAAAAATACTAACCATGTCAACAAGAACTCTTCTTTTTCAGGTTTCAAGTGAGAGCAAACATTTCATCAAGACCACTGTATGGCCCTTCTAAGGCCTCTAGTCGTTCATAGACGACACCTACAAGCCTGTTATTAATGGTGTCAATGCCCATGACACACCAATCTTGTTTGAAGAAATTGCATGAGAAACTCATCAATCAGGAATTATGGCTCAAGATGGAAACAAAAACTTTGTCGGGGTCAGCCTCTGCGCTCAACGCCATATCAAATCCCAACCGATCGAAGCAGAAAACGATCGGCCCTCCTCCTCGCCATGGCAACCACCTGATATGCCTCAGCCTCCCTCCACATGGGTCCTTAACAACCAAGCCTTTACCCTAAATCAACAACAACCGAACCCTTACTCCACCCTAAACCCCGAGAAACCTATTCATGGTCACTGTCAGTGGTACAAGATAGTTGGTCATGTCCTACAACAATGCCCTATCTTTCGCCCAACTCATCCCCACGTCCAGCCTCCTCCCTCCACTTGCTTTCCCGCTACACCACCTCAGACCAACTCGCTCCACACCCAACCTAACAACCAATAGCTAGTCGACAGAGGTGCCTCTCACCATCTCACCAATGACCTCAATAACCTTTCCTTACACTACCCATACAATGGTCCTGATGAAATGTTTATGGGCGACGGTACATGTCTACCGATAAAACACACTAGTTCTTTAAAGCTTAAGTCCTCAACTCATTCTTTCAATTAATCTGAAGTTCTTTATGTTTCTTCCATGTCCAAATACATTATTTTTATGTATAAGATTACTGCAAAAACCCAATGTGCCCTTGTTTTCTTACCGGATTGTTTTCTTGTGAAGGACATCAAGTCCAAAACAACAACCCTTAGAGGACCATGCATAGATCGTGTCTAGACCTGGCTGGCCAGTCGTATTTCCACACACACTGTCATTCGTCCCTCCCCCGAGTCACAAAACTTCATTTCAAACATATTGTATTTCATGTCAGTTAAATAAAAGTCACAAACTTTCTTTCAAAACTTCTACTCTTGTGTCTACCCATCTACTCAAAAGTATCTTTTCGTATGTATGGCATGCTGCTATTGCTTCTTATGATGGTTATCACTATTAGACGTGGCAAAATCTGACCCGATTCGAGAAAACCGCCCGGACCGCCCGACTCAAGACCCGACCGATATCTGAAAAAGAAAAAAAATCAATATCTAAAACCAACCCGATCCGACACGATTTGACCCGAACAAAAAAGCAACCCGATTTAAAAACAACCCGAACCCGAAACAACCCGAACCCGAAACAATCCGAACCCGAAATAACCCAAACCCGGGACAACATGAACCCGATTATACCCGAACCCGTAATAACCCTATTATACCCGACACCCAAAATATCCGAACTCAATTAAACCTGACTTTAAATAATTTATAAGTTGTTCCACTTGTTGAAATATATGTTTATATATCATAGTATGACTATTTTTGCAAATATATATCGAATTGATTTGGAGCTAATGCAATCTTGATAACAAATAGTTGCACAAACTGAACAAATAACAATAATGAATGATGAATAATAGGTAATTTTAAAAATAACGAATCCTAATTATCATATTTGTCAAATAAAGAAATTGAATGAAAATATCTTTAAAAACATTTAAAAGCAGTTTAGTATAATACTTGGTCTACCACAAAAAAACGTGTTTTCAAAAGGCAAACAAAAGCGCCTATACTAGTTGCACCACATATTATAGCAAAAACAGCCGTAAGAACGTCTAGATATCATGGCATTGAGCTACACCAACATGGTCTTCCCAAGCCATCTCCACTCTATTTCCTGCGCCCATAACAAAACATGCTTAATAGTTAATAGGCAGATTAAACTTGAATAATACAAGTCTAAACTTGTATCAAAATGGTTCCCTTGCCCTACTCTTTCATTTTTACATCATTTGAAATTAAGCTAATTCAAGACCTTTTTTTCTAACATTTACATCAACAAATAAACATCCATAGATGAAGCGATTTCAACACTCCAAATTCAACCATCAAATAAATAGCAGCAATCAAAGAAAATAACATACATACTTTACTTGACCACCTCGTACTGAATTTGACCACCTAAAGTCCTAAACCTTCTTTGACTCTCCATCTGATGACAAGTGCGAATCTTGTACTAAAGCCCCTTCTAAGGTGAAATCTAAAAAAATAATTCAATAAAAAGTATTAGTCAAGATAAGAAATAACACATAACAAGAAAATTTAGATAACTAAAAAGGAAAAAACGCTACTATATTTAGGATATTACCATCATATCCAGTTAACCAATTTTTGGAAGTCACCAATACTTCAATATTTTTGTCAGCAAGAGCACTTCTACTTTTACTAATAATACTTCCACCCATGCTAAATGTTGACTCGGAAGCAACTGAAGTAATTGGAATGGCTAATATATCCCTCGCCATAGCATCCGCAATGCAGCGCTACTGTCCCAGTGTCTACTGCTTTTCCGGCGTTTACCCGATTATTCCGTCGTCTCCTCCGCCATGCGCCACCGAAATCTCTCCCTCTCCCCGCTCCTCCTTTTGCTCTCCCTCCTCTTATCCTCTCCTCCATCTTCGATCGTCGATGATCCATAAGACATCCCCATAACCCGATTCCAACAGTACCTACGCATCAACACTGCCTACCCGAACCCCAACTACGCTCCGACCATCGCCTTCCTTCAATCCCAGGCCCAGTCCATCAGCATCCAAACCCGAATCCTCGAGTTCGTACCCGGAAAGCCCGTCGTCCTCCTCACATGGTCCGGTTCCCAGCCTTCTCTCACGGTCGTGATGTTCAACTCCCACCTCGACTCTGTCCCCGCCGAGCCCAACAAGTGATCCCCAGTTAAGACAAACTAACTAAAGACTACAGTACTTTATAGTTTATATATTCATGTAGTTAATTAGTAATTACTATATCTTACTTGTCCACCAAATCACGTAGAGCACTTTCACTTAGCTTCATTTAAAGACGTTTTTTTATTTCAAATTGATTTCTTCTTCATCAATCGTGTATTGCACGATTGGATGCAAATTAAAATTGGTACCTGAGAAGCGCACCGGCGAGACGAGGCATGAATCGGCGAGACGAGGCCAGACCAGAGAGACGAGGGCCGGACCGGCGAGACGAGGAGCGGACCGGCGAGATGCAAATTAAATTTGGTACCTGAGAAGCGCACCGGCGAGACGAGGCGTGAACCGGTGAGACGAGGCCAGACCGGGGAGACGAGGGCCGGACCGGCGAGACGAGAAGCGGACCGGCGAAACAAGAGGCGGGCCGACGAGCTGAGCCGCCGGGTTGGTTGTGTGAGGAACTGGGGATTCGTTGGGAACGGCGGTTGTGTGAGGAACTGAGGGGATTGAATAGAACGATTAGGGTTTGATTGGAAAATGGGGGAATTTTGGGAGGGATTATTTTGGGAAATTTTAACATTTAGTTTTTGGAGGGATAATTTTTTGAATAAATCAGTAAATTAATTTACAATATAAATATATATTATTTAAATTTTAGTATAGCAAGAGATATTTTATAGTTTTTTAAAATCAGATGGTTTTTAAAGTTAAATAGTCTTATTATTTGATTTATGTGTAAACATGTTTATTTTTAATAAATTTTTAAGAGTTGATTTAAACATGTATTATATGCAATTGCTTTGTATAAATAATAAATTGAATTACTCAAATATGTACTATTGGACCTTCTTAATATTCAATTGACTCAACTAGATACTATATGTAAATATATAATATGGTAGTACATATAGTATATATATACACTACAATATATAGCATATAACATATAGCATATTTGCATATCTGGATATGTATATATATATATATAGTCAGACTCCGATGAAACGAATGCTTACGGTGAAACGTGAGGAGGAATGAGAGCCAACCATTTTGGGACAATGGAAGGCTATGATGGAACATCCATCATAGCAAACATACACCCTCTCACACACAATCACACCCCATGGTCAACATCTGACCATTGATCGGTCAATGGTCAACGGTCAGTTTGACCGGTCAACGGTCAACGTTGACCGTTGACCGGTCAAACTGACTTTTGTCCATTTTTTATTTTTTTTTTTATTTTTTTTTATTTTTATAATAATTTTTTTTTTTTTAAAATATATTTTTTATTCTTGTTTTTCTACACGTTTTTATCATAAAATTGTCATTAAAAAAGTTGAACCATTCCTTATTAAATTTGAACAATTGTATATCAAAAGTTGAACAAAGTTTTTTGAACAATATATAAAGTTGAACAATTGTACAAACAAAGTTGAACAATTGTATCTTAAAGTTGAACAATTTCATTTTTATGGTTAGACGACTGTTTCACTAAGCAATTTTTTTTTTAATTTTTTTGGGCAAGTTTTTTTCTTCATTTTTTTATTGTTTTTCTACACGTTTTTATCATAAAATTTTAATTAAAAAAGTTGAACAATTCCTTATTAAATTTGAACAATTGTATGTTAAAAGTTGAACAATATTTTTTGAACAATATATAAAGTTTAACAATTATACCAAAGAAGTTGAACAATTGTATCTTAAAGTTGAACAATTTTATTTTTATGGTTAGACGACTGTTTCAGTAAGCAATTTTTATTTTTATTTTTTTTGGGCAAATTTTTTTCTTCCTTTTTTTCCTTGTTTTTCTACACGTTTTTATCATAAAATTATAATTAAAAAAGTTGAACAATTCTTTAATAAATTTGAACAATTGTATGTTAAAAGTTGAACAATATTTTTTGAACAATATATAAAGTTGAACAATTGTACGAACAAAGTTGAACAATTGTATCTTAAAGTTGAACAATTTCATTTTTATAGTTAGACTATTTCACTAAGCAAATTTTAGTTTTTTTTCTTCCTTTTTTTCTTGTTTTTCTACACGTTTTTATCATAAAATTATATTAAAAAAGTTGAACGATTCCAATTAAATTTGAACAACTGTATGTTAAAAGTTGAACAATGTTTTCTGAACAATATATAAAGTTTAACAATTATACCAAAAAAGTTGAACAATTGTATCTTAAAGTTGAATAATTTTATTTTTATAATTACACATTTGTTTTGACTAAGCAATGGTTAGTTTTGTTTTTTGTTGTTTTGGCGAATTTGTTTTCAGGATAAAACATTTTTAATTTTTTTTTGTTTCCTTACACGCTTTCCTCATAAAATTGTTTCTAAAAAATTGAAAAATTCTCTATTAAATTTGAACAATTGTATCATACAAGTTGAACAACTTTTTTAACAGTATATAAAGTTAAACAACTGAACCAGAAAAGTTGAACAATTTAGATTGCATGAAAATTCAAACTCATAACAAAAGATAAATTGGGCAATACTTCATTAAAATTTTAACAATTGTCAAATAAACTTGAAGTTTTGTTTATAACGTAATATAAACATAATACAACTAAAAAATGTTCAAAACATAAACCCTAAATCCTAAATGTGTAGATAAATAAAAATAGAAAATGGCAAAAACGGCCATGCACAACTAAAAAATTATTTAAAAAATGAAATTGTTCAACATTGAGAGACAATTGTTCAAATTTATATACATAGCGAATACAGTTGTCGAACTATAAAAATGAAATTGTTCAACTTTAAGATACAATAGTTCAACTTTTCATATACAATTGTTCAACTTTAATATTGTTCGAATTTTAATTGTGCAATTTTAAACATACAATTATTCAACTTTAAGAACTAATTGTTCAATTCTTTTCATACAAATTTTATAATGAAAACGTGTATAAAAAAAATTAAGAAAAATAATAATTTTTTTTAATAATAATAATAAAAAAAAATTATTGACCGTTGACCGGTCAACGCTGACCATTGACCGAGATTGAGTGTGGTAGGGTGTATGGTAATATTAAAATGAATGATCTAGAATGCTCCTTACGTTTCACCCTAAGGGTGCTCCTCACATGAAGCTAACTCTATATATATATATATATACTAGCATATAGCATTTTATATATATATACTACATGTATAGCATATAGCATTTTGTATATATTATATATACTACATATATAGCATATAACATTTTGTATATATATATATAGTATATAGCATAGCTGCATATGGTATATGTATATATACTACATATATACTATATATGTAGTATATAGCATTTTATATATATATAGTACATATATAGCATATGGTATATATACACAGATATACTGTATATATAATTGTGAGTTGGTGAATATATGATAGTGCCATAGTGAAATACTAAAGTAGTAAAGTATATATTATAATTAGTATATATGTAATGTACTATTTTCTTAATGATATTATACTATATAAAAATATAAAATGCATTGCATTAGACTATTATATTATATTATTATACCTAATAATTAGTACTATACATTTTAAAAGAATAATTAATACATGTAAATATGTAATGGATGTATAGATATGTAATATATTGTTTAACTTAAAGTTACTTTTTATTATTCATGTATAGATTATAGATTGTATAGTGTATAGACAATTAGACATCAAAACTTATTTTTCAAACACAACACGAGTTCGAAGCCCAAAAGTTATAATGTCTAAACATCAAAAATAATGTTAAATAACTTATGTGTAAACATTTGACATGACTTACTATATAAATTAATTTACGTATTTATTATTAGTAAATGATATATATTGACTATAATATTTTTTATTATTAGTGAAACAAAAATAATTTTGTTATTATATAATAAAATCTATGTTCACATATGATAAAAGTAGTAATTCAAAAAATCAATAAAAAATATATTATGTTGATTAATGTTTCATCTTTTATACAGACGAGACTTTTTAATCATTAGTAATATAGCATGGGTTAATCCCCTTACAAAAGCAAAGCGAATAAATATATAAAATACTTTTAATGTGCTATGATAAATATTTAATTAGATATGAAACCATCTAAAAGATACACGTATAATATAAATTAGCTTTGTCGTGTTATAAAAATGACTAAATACAAGGATAGCTATATAATTTATTTATTTAAATTAGTGTAGTTCAATGTGACCCCATAGCTATATATATGACTATGGGGTTCTTAGCCCAATTATGTTGACCATACTTTTGGGCTTTATTAGGATTAATGCTTTTGAAAAATACAATTTAGATCAAATGCAATAACAAAATACCATAGTCTAAAACCTTTAATTAGACAAAAATAAAGCAATCGATCAAACTATCAATTATCACTTCATAGTAGATCATCTTCATTACGAATTTTAGCATCACATGATGGTGCTCCAATGGAAACTAGTCTAAATCCGATATCATATATCGATATTCTTATTTAAGTTGTATTACAAAATTCTAAAATATTATATATAAAAAATATTTAAAGTTAATGGATATAATTTATTTTTAAACAATATTTTCATTTTGTTATTAGAAAATTATTATTATAAAATAATCATCCATAAAAATGAAGTATTAATAAGAAATCTTATTCGACCGAAATCCGATTCGACCGCCACATGTCACATCTGTTATTCGGTCAAAATCCGATTCGGTTCATTGAAATCTAATTCGGCTGATATCCTATTCGACCAAAAACCGATTCGGTTGACCAAAATCTTATTTGATCGAAATATGATTCTACCAAATCCGATTACGCTCAAAATCCGATTCGACCAAATCCGATTATGCTCAAAATCCGATTCATCTGAAATCTTATTTGTCTGAAATCCGATTCAACCCAAATCAAATAAACCGAAAACCGATTTAGCCAAAACCGGGCTCAACTGAAATCCAAAATAACCCGACCGAGTTTGACCCGATAACCCGACTTCTCCGACTATAGGACGATCTGAACCGACCCGATCTGACCCGTCTTGACCCGATGTTAAATCATGCACGACATTGATCTGAACCCGAAGTGACCCGAAATCCGAATTATCCGCCCGATCTACCCGTTTGCCACCACTAATCACTATTATGTCATCTTTGTTGATCACTTTACAAAATATGTTTGGCTTTATCCTCTAACGAAGAAATATGAAACTCAATCTGTTTTCATCAAATTGAAATCCTTGGTTGGAAATTATTTCCAACACAAAAACAAGATTCTCGACTCTGACAATGGTAGCAGATATATAGCCCTAAAAAACTTCCTTAGCTCCAATGGTATAAGTCACTTAACCTCTCCACCACACACCCTAGAGCACAATGGTATTTCAAAAAGACGACATAGGCACATTGTAGAAATTGGTCGCTCCCTCCTTAGCTACTCTGGCATGGCACTCGATCACTGGCCCACGAACTCATCACTACCGTCTACCTAATCAAATCTATACACATACATACTTGGCCATGTCACCCCTTACTTCAGATTGTTGAATCAAGTTCCTGACTACAAAAAGCTTAAGAGTTTCGGTTGTTTGTGTTTTCCATGGTTAAGACCTTACACTACCTATAAACTTGAATCACGGGTTCTTGTGTGTATTTTTATAGGGTACTCTGCCACTCAAAATGTCTATTAATGCATGGATCCCATCACCAAACTCATCTACACATCCTGCCATGACCAATTCCTTAAAGACCGTTTACCATACCGAGGCATGGCTGCCAGCAGCAGTTCCCCCCCCCCCCTACTTCAGACTGTTGAATCTACAAAAAGCTTAAGAGTTTTGGTTGTTTGTGTTTTCCATGGTTAAGACCTTACACTGCTCATAAACTTGAATCACGGTTTCTTGTGTGTCTTTTTGTAGGGTACTCTGCCACTCAAAATGCCTATTAATGCATGGATCCCATCACCAAACTCATCTACACATCCCGCCATGACCAATTCCTTGAAGACCGTTTTCCATACCGAGGCATGGCTGCCAGCAGCAGTTCCCCACTTACTTCAGACTGTTGAATCAAGTTCTTGACTACAAAAAGCTTAAGAGTTTCGGTTGTATGTGTTTTCCATGGTTAAGGCCTTTACACTGCTCGTAAACTTGAATCACGATTTCTTGTGTGTCTTTTTGTAGGGTACTTGATACGCCCTCGGCCGAGATATTGACAGCGGCCACCACCGAGGCGCCTTGGCATTGCCTCGACACGTTCTGACAACGGCCAACGCCGAGGCACTTTGACATTGCCTCAGCACTTTCCGAGGCATTTGTGTTCTTTTGTCATTTTGAAGTTTACATGCCAATTTCGAGACATTTTGAGATTGTTGCTATTTTTAGTAGTTTCCGCATTTGGCAGTTTCCGTTCCTAGAATGTTTCTAAGATTGGAAAGTTTCTATTTTTAGCACTTACTATATTTGGATGTTACCGCATTAGGAAAGTTTCTATTTCTGGAAGGCTGATCCATGGGCCTTAGGCCCATCGATCTCTCTCTCTTGTAATTTGGCTTAAGAAGCCAATTTGACCTAATGAAGAGTTACGTTGAATTGGAATTAGAGGCAGCCGTTGAGCATTGCTCCTGTGCCCTAGTTCGCTTCTTCTTCGCCACCTTGCACCACCTACTCCGGTCATCTCTTCCACCACTGTCGATCATCGCCGGCGTTCTCGGTAACAAATCTCTTTGTGGCTGTCTTCGAGTACCCTCGTTCGACTCGTTCCGTTGTCAACCTTGTCCTAGATCCACCCAGAGACGCATTTCGGGAGACCGAATTGTATCAACTGGTATCAGAGCGCCAGCCGATCGAGCCACCCAAGTCGCCATCTCCACCACACCAAACCAGTTCGTCTCTGTGATCGTCATCTCCACCACACCAAACCAATTCATGGGCGTTGGTCCGACTTGTAAAAAGTCGCCATCTCCATCTGCGACACTTCAGGAGAATTGCCATAACCTTCTGATCATTCAATATTTTGGTCTGAAATTTTGAGGAGGCAAACTAGACCCGTAGATCTAAATCCTCGCGTTGGAATCATCGCATTTGGATTCCTGAGCAAGGAGAACGAATTTTTACAAGTCGGACCAACGCCCAGGAATTCTCCTTGGCCTCCATCTGTGACACTTCAGGAGAATTGCCATAACCTTCTGCTCACTCAATATTTTGGTCTGAAATTTTGAGGAGGCAAACTAGACCCGTAGATCTAACTCCTCGCGTTGGAATCATCGCATTTGGATTCCTGAGCAGGGAGAACTAAAATTTTCAAGTCGGACCAACGCCTAGGAATTCCCAGATTTGCTCGTCCTTCGTCTCCAATCTGCACAGAACCGGATATTCTCGTCCTTCGTCTCCACTCTGCCACCGCTCGCTTCCCGGCGTCAGACCCACCGCCGGCCACGCCTAGCCGCCGCCACTGCCATTGCTGTGCTGCGATCGTCGTCGAATCTGAACAGATCAAGGTCTGCTCTTCTTCGTCTCCACTCCGCCCGATCTGCTCACTGAATTTCTGCACTTCTGCTGCTGTAATTTCTGGTTGCTGTTCGTGCATTCTGTTGAATTTTCTGGGCATAAAATTCTGGTTGTGCTGTTTGCTGAATTTTTGCCCCTGCTGAACTTCTTCTGTTCACCATTTGCTGCTGTTCGTGAGTTTCTGCTGTTGTGCTTTCTGTTGTTCGCACTTTCTGCACTGTTGTTTTGCTGAAGTTGCTGCTGCATTGTTGTGCTGCGATCTGTGTTGAGTGGCTGCTTGCACAAGCAGCCCTAGGGTTACAAAAAAAAAGTTGTGGGCTGATTAAAAAAAAAGAGAAGAAAGAGTCTGGACGCGCCACCGCACGACAGGAACCGGCATCGCCTCACTTTCGAGCCCGGTGCCTTGACCCCAGACGTCGACATTGACGAAACGAGGACGTTTTGCGGCCAAGGGGGGGAGAATGATACGCCCCCGACCGAGATATTGACAGCGGCCACCACCGAGGCGCCTTGGCATTACCTCGACACGTTCTGACAGCAGCCAACGCCGAGGCACTTTGACATTGCCTCAGCACTTTCCGAGGCGTTTGTGTTCTTTTGGCATTTTGAAGTTTACATGCCAATTTCGAGACATTTTGAGACTGTTGCTATTTTTAGTAGTTTCCGCATTTAGCAGTTTCCGTTCCTAGAATGTTTCTAAGATTGGAAAGTTTCTATTTTTAGCACTTACTATATTTGGATGTTACCGCATTAGGAAAGTTTCTATTTCTAGAAGGTTGATCCATGGGCCTTAGGCCCATCGATCTCTCTCTCTTGTAATTTGGCTTAAGAAGCCAATTTGACCTAATGAAGAGTTACGTTGAATTGGAATTAGAGGCAGCCGTTGAGCATTGCTCCTGCGCCCTAGTTCGCTTCTTCTTCGCCACCTTGCACCACCTACTCCGGTCATCTCTTCCACCACGGTCGATCATCGCCGGCGTTCTCGGTAACAAATCTCTTTGTGGCTGTCTTCGAGTACCCTCGTTCGACTCGTTCCGTTGTCAACCTTGTCCTAGATCCACCCGGAGACGCGTTTCGGGAGACCGAATCGTATCAGTACTCTCCCACTCAAAATGTCTATTAATACATGGATCCCATCACCAAACTCATCCACACATCATGCCATGACCAATTCCTTGAAGACCGTTTTCCATACCAAGGCATGGCTGCCAGCAACAGTTCCCCCCCCCCCTCACCTTGGTGATGAGTGGTCACAATTTTAACTCCTTATCCATACCCCTAAAAATTTTTCGTATCCCACACAATCTAATCCTTCCCTCCCAAATAATTATCCAAATCCCAGACAACCTTATCCTTCCCAAAATACTTACCTCTTCCTACAAGATAACACCCCTAAAATATCCTCTTCTAATCACTCCACCCAACTGGCCTCACTCCCCATACTTCCCTTTCGCTACAAACACCACCCTCAATCCCAAATTCTAGACGGCCCTCACCCCATTCTTCTATGCAAACCCTTCCCCATGCCCAAAACCCACCCTGTAGGTGACCCAACCCCACCTACACCATCACTCCTACCCTTCACTGAACCCACTACTCGATGACCCATACCCACATTGCCATCTCCCCCCCCCCCCTCCTCCCCAATCGGGGCATAGTCACTCGATCCAAAAATAACATCTTGAAACCCATACAAAAACATAACCTTGCAACCTAAATCTCCTCCCCCACAGAACCAAAAACCAAAATTCAAGCCTTAAAAGGCCCAGATTGGAAGGCTTCCGTGTAAAAGGAATTCAATGCTCTCTTCTCCAACAACAATTGGGATCTTGTACCCCACTTTTCTCATCAAAATCGTGTAGGATGCATGTGGGTGTATGAGATCATGTATCTCCTAGATGGCTCCATTGACAGATATAAAGTTTGGCTTGTTGCAAAGGGGTTCCATTAGAGGCCAGGCTATGATTATCATGAGACCCTTTTCTCGATAGTCAAACCTGTAATCGTGCAAGTAGTCCTAAAGGATAGAACTTGAAGCAACTCGATATCAATAATGCATTTCTACAAGGTACCCTGCAGGATGTCTACATGGTCCAATCTCCTGGATTTGTGGACACTAGCCTCTATACACATGGGTGAAACCTCTTGGATTCGTGGACACTAGCCTCCCTACATGAGGACATCTACAAGCACCCCGCGCTTGGTGCAATGAATTGAAGGGTTACTTGCTTCAAACTGGGTTCCAAAATTCTGTCTCATATGCTTCTCTATTTATTTATCGCCATGGCTAACATTGATACATATGTTAGACTATGTCGATGATATCATTGTTATAGGCAATCAGCAAAGTGAGTTGATAAACTGACTACGAAATTGGCCAAGTAGTTCTCCTTGAAAGACTTGAGTGACTTGTCTTACTTCCTAGGCTTGGAAGTTCAACACACAACTGGTGGACGGTTCCTCTATCAAGGCAAGTATGTGCAAGATGTTATCCTCAACTAAAACTGGTAAATATATAGAAATGGGGTTTGGATAATATACAAAAATACGTAACCATGAAGGTGATTGAGTGTAAAACAAAATAAAAGAAAGATGTGCTCCTCAAAGTTGGCATGGTCAGAAAACTGATGTCCACACCCATGTGCGCCACCACTCCCCTCGTTCGAGATGGTGGTCTTGCCTTGCTCTCTTCCACAGACAATTGTGCACTCGTTGGCTCGCTGCAGTATCGTGGCCTTACACGCACGAATGTTGCCTATTCAGTCAACAAGTTGTCCCAATTCATGCAACATCCTACTACTGATCACTATGCAGCATTGAAGAGATTATTGCGCTTCCTGGCAGGGACTGCAGACAGAGGCATTTCATCTCTGCGCGCGCCTCTATCTCTTCATGCTAATTCTAATGTTGTCTGGACTAGGGACAAGGATGATTTCGTATTAGCCACATGGTATCTTGTCTACCTTGGCTTAGCACCGATCTCCTGGTCCTCATGAAAACAAAAGTCTGTGTCTCGATCCTCCATAGAAGATTAATACAAGGCGCTCGCTGACACGACGTTTGAGTTACTCTAGGTCCTCTCGCTACTCAAACAACTCGGTGAACCACTTCTTCGCACGCCAATGAATTACTTTGAGTGTCAACCACTCCTCAACGACAAGCCTCAAGGCTCGGTGACTAGGGCCCGGGCCCGAGCCATGGCCCAAGCCATCACCTCCCTAGTCCACTGAGCCCTCATGGAACCAACCACCAAGGAGTCTCCGAACCAAAGTCCGCCCCTACTCGTGTGGACCATCTCGGAGTAATCAAGACGTCGATACCTCGATGCCACGATAATCAAGCCAAGCGGTTTCGACTCCAAGGCATCAAGGCGAGCGACGACCAACAAGAAGAGGCAGGCCCTGACTCGGTCCAAGACTCGGCCGAGTCAGGGGCCGAGTTCTTGAACCAGGAGACAACTCGGTCAAGAACTCGGCCGAGCTCTTGGCCGAGTTCTTGACTGCCTTCAGCTTGGCTTTCTTTTGCTATTTCGTGTGTTTTGCTTCCCTTTGCTACTTGCTTTGGTTTGTTTCCTTTTGTGGATGTGTGGACCCATTTGTATATGGCTCCTAATCCCCCTAGCAACCCTAGACTATTTAAACAATGCTTGTCTTCCTTTTCATTTAGTTGAAGAATATAGAAGTGGAACATTTCCTTGGGTAGAGCAAGCACTCCCCTAAGGCCTCCACTTAACTTCTATCAACTCAACCTCTTCCAAATCTCATCTTTCTCACAATCTCTCAACAACCTCTCAAGTTCTCACTCAAATCCTCAAGCCCAAAGTAGTTCAAGTTACTTTCGGTCAAGGAACCTCCAAGGGAGGTTCCCTTGGTCTCACGCCGGCGCCGCCCCTCTCCCTCACGTCCACACCTCAGTCCGGCGCCCCCTCCCTCTCTCTTGGCTTCCATTGAAGAGTTCTTCAAGCTTAGGAAGGAGAAGAAGCACCCTTGGGCTAGATCTAGCTTAAGGAGAAGCAAAGCCTCACCTTTGGAGGGTTGTTTCTCATCACTTGGGAGCAATATTTTTGAGTTCCAAACCAGTTTTTCACTAAAGGATGGAACATATAGCTTTAGCCTATCATTTTGTTAGAGATCAAGTTCAAAAGGGTACTTTTTGGGTCTACATGTTTTCACAAATGAGCAACTCGTAGATGTCCTCACCAAGCCACTACTTCGTCCTCGTTATGATGCTATTGTTATCAATCTACGATTTTCCCACAAGACGTCAAGCTTGAGGTGACATGTTCGTTAATAAGATAGTAGTTGTACATAATTATCTTATACTTTCTTGTTTATCAAGTTAGGATCTTTTACTTATCTTTCACTTTATTATTTACCATATTTTATCTAGTGTTTTAGATAAGATTGTTATGTGTCCCTATAAGTAGCTTTATCTACCTTCAATAATATTTACCAATTACAATTCATATCTTCAATACTCAATTGGTCGGTGTTCTCTTTGCTAAGGCCAAGTTACACATACATCCCATGTGAGGTTATAGACTGCATTAATTGCCAATCATATAGTTATACAAACATATCATATCATAACATAATATACCATTATTATATTGTATCGTGTCATGTTACATGATATTACATATATTGGATTAGATTCATAACTAAAGTAGTGATCACTGATCAGTTTCTAAAAGTGAAGATAGCCGGAAAGGGAAAGGGAAAGGCAGAGGAACAGCATAACACATTCGATCATAACCAAACCCAAACGAAAATAAAGCAACTCAATAATGGATATTGTGTGCAAGCATGGCTTTCAAATAAATATGTCGGATGACACATCGTTCACCAATTGTATTGATGCATCTACTCATCATAGAACAATTGATCATTATTAATGTTGTCTTATTTGTTGATCGACACATTAACCCAAAATAATGATCGGACAATAATAATGAATGAAGTGAGTCGAAAAATGCGTTACATTCATGTACGTATCCAGTAGTCGGAAATGCATCACGACTATATTTCTACCTCTTTTGAGTCAGTTCTACAAACTAACTCACTTGCTATGTATAAAGATAGCGAAAAAGGAAGATGGGACTTGAATTGAGCTAATTATGTTACTTGTAGAGCCCTATATCAAATGGACCGACTCTACTTTCGATCGATCATATTCCATTCACGTGGCCACTTTTAAGTTGATGTTTATATAAATAGGACCACTATTTGCAAGCAATTGTCCACATAGAGTTAATATTCTAGTTGTCATCTATTTATCTATATGTGGTTGTCTTTATCGTACCAAATGATGTCGATCGATCCAGCTGAATCGATTTATTCTTAATGCATTTTCGTCAATGTTTGCGTTTTTATTTTATGTTAGCACAATTGTGTTATACTTTACTATTCTTTGCCCAAATTAAGTATGTGATTGCTCAAGAAGTCGAATTCTGAATAGTGAGTGAAAAAGGGACGTTTGTATTTTCTAGTGTGCAATGTCAATGGATTTCATTTTCTCATTTTAGAGTGTGGAGTGCAAAGCTGCAAAAGAATAACACCTGAAAAAGGATAAGAGTAGACTAGCTTTAAAAATATAGGTGTGTTGTGATTTCGATCTCTTAAATCACCAACTATTGGATTTATCTTTTGATTATGACTCATGAGCTATGCATAACGTATTCTACTAAAATTTTGTTGTACATAAGTGGTATGAGCTTATTAGTTAAGCTAACAAATATGATAACTTGGTCTATATCTAAAATTAATAGAACTTAACCTAACGTTGTTGCAAGCGCTCATTTATAACCACGATTTTAATCTACTATATAATAACTAAAGCAGAATTGCGTCTGCACAGGCACGCACCCCGAGATTAAACCCGCGTTTTTCGCTGCCACGTGTCACCGCTGAATTAATTTTAACACGTGTCATCATTCCAGTTTATGCGGTTATTTTTTGAAAAATCTTTCATTCTGACATATTTTTACAGAGTATATCTCTGTACTTTTTTTTTATGTATGCTTAATCTTTACAAAAGAAAAGCAAATAAAATTACGAGCTACATTTTAATCAAATAATATCCAATATTTGAGAATTAAACAAAACAAAATGTTGTAAATGTTTTCAAACCTGTTTTACGATAATAATTGGATTCAAAATAAATAGAACATATCGAAAAAAAAATATTACATAGACTATACAACATTAAAATAGAAAAGCAACCCTAAATATGATCTGCTATGACAACTAAGAAAAAAAATGCAACCTGTTGTGCTTACAAATAGCAAAGAAACATTCTAAAAACAATTAAATAAACACAAAATAAATAGTTGCTGCTCCAAAATTGGCAAACAAATAACAAAAATACTGCATTGACAATGCATAAATTTAAATAAATGCCTCAAAGCTAAAAGAAATGATATAAGACATACATAAAAAATAACAGGCAATGTAATATATGCAGAATCAAAGAAAATATTATGAAATCGCGAAATTTTCTTGCAATAAAAAACATGCAGAATCAAATAAAATGAAATATTATGCAATCATGATTTTATCCACTTTCAACATCTTCAATATCTCCAATCACGATTTTTTGAATCTACAATCCATAAAGGCAATGTAATATCTGCAGAATGAAATGAAATATTTCAGTATGATATGGCAATATAAATTCAATGTAAATATATGCACAATTAACTCAAATATTAAGCATGGTATGGCAGTATTAAGGCAATGTAATATCTGCATAATCAAATCAAATCAATATTATTATGATTGCCTTATATTTAGCATGATCATGCAGCATGAGTATAAAACTAGAGCACCTCCCACAATTATAGTACAAAAAACTGGTCTTGCACAGGAGTAATAGCCAAGCAGTATTCGACATTTAGCAGGTACGTTCACAATGAATTCATTAAACTGAACTATAAAAATATAAATAATTGTTCTTGATTTTACAATTTCGTTTGTTTTTAATTCAACAGTGATTTAAACATAAGGCAATCGTACATTTGAATCTCAATTCATTTTTTCAGTAGTGATTTACAATTTTGTTTGTTCAGTAATGATTTAGTTTGTTCAGTTGTGATTTAAAGTATATCTCAGTTCGTTTGTTCAGTAGTGATATGACTCAATCATCAAATGCATATTCACCATACTATGATTGCAAGGACCTATATTATCAATATAGCAATAACAGAAGTGGTATTGTTGTCTATCATGATTAAAAATGAAAGAAGAGTAGAGAATTCCATTTTCAGGTTTAGTTTCAGGAAGCAAATCAGTGTCTTAACTTAACAAGAGACTGAAAAGGGCATAGCGAGGAGAGCTAAGGTATATAAACCTAAATTAAAGACTATTAATATTTATTTTACAAGTATCTAATTTTTGTTGTCACTTGCATGAATTAGTTTAGTAATGGTTATACAATAGAAAATGTATTGGTAGTGGAAGCATACAAAAAACATCAAAACAACATAAGATTTTCAAAACATGGGAAACTACATTTTTAGGTGATAAACATGATGAAATGGCATAGAATGCAGATTAAGTTTGGTGAATCATATAGTAGGATTCATCCACAAAATATGAACATTATATAGAGATGACTGCCAATTTAAGCCTCCAGAACATACACTCAAAACAATATATATATATACAGAGAGAGAGGTCTAGATTCAAGAAACTGAAAGTCACAAGTACAATTCTTTTCAAGCCAGTAAACTTGGAGCAGTAACAAATTAATGAAGAACTATTTTTTACATACAATAGCACCAAATTTGATCAGTAAGTGCGTTTTAATTTAGAATAGTCATCAGAAACTCATAATAGAGCGTGATAAAGGAGATAGCTAAAACATAGTAACATACCTCCAAACTCTTAATAAAGATTGACTGGAAGATGTAGTGAATACGAGCTCTACCAGAAAGCTCAGATGTAGATATCTCTTCATTATTGCCCTCGATCATTGAAGAAAAGGCTGTTTAAACAACAAACAATAAACCAGCCATTTTAGTTAGAAAATATGTTAGGAAGTGTCGCAGGCAGTGATTTTCTCAACCTTACCTTCAGAATATTTCGAGAGGATGTTTAGGCTGACAGTTCCCTGAGTAGCCTGATGACAAGGAAAATTAAAATATGGTCATTAGCATGTATTTCAAATAAACACACACATGAACATAAACAAATGAAAGAAAACTTTCATAAATAGGATTTTTTGTTACCTTCATCAACTCATCATATATGAACCTTGCGCATTGAAGACCAGGATCTAGCAGTCGACTTATTTGCCTTCTGACAAGAACTTCAAATGGAACCTGTACATTTTCAGGTTCAATCATATTAAATTTGTTTCAAAATAATCAAAAAGAGACGAGAAGCCTACATATATGAATTACGACAATGCAGCAAGTAGAAATGTCCATATAGTACCATAAACCATCAAATAATTGCAAGTTTAAAAAGGAAGATAAATAATAGCTGCAAGATCAGAAAGATTGAAGAGGGAAACACTGTAAAAAAGGAACTTCTAGAGACATACTTCATGTACAAATAAAGCAGATCTTGGTCCTGTTGCATTCTGAATAGCCGTGTAGATATCATCATCACTTAAATCTTCACATGGATCCGCTTCCTACAGGATTGAAAGAACATTGCAAATTATCAGTATAAAACGAGAGAGAGAGAGAGAAAGAGAGAGAGAGAGAGAGAGAGAGAGAGAGAGAGAGAGAGAGAGAGAGAGAGAGACCCTAGCTAAATAGAAATCTCCATGTATCTGTATTGTTGAAAAGGAAAGATATTTTGAAGCTTCAAGCGTCACAGAAAAGGAGATAGAGAAGTGATAGGGTTTACGCATTTATAGAAGTGATAGATGTATCTGGAACCTTCAAGTTCTTTTGTACTTGTCCTATAAATCCATTTAATTTGACCAGCGTCATTTATATTAATAAACATGTAATGGGCCAAGAAGCCCATTACATGTTTACTTTTGGGCTTAAAAGGCCAAACTAATCTCATTAAATTTTAGCATTGTCATTAAAAGTATTCAGCATTAAATTAAGGCCATTAAAAGTTACGAGTACAGATATGTCAAAAACTTTAAAAAATACTAATTTGGGTTGCAACTAAAAATTTGTGAATTTTGTAATTGGGTCTATAAGCCCAATAACAAATGGGCCAATAAGCCGAATAATACTATAGGCTACAAAAACATCGTTTTTTTTCACAAAACAATTTTTCAATCAAGTCATGGCAAGAACAGAAGTCAAACTTAATCCAAAAACATTCAACGAAAGAAAAGATCTAACCAAGCATTCATACTCTGCTAAATTTAATCAAGCAATTTTTTTCATTTATAAACTATAAAGTCAATGAAACATAAGAAAATGATTCATACAAAAAAGTGAAATATTACTTAATCAGTAATTAAAATCGAATTATTTACAGAGAAAGTACAAAAAATAAAATAAACTTACATTTTTTCGGCCATTGACGAAGGTAGGAAGAGCTATGAAGGTTTATTCTTGAAAGAGGGCTCACGACAACGTTCAGATTCGGACATGTACAAAAAAGTGAAATATTTCAATTTGATCAGTCATTAAAATAGGAATATTAACAGAGAAAGCAAAAAAAATTTAGAGGAACTTACATTTTTTCGACAGGGATGAGCTCT
This sequence comes from Rheum nobile, assembly GCA_027886185.1. Taxonomy (NCBI): domain Eukaryota; kingdom Viridiplantae; phylum Streptophyta; class Magnoliopsida; order Caryophyllales; family Polygonaceae; genus Rheum; species Rheum nobile. The sequence continues at coordinate 705,976 of WOAB01000765.1, read as the reverse complement.
CGAACACCGGTCTGGTTCGTGACATAAGCTCCCTTTTGTTAAGAAGGTCCAGATCTACGATTTTTCCTTTGCATGTTTCAGAAAAAATAAAATTTTCCGTTAATTAGTATCTTAAATACAAAGTAGATGGAAATCTAAAAAAATCAAAAATTTACCTTTCGATTTTCGCTTGCGTAAAGTGGATATTCACTCTTGACTTTTCTTTAGCAGAGAAATCCATCAAAGGTGAAGCCATGGATCTGGACCTCTGTAGAGAAATCGGCATGACGGGGTTAGGCATGACAAAGGAGAGCGAGATGTAAAAGAGAAGATTGAAGAAGGCGAATGATGGCCTTTTTTAGAGAAATCGACATGGAAAGAGAAGGTGAAGATGGAGCCATGGATCTGGAATTTGTGAAGACGGCGAAGCTTAACAGAGAAGAGAGTGAATGTTTGTCTGAGAAAAGACAAATGTGGTAGGGTTTCCGAATTAGAAGCATCTGGATATTGATGCTTCTAATTGGGCCTATAATACCATCACATAAGCGAGCCCAATAGATACAGACACGGGTTAGGTACCTTATTGGGCCTATCAGGGAATGAGCCATAAAACATAATGGGCTTATATTTCGGCTAAAACAGTTCAAATACCACAAAATATAACGTGGCATTTTAATATAACGAGGGAACAACAGAAGACAGATGCATACAAGAAAAACACCATCATTCCTTAGAAGTTCTGATGGATATTATAACAAATAGAGTAAACATTCCTTAAAACCTCGAAATAAATTCATCATAAGGGGTGCATATTACAATTTACAAACCAAAGTACTCGTGGGGATGGTCAAATTTTACTCCTCTTGAATGCATATATACACAGAATCCTTTACACCCACTCCCAACAATAAGAAGCAAAGAACACAACCACTTTAAGACGAAAAACAGCTCAGTAGTGGGATGTCGTGTTATGGGTGACCTTATTGCACGGTTCAGAGAGCACTTGTGTATGTGATGCAAGTGAACGTGTACGAAAAAGCTGTATCTAGGGCGAGTTCAACGGACTCAAGTAAGACATATTCTCCTCCCCTAAACTTATACTAAGACTTAACGGTCCACATAATATTCATGAAAATTTAATTTTCCTTTGTTGTCTATAATTAGGAAAGGTTCGAAACTTTAAAAATATGCCAGTAAATATAAGTAAGAACATGTCTTAGTATAAGTTTAGGGGGGAGAATATGTCTTACTTGATGCCAACTGTACATTATCTTCTGCAACAGGTTCACTGACTCCAGCTCCTTCAAATAGTTCCACCTTCTTATTACTACTCATAAACCTGCAAACAAGAACCAACTATTAGGCTTCAAAAAAGCCCATTTGACAAATAACCACTAACTAATGGTACAAAGGGGATGGAAAAAGATTGCAGATGATTATTGTATCCATAAAAAGCAAGAACTTTAACAGTTCCTTATGAAGTAAACAAAAAAGCAGAAAACAAAAGCCCATGGGCATCTCAAGTCTCAACCAACATGAGTTAATATGTCAATAAGGACCAGAAAGCTATAGACATCAAACTTTAAAGTTGAAGTTGAACTTACGTTTTCCTTAAGGCCATGTATGAATTTAACTCTTTGATCTGCAAAAGTGAATCGTCAAAGTGCAGGTAAGAATATGTTCAAGCAAAAAAGTGTAGGTTTACAAAAAGGCACCAGGAAACTTTACAAATATGTCTAATCGACGAGTAAGCAAAGCAGCATGCAGGATGAGAACACATACTTAAAAAAAATGGTAAGTACATTCATGCTTCTCTTTTGAATTTTAGCATTGCAGTATATAGACCAAAAGTGGAAAGCAGTCAAGATTCAAAAAAGAACCAGGAAATTTTAGGTTGAAATAACTGGGATGTTCTATAGCTTTTTGGAAGTTAGACACAGGGAAGAAAAGCTATTAGAGTAGCCATGTATGCATGTGCGTAAAATCCTATAATATATTCACAAATTAAAAAATAATACAACAAACATGCTCCATATATCTTGTCATTGATTGTTTCTCATCATTGAGTTGCTTGTGAACTTCAGGTGGAGTTTGGATTCATCGTCCTTAATTTCTCAATCAAACTCCTTGATTAACCTGCAAAAATCTCACAGAAGGGTTCATCCCAATTTGATCAAGGCATCATCATTAGCAATATGGAAAAGAAAGAAGCGCTAAATTAGCATACCTTTTACATTCCTTCATCTTATCAGTTAGCTCTTCGAGCTGCTTACTTTGCCTATTGGGATCTTTAACCTTATTGAGCTTCTGAAAGCCATTCCTGTAAACAAAAATCCACAAAAATTATGTACTAAGTCAAGATTCAAGTAATAAAAAAGAAGGTATTTTTGGATTTTCCAACATTGATTCTATTTTGTGACTTTGAAAATCCTCACTAGAGACATCTACATACTACATAGTGAATATTTAAGGCCTCTCTAAAACAGTTTTCAGATAGGCCTTTTTGACAAATAGGAAAGAAAACAACTGATGTGATTTGAAAGATACAAGATTAGGGATCAATCTTCATATGAATGATGCAATTAGCTGAAATGTCATACCAATACACTTTTTACAAATATCAAAATGCACGGCATATATATACCCTGCCACCGCTCAGCATGTGGTGAAAAATCAATGAAATTTGTAATGGCATCGGAAGATAACGAAATCACATAAAAAATACAAGAAATAAAAGGGGTTGTATTATGTCACCAATAATCTGTTCCCGGAAAAAGAATTCGTTGAAAAGGGGTGTCTCCACCGATGAAGGATTTCAGCTAATTGGTGCGCAAATTTCGATCGGTAGATTCGAAAAGGTAGAGAGCTTTACCTGGGTTGGAATTCGATTCTCCTCGATGTCTCATCTTCCGAATACAACAAGATCGTCTTCATAATTTCGAGAGTGTAAGAAGGAAATTGAAGGTCGAGATCAATCCTTGAATTTGATGTGAAAGATGTAATTTGGGATTTAGGGTTGGAGATGGTCGGAGGGTGAGGTTGATTCTGGAAGAAATGAGTCAGAAGAAATTTTACATGTATTGACGGTTCAGATGGAGCCAACACATGGCATAACATGATATTGGCTCATAATTCTAATATTTTTTTTACAATAATTTATAATATTTATAAAATATTATATTAAATATTTAGTATGTATATATATTTTTTGTAGTATTGCATATTTATATTAAGTATTTACATATGTGTATATACTATGTTATTATATTTTAAAAATTATTAGTATATACATTTAATTATTTTATTTCATATATACATAAAATTTTCAATTGATTCTGTTACGAAAAAAATTATTTCGATTGTATTCATTGATTATGTATAACTATTTTCTAGTGATTGTGTTATTACATAAATTGGGGTGTTTTAGTTGGGCGTCTATTTAAGTTATGCATTTATTCTAATTGGGCCTAAAAGCCCATTAAACCACAAATATGATTTGGGCCAATAAGTATATTTTAGTATTTTAGTATTTTTGTATATTTATATTATATTTTTATAATACTAAAATAAACATTTATAATTGAATTCTATTTATATACTTAAATTAAGTAGTTAAACATGTTTATGTATTTTTATAAGATTAAAATAAATGATTGATATGTAGATTTATTTATTTAAATGTTTAAATGATTGGTATGTATATTTATTTATTTAATCGGTTGTAGCAATTTTGAACATCGTGACAAATTTTATGTTTAGTGTTTCATTTTCATGTATTACATTAACATTTTTATTATGCTTTATCGTTTTAGTCGTATTGATGTTAGGGGTGTGACTATTCATGTTTCAAAGACTACTTAACCAATTCTTATTATTAATAAAGTTATGGAGAATTCCGCCTCTCTTTATATAATGTAAATTTTATATTTTGAATATTCTTACTCGATTAGTGATTTTTTATATAAGAATTTATATATTTCTATAACAGACATTAACTATATATTTATATATCAATAAAACAAATAATTAAAATATACTACTTTGACAAATATAAGAAATAATAAACAGATCATGTGCAAGGCACGGATACTATACTAGTTGTAGTTAAAACTATACTAATACTAATCTATACTGCCCATTAAATCACGATTTTTAATTTCCACAAAGGTACGTAAGTATTCATCCACAAGCTCATTAGGACCATCTACAAGATGCTTAATCACAAATGTATGAATTGGGACAATTTACTTGGAGTCAAGAAAGAAAAGTAATTCAGTGTTGAATTTTGGTCAAACTAAGGTGGCTAAATCAGTTGACAATTAAATTTCACAAGGAAAATGGTTAAGTTTGTAAGACTGGAAAAATTTTCTTGACACCAAAATGAGGCATGAACTTCTATAGGTAGCTTCCTAAAGATAGCACGACGCAGCCATTAGCAGCCAGCAATTAAGTTAAGATTAGATGAGATGACGATGCAACATTGGAAGATAACAAGGAAGTCGTATTTGGTCAAGAATCTATCTATTTACATACTATTCGGCGCATAAGCATTTTTGCCTTTTGGCGCATAGGGCTCGCGCGTAACGTGGGAATAGGCTTCCCGCGTTACGCGCGGGAAGGCACCTGTTCAAGCCCCACACGTAACGTGTGAGACTGTCCCACACGTTACGCGTGGGATACATCCACACGTTACGTGTGTGTACATTCCACACGTAACGTGTGGCATGGATCTGGCTTTAAAAGCCAGATCTTGCTCTCCTCCTTCAGTCATTCGAAGCCGCAATTCTTGTTGCTCTCCTCGTTACGCGTCTCTTTGCTCTCCTCGTGACGAATCGATCGACTCCGCGCGTTACGTTCAAGATCTTTGAAAGGTTAGTTATTACTCGTCGTTGTTTGATTTGTTTTGTTAGATTTGAAGTTATTGGTTAGGAATTGTAGATCCATATTGTAGATCTATGTTATTTTGATGTTTAGGGTGGTAGATTTATGCTTTGGGGAAGGTTTTGTGGTTGTTTTTGATTTTTTGGGTAATTTTGAAGTTATTGTTTGCATGAGGATTTATGTTGAATTTTGTGTGAAAATATGGAAGTGGAAGTGATAGTATTGATAGATTTGTAAAAATTATGGAATTTTGGATGAATTGCATGTATATTTTGATGAAAAAAACTCACCGGAATTGTGAATGCTCGTCGAAGAAGACGGCCGGAGAGTCGCCGGAGTGCCGCTGGCGACTCCCCGGCAAATTGAAATGTGCACATTCACACGTAACGTGTGAATGTGCACCACACGTTACGTGTGACGTTAGTTCACACGTAACGTGTGAATTCTCTGCATCTGGGCTTCTGGTTCACTATGAACAACTCGGTCGAAAACTCGGCCGAGTTGTTGACCGAGTTGTTCACAGTGAACCAGAAGCCCAGATGCAGAGAATTCACACGTTACGTGTGAACTAACGTCACACGTAACGTGTGGTGCACATTCACACGTAACGTGTGAATTCTCTACATCTGGTCTTCTGGTTCACTGTGAACAACTCGGTCGAAAACTCGGCCGAGTTGTTGGCTGTAAATTTTTTGGGTAATAAAATGTCTGGATATGTAACCGCAGATGGAGCATGGGGACAGAACTAAACGTCGGATATGCCGCAACCTTGTACGTGAACAGTCCTATCGGACTGGTGAAGAGGTCGACAGGTTTAGGCGGCAACGGAGGAATGTCTGCTATCGAGATGATGAGACCGGCGCATACCAGACTGGAGCCGGTAGCAGTAGTGGGGTCGCTGAAATGATAGGAGTTCAGAGCTTGATGGCGGTTCCTTCTTCTCATGGAGGTAGGGCAGAGTCTGAGCCTCTTCACAACTACCGGGACTACCAGGGGAGTCTGCTGCATGGTTATTCTGATACAATAGATCAGAATAACTACTACGGGCGGAATTTTAGTCCTCCGGTACTCCCGCCGCACATGAGCCCTCATCGTATCCCGAGGGATTATTATCAGGGGGTTGATGAGCAGGACAACCCGTGGGAGAACCCGGCATTGTACCCGAATGCTCCCTATCATCAGCCAATGGTAAGTACATTTAGTATAACATGCATTTGTTTACAAATTCTTATTGCATATGATCAATTTAATAAATGTAGGATCAGGCAAATACATGGGGGACTCAAGACTAGTCCAGCAATGCCTGGATCCCAAGAGATGACGCTCCGGGCGGGGACGAAGAGCCTCAGGAAGCCTCTTCTTCGCGGGCAAAACCACCTCGATCAAAGAAGAATGTGAGATACGACCCTGAACTGGTGGTGAGCGTTCCTGGAGGTCCGGAGAGCCCTGAACTCCTAAAGAGTTTTGTGAACCACGTGGCGTACCTCCTCTACCAGCGCGTTGTAAGCTACATGTAACTGTATTTTTTTTAATTATTAATCTTGATTTGTATAAGTCTGAAGGATTACTTAATTATGTTCATATACAGACGGTGCCACCCTTGAGGTTCCAACAACGAGGGAAGCAGTTACGCTCATGGCGTTGCACGTTGGAAGATGCGTGGGGTAGCATGGCGTCTGCGTCCGGGCTATGTCATCTATCAGACATCATGCACGAGCATGTGGATGAGACGCTGATCGGTGCCTTCGTCGAGCGTTGGCAACCGGAAACCAACTCATTCCACATGCCATGGGGAGAGATGACTATAACTCTCCATGATGTGTGGATGATCCTTGGGCTACAAATACAAGGGCAAGACATGGGTCCCCCGAAGAAATGGCACGAGCAACTCTCACGCAATGATTTGAAGAAGGCGTTGATGGAGCAGGCGCATGAGTTTTTTGAGCTGGAGGATGATGCTATCGTCGCCGGTAACTTGCATGCGGGAGATTTTAAGACTCATTACCAGGTGTTGACTAACAAGAAGCAGGCGGCTGGGTTCTTGCTGTACTTGGTGGGGTCTGCCCTCTTTCCTGACAAGTCTCAACATCGGTTGCCCGTGTATTACACTCCGTTCGTGACTGATCTCACAAAAGTCACGAACTATGCATGGGGTACCGGTGTTCTTACACATGTGTACCGCAGCTTGGGCGAGTGCACAAGGAAGGATGCGCGGGTCATGTCCACATGCTTCACTCTGATTTAGGTATGAAATGGCTTGAATAAAAATATATGAATTTTTGTTATAGATATATTATATGTTTGTTATTTGGGAAATGACTTATATGTAATTGTTTTGTAGGCATGGATATATCAATATTTTCCCATGTTTAGACCTGCACAGAGTGTTTACTGGGACCCCCAACAGCCGATCCCATACGCCAGAAAATGGGACATGTCTCATGAACCCAACCGGACCAGAAATTATAGGGAGGAGCTGGATGAGATGCGTGCTGAGAGTGTAAGTGCATATACGGTCCTTATCTAGTATGTTAAAATATATATGCATGATAAGTTGTTTGAAATTCAATTTTGTTTAGGTTGAGTGGATGCCATACGGCTCAATTGACTTCAACAATGGGATGTTTGCTTCATCGCGATTCCATGGAGTCATATCCTGTTTGTGGGTCACTGAGCCTTATATGCCGGATCGAGTAGCTAGGCAGTTTGGGTGTGCACAACAATGTCCAAGACCATCGATTGTTCCAATTAAGGCATGGAGGGGCACGAAGATCAGTAGTTACACGGTGGTATACGATAGATCCTTACATGCATGGAATGCCCGCAATGAACATTCCATTAGCCTACAAGCCATGGGTCCTCCAGTCCGCCAATCCCACGAGTGTAGCGATGATTACATGCAGTGGTACCTGCAGCATACACATCCATTCATCCTCCCTCAAGAGGATCGTTACACTCAGCAGCAGGTAAGTAATCATGTAATTATATCTTGTTTATTTTTTGGTACAATCTGTTTATTAATCTTATCCACTTATCTTGCATGCAGTGCCTCGATAGTTGCTACAGACGGCTGGATCCATATCGCGATCACCACCATGGAGATGACCAATGCGAAGACCTAGCCGAGGCGTTACGACAATCATTGGAGCAAATGTATCCCTTCCTTTCGAACCATTGAACTTGGCTGCTTTGTCATTTGAGCATTAGACTTTGGGTTTGAATGTTTTGTTGAAGTTTGAATGTTTTTTGTTGAAGTTTGAATGTTATGACTTGAGTTTGAATGTTTTGTTGAAGTTGTTTGGATTATGCCAAAAATGATTGCTATCACTTCTATTTGAATGTTTTTTATGGATTGTTTGTGAATACACACTAAAAAAAAGACGAAGGAAACCCAAATAAATGTTCGAATAGAAATGTCGAACTCATTGCATCATAATACATACATATCATTCATTATATAAATCGACTGTTTCGACCTTCTTCTTTCGTTTTGTCTTCGGTTCGGCCTTGTCTGGTTCGTACTCCATCGAACGGTCTAATAGCCATTGATCTACGTAATCACCCGCACATGGGTCATGATGATACAGCCACCCCGAGTAAATAGGAGGCAAGGGCGAAGTTTTGGCCAACCCAATCTACATCAAAATCAATGCATCATACATATGCTTTAACACAAGATAGTATAAACAAATGTGATTGTATTAACGTACCGCAATAAAATGTTGCTCTTTCGCGACATGGCAAATGCATACCGTCTTCAGAAACTCGCCAGTCAATGCTTCGTTTGTCGCCCCCTTCATAGGCAGGTATGTCGTCCCCACGCCACCCCCGACGGTAACGAACACACATGTGAATGCCGTTGCCACCAAACATCCCATATCCGGGAGCTCCAACCACGTCTCCGGTGGGGCCGGCCTGTTCGGCGAGGGAAACCAATCAAGCTTCGCCTCCATTTCCTCAAGTGTCATCGTAGACACCCAAAGTGGCGCGAGTAGCTCATACTCTTTTCTCAACGTAGTGATCATGGTACGTCGAACAAAAGCCCACTGATCTTCCCCTAAGCCCAGACCATGCGCAATTGCTCTGTACCCACAGTTTCCATCAGGCTCTATCTCATACCATCCTCCAACGTGTGGGAACATACACTTGGGGATCTGGCCACGATATCGCCACGGGTTCTTGATCAATGACGTGGCACCACATGGTAAGGGTAGGCCCGTCTTCGGTGGTCTTCCTTTTTGCTTTTTCGGAGGTGTTCCGTCCATCTGTTGGTCAGTGTACTCCCATGATGACGGCTGTCTTTTGGTGGCCAAGTTCAGAGCTCCTTGAGGCCGACCCTTATGCCTGACTTTGGCTGGCTCTTCCAGAGTAGTCTGCTCTAGATGTGCTATACTTCTAAGCGTGGAGACTGCTCTCTGTTGAACCTCAACTGGCAATGTGGAGAAGACGCTTCGGGAAAATTCTTCAAGCAACGATCTATTCACGTTGCGTGTGCAGGCTTCTTCCTCTTCTTGTGTCTTCACTTTTGACAAGGTCAATTGTCTCCAGAACGGATGCAATGAGCTAGGTTCAATTGGGGTCTCGTTCCTCACATGTTGCGCCAAATCATGCACGCAAAGCAAGCCACATCTGCATATAGTGCTCCACAATGGAGCTTCTCCTTTCCTGTATTCCTCAATCAAACGAGCTAGTGCAACCGCAGAGACCTTGAAGTGCAGCTTGCAGAACAGATCTGCATTTGTTAGCAGCGTATATCTCTTTCCTATGCTCTCATTTAGTGCCCCCTGAATCTCATAAATATGACTGCGCAACCGTGTATCATATTGATCGAACACAGTGCAAAGGTTGCCATCGTTGCTTGTGAAGAAGCTTTTCAGACTGGAATGGGCCCCTTTAACCCTGCATTACAACAATGATGCACAAACTAAATTTAGATAAACTATAAAGGTCTAACCAAGTCCAAATAACTAGCTAAATTTAGATAAACAGTTGATGCACAAACCTGTTAGTGGTGGTAGTACCCAGCGTGAACACTGTATCTGTCCATACGGAGACGATTCTTTCCTTGTAAGGGTCAAGCCAGTTTTTTTGTAAGTACTGAAGACATTTTGGAGCTTTCCTCCAATCACGCTTCAACTTCGAGAGTGATGCTTCGTACCCTTGTATGGTCGTTTCCTTGAAGAGCTTCATGCATTCGTTGGAAAACGCTGTGCCCCTAAACTTGTCCATGGCCTTCTTCCCGAAGTCTTCAATATTCTTCCTCACATGCCGCCTACATAGGAGGAATTTTGCTACTGGAAACTGCTTCTCTAAGGCGTTCATCAACGCCTTTTCCCGATCAGTGACCACACATGTGGGTGCTCGTTGCACCTTGGCAAACATCTTAGCAAGTTGCTCTATGGACCACTTGTAACTGTCTTCGTCCTCCTTCTCCAGAAACGCCCCGGCAATATTGTAGTTTTTCCAAACTGATGTGATGCCGATGATTTCAAGGAAGGGCAAATTGTAGCTGAACACATAATCATATGTAAAATATAATGGCGTCCTAACCGTGACATGAACAAATGAAGAGTATATTAGATATGGACGTTACTAACCAGTTAGTTGCATATGTAGAGTCCAGCAGCACAATGTACGGAAATGCCTTCAGTAACCAAAACTGATCTTGGCTTGCAAAGAAGATATCCGTTATTTTGTTGGTGTCCTTGTTGAATCTATGCTCCATGAAGTACCCCTTCTCATTGCACTCATAGAAGAACTGTTGTACAACTGTTCTTCCTTCCATGCCCTTCTTTCGTATCTCATGCATGAGGTTGTACACTTGCTTCATCTTGGTTACATTTCCAGGGGACGAATGGATTGTAGTATGAATCTTCAGAGGCTTGCAATGATTGATCGTCATCACCCTTATAATCTCCTTCTCTTCAGCGGTTGGTCGCCCAGCTAATGCACTACCATACAAATTGTCTGCAATGACATGGTTGTGAGTTCCATGTTGTACAATGATCCTCCACAATCCCTTCGGCCCTTCTTTCAGCCTCAACATGAAGGGACACCCATATTTCTTCGACCTTGTGATGTCTCTCACTTGGTCAGCTCCTTTAGGCACGTTTTGTCCATGCCTATCACACGGTAACCAAGTCCCCCCAAGGGCCCGAGGGGTGGAAGGTTTATTCCTCCACTTTTTGATGCAAAAGTGTTTAGACTTAGCCATCTCTTGCGCCCACGAAAAGGCTTCTTCTCTAGACTCCCAGATTTTTTCAGTTGTGAAAAGCCTTGAATGATCGGCAGAGACGTATACATCCTCCTCAGGTGGTACACTGAACGAAGGCTGTGTGTGTAGGGATGGAAAGCACAGCTGTGGAGTAGCGTGAGATGAAGATGCTTCTGGAGTGTTCCAAACCGGAAATGTCTTTTGGGGCGTTTCCCAAACCGAAAATGTCTTCTGTGGAGTGCTCCAATCATTGAGGGAGATATTGTTTAACCCTTCGTATAAATGATAGTTCGTCTGCATACACGAAATCATGTCATCAACTAGTGCACTAATTATAAAATGGCACATTTACTATCAAACTGTGCAATATTACATAATGAAACTTGGTTTCTGGAATTGATTTCACACGTTATGTGTGTGATGGCTTCACACGTTATGTGTGAAGATTGTCCACACGTAACGTGTTGAACAGTTTCACACGTTATGTGTGAAGATTGTCCACACGTAACGTGTGAAACTGTTCTTCAATGTAACAGCCATTTCGCAGCCCTAAACCCTAAACAACGATCAATTTTTGTTTCTAATACCCAAAACAATAAAATGAGATTTCAAGATAAAACAACAAATATCATAAATAGGTTCCCTAAACCCTAAACAACAAATATATTATCACCCCAAAAATAGCTTCACTAAACCCTAACCATCAAGCTTAGAACTTTAAACATTTTCAAAACAAGAAAAAATAGAACTTTAGGATTACTTAATAGAAATTACCTCGTTCCAAAGTGGAATATCTTCCCCATTGTTGCTCCAATACTCGTTGTTTTTCAGATTGTCCATTTTTTGTAGAAAGATTGAGAGTGCAAAATAAGATTTTGTTAGTGTTTGAAATAAGGGTTTAGGCTCGAAATGGGTTCGAATGGGTTGTTAGCCGGGGAAGAAGATGGGGTCATTATTACAATTAGGTGGGGACAAGACGGTTATTCAATGCGTTTTGCAACAAACTGAACCACGCGTTACGTGGCAAACCTGTCCACACGTAACGTCTAGAGTTGCTTGGCACGTTATGTGTGCTCGTGTTCCACACGTAACGTGTGCTTACTAGGGTTTAGCGTATATAGGGTACGGTTTAGGGTTTAGGGTTACTATTTATCCATAACTAAACTATGGGTTAGGGTTTAGGGTTTATGGTTTAGGATTTACTATTTATCTTTAATTAATAAGGTTGAATTTAGGTATGCGAGTTACATTATTTCTGATATTGAGGAGAGGAACTTACAATTAGGGTTTAGGGTCACATTGCTGAAAAGTTATTAATGCTAGTGGTTGAGGTCTTTAATGATAGTGGTTGGGGTCATTTTATACTACAGTTGTATATAGCTGTATATTAGTTGTCAAACACATTCATTTTCACTATATAAGAGGCATTAGGGTTGCAACAAGTCCAATACAAGCGGGATTGAAGATTCATTTGTGGGTAAGCTTCTTCTTCCAGTTTCTTTCGATTTAGTAACTGTGATTGGCCTTTTCATATTAATGGTTTGTAGGAAATCAAGCACCACAAATAATGACATCTTCATCCGAATCATCATCAAACCCAAATAGGCACCATCAACAAATGTTGTTTATGTACTACCCTTTGTAGGGAACAAGCCATTTTATCAAAGCAGAGACATGATATGCCGCGAAGTTTTACCAGAGACTATCCTAATTTCTTCAAACGCAACTAGGCGATATCTTTTATTTTGTGCTAGGCTTTCTAAGTTTATGAAAAAATTGTATTATTTCTTGCATTGTGAGTTAAATGTTGTTGTAGTCATCCAACGTAATGAACAAGTCTATTCTATCTTTTATGTTGATTATTTTGGGGCATTCTTTTTATTAATTTTAAATAAACAACTACATAATAATATAATGTAATGTTCATACACGTAACATTGTAATATATATAAAATCCCTAAACCTTAACATTAAACCATAAATAAATACTACAAATATACAATAATATGACCTACACAAATACCTGATTAGTGCTATTTTGTAGTGCGTATCTAAGGATTATTACCAGGTTTGAGGTGCCATTTGGTTGGATTTTATGCATAATTGGAAATTATGGAGTTAGAGTGGAGAAGTGTGATTTTGGTGGTCTGGAGGAGCTAATTGGAGACATCCAGAGGAAGAAGAGTTGACCAACTAAGGAGATGGCTAATTTCCGAAGAAATAGACGCAGCGCCGCGTGAATTGAAAGCGGAGCAATTAATTATTTTGATCGTGCTAATGCTGGAATTTGGGGAAGAAAGGCCCAAATTGCAGCTAGGCCCACGTGAAGAGCCCACGCGTGAAGTGAAGCGAGAAGAAGCGGAAATCAGAGAATTGAAGCTGAAGAATTGGATGATGACGCAGCGTGATGTCAGCGAGGAGTGTTCTGATGCTTGCAAAAGAAGATGGGCCGCGCTGCTGGAGTGAGCTGTTGTTGATGGGCCGAGTGAAGATGAATAAGGCCCAATGGAGAAGAAAAGGCCACCGAGATTGTAAACGCGTAAATCAGATGGAGAATTGAAGATGGCGTGACGTCATGGTGACATAGGCGAGCCGCTGCTGCTTGGATGGTGGGCCGCTGAATTTGCATTTGGGCCGCGCGCTAATGGGCCGAGAAAGCTCAGCCGAGAAGTTGTGTTGATGTGGAAGCCGAGAATCAATTCATTTGACCGGGATTAATTACCCGGATTTGATTTGCTTATTTTCTTATTATTTTTATTATTATTAATTTATTATTTTACACACTTTTAGAATTAGGTTAAAACAACTTTTAGTTAACCTAGTTGCCGTAATCAATTAAGTTAGACCTAGTTTATTTTCATCGTTGTTTTTCCCTTTTGCTCAGGCAGACAATTGAAGCCTTTGGATTGATTGGATTGTGAGTTTATTCCTTTACTCTTTCTATGATTGTATTAATTTTCTCTCGTGCTTAATCTCATTGATCATATATCGATTCCCCTTGATTTGTTGATTAGGAAATCAAATAGATTTTAATAGTAGTTCCCTCTAGATTGACAACCTAGAGAAATTAGTATTATGCTATTGGTTCCCCTTTTCCATACAACCTGTTGAGATTGTTATTGATCATACTACTAAGGATTGGAGGATACTGGTTGAGAATCTAAATCCATTGGTTTGTGTAGAGAATTAATTACATACAATTGTATGACTGGTTGCTACACTTGCATGTACCTATCTATTCCTGAACTTCTTGCTGCTATTGAATTAGATCTTGAAGGTTAGTAGGGATTTGTTTAATAGTTAGGGTTATCAGGACTGGTTGGACTGATAACTAATTCAGAACAGGGATTAGGACTTTCATGAGTATTGAGGACTAGGAATAATCAATGATCGATCTATCAATCTGAAGTGTGGATATTTGTTTGGCTCAGTTATTTTTCCTATTTGATTTCAAGTCTTTGTTTTTATTTATTTATTTTGTTTTTAATCATAAACCCACCTTGGTTACTTGTTGGTATACAATTACATCGTTGGGATAGTATTTGATTCTCTGTGGGATTCGACCCTTACTTACCAGACTACATTAGTTGGGTTTGTTTAGGATTATTTTGTATAGGTGTCACGACAACGCCTATCAAATTGGCGCCGTTGCCGGGGAGTCAATTTTACTATTCTAATTGTGTGTTTGTTTACCAACTGTTGTGTGGACCTATCTTACGGTCTACACTTGTGTTACTAATTGTTTTCATTGAGATCTCAATCCAGACAGATGGCAGCATTTGATTTTTACTATCAGCAGCAAGGTTGGCCCCATTACTATCCTGAACCTCATGAGACGAGCCAAAGTTCATATACGTCAATGGAGGAAAGCTTCAAGTCACTTGTGCAGAGCATGATGACTATTCATCAGGAGACAAACTCCAACATCCAACTTTTAACAACTCAAGTTGGAAGTTTGGCAACTCAGCTTGGAAGGTTGGCTCAAGTTGTGGCAAATATGAAGGAGGATTTTGAAAAGCCACCACCCCAACCAACCCCAGTGGCTAATGTGAGTGGCATATCACAACTGAAAGGAGAAAAGACAGAGGAGAAAGTCGAGAACCAGCATCCGCAGGCTTGGACAAAATCCTGCGGATCAGTTCTTGGAGTATACCCTTTGGAAGCGATTCCTGCTGATTACACTCCTCCACCCCGTGATCCTAGGAAGCCACCTCCTCACCTTCCTAAGATGCTAAAAGTGAAGAAGAAGCCGGTGCTCAATATGGAGCCGCGCAACTCCATAGGTGAGCATGAGGTAAATCTCCCTTTACTTGATCTGATGCATGCTGTGCCTAAATTTGCTAAATATATGAAATGCTTATGCTGGCCTAGGAAGAGGAAGAAATTGACAGGAGAAATTAATTTGAATGAACATGTGTCTGCTGCATTCGGAAGACATTTGCCTGAAAAGTGTAGTGACCCTGACATGTTTAGTATTCCTTGTGATATAGGTTACTCCAGGTTTGATCATTGCATGATAGACTTGGGCTCATCTATTAATGTGTTACCCTACTCTGTGTATAAATTGCTAAATCTTGGACCTTTGCTTGAAACTGATTTAGTTATTCAATTTGCGAATGGATCCAAAGTTTTTCCAAAAGGAATAGTTGAGGATGTTCTTGTGAAGGTTAATAAGATGATTTTTCCTGTGGATTTTGTGGTGTTAGACATTGGTTATGATATGCATGTGCCCCCTATACTGTTAGGTAGGCCTTTTCTTAAGACTGCTAACATCCGAATCATTATGAGTAGAGGTATTGTGTCTGTGAAGTATGGGGGTGATAGAGTGACATTTAAGATATTTGATCATAAGAAATACCCTCCTGATAGTAAGTCTGTGCTGTGTTCTGGATTGAGTGATATCACATGATCATAGTAGCACAATGTCAAGCCATGACAATAACTAAGGCGCTATCCGGGAGGCAATCCGAGGTATGCTTTTCTTTTCTTGTTTTTCTTTCCTTATTTTTGCATTTGTTTTGGTGTGTTTTTGTTCTTGTTTTTGTTTCCGACTAACCTGCAGGGAGGAGACCCCATGCCTATTGAAGAAGGTGTTTACTACCAATGTAAGTCTTCCTTCCCTGCACTAAGTCACCCCCCGAAAAAACCTTAAACGGGGGGTAAAAAAAAATCACAAAAAAAATCAAAAAAAAAAACAAAAAATTTGAAAAATTCGAAAAAAACAAAAAAAAAATTTCGAAAAAAAATCATAAAAAAAAAAGTTTTACCGAAGGCCAACTGTCCAGAGTTTCCCATGGAGAAGGTGCGCATCATGTTGTCAAGGAGGATACATTGCCCTACACTTGATTTGGCAACGATGATGGCCCTACAATTGACAGCTGAGGAGGAGGAACACTAGAGCTCACACCATGATTACATCTGGGCTCCACCATTTGTTCCTAGAAGGCCGTGCAACCCCGCCATACATGCTATACCACTATTCACCAAAGTGGTTCCCTTTTGGTTGCACGGTAAGAGAAGATTTTGGAGTTGATGAAGACATCCGCCCAACACTAGAGACCTGGGCATATATGGAGTACACCGCCAGCAACAAAGGAAGTATCCAAGCAGCTTGGCGACGTTTGTGAGTTATTTTTTTTGCTCTTCCCTATGCTTCTATTCTTTTGTCTTTCATTACATTGAGGACAATGCAATGTTTAAGCATGGGGGAGAGTTCTATACTTGCTATGTTGCTGAGGAGAAAAATGAATAAAAAGATAAAAAAGCCAAACATTGAAAAAAGGCATACATGAAAATCCTGGGATAGGTCGAAAACCCGAAAGGGCGGCCTAGGTAATAAGCAGGTGGCTTGGACCAGCATTAGGCTGGGGTAATATGAGGTCAAGAGTGACGTGAGCTTATGTGAGCACATCTATGAAAAAAATATGAGTGGCTTGGTGAAAACCCGAAAGGGCGCCTTGACAAAATGAGTGAAAAGAAAAAGAGTGATTTTTAGGAATCATCATTTTACTTGGCGTGGCGTCATAAGAAGGGAGTCAAAGAAGGATTGTCGGGTAGGTCACTCTAGGAGGTATAAGAAGATAGATGGGAGATAGGATTAGATTTTTATTCACTCTATGGTGTTTGGGATAAGATTGGGGAAAGTACTCTGCTTTCCTTGTAGCTTGATTGTGTGTGGTGTTGATTGGTATTGTTGTATGTTGTGGTGTGCTTATTTTTGTATGGGTGCCTGGAGTTTATTGTTGGGTATGATTCTTGGAGATTGATTTTTCTATGCTTCCTGAAACCTTGGGGATTGAATTGGAGGAGTAGGTTGACTTTAGCTTACTCGAGGACGAGCAAGGTTTAAGCATGGGGGATTTGATTAGTGCTATTTTGTAGTGCGTATCTAAGGATTATTACCAGGTTTGAGGTGCCATTTGGTTGGATTTTATGCATAATTGGAAATTATGGAGTTAGAGTGGAGAAGTGTGATTTTGGTGGTCTGGAGGAGCTAATTGGAGACATCCAGAGGAAGAAGAGTTGACCACCTAAGGAGATGGCTAATTTCCGAAGAAATAGACGCAGCGCTGCATGAATTGAAAGCGGAGCAATTAATTATTTCGATCGTGCTGATGCTGGAATTTGGGGAAGAAAGGCCCAAATTGCAGCTAGGCCCACGTGAAGAGCCCACGCGTGAAGTGAAGCGAGAAGAAGCGGAAATCAGAGAATTGAAGCTGAAGAATTGGATGATGACGCAGCGTGATGTCAGCGAGGAGTGTTCTGATGCTTGCAAAAGAAGATGGGCCGCGCTGCTGGAGTGAGCTGTTGTTGATGGGCCGAGTGAAGATGAATAAGGCCCAATGGAGAAGAAAAGGCCACCGAGATTGTAAACGCGTAAATCAGATGGAGAATTGAAGATGGCGTGACGTCATGGTGACATAGGCGAGCCGCTGCTGCTTGGATGGTGGGCCGCTGAATTTGCATTTGGGCCGCGCGCTAATTGGCCGAGAAAGCTCAGCCGAGAAGTTGTGCTGATGTGGAAGCCGAGAATCAATTCATTTGACCGAGATTAATTACCCGGATTTGATTTGCTTATTTTCTTATTATTTTTATTATTATTAATTTATTATTTTATACACTTTTAGAATTAGGTTAAAACAACTTTTAGTTAACCTAGTTGCCGTAATCAATTAAGTTAGACCTAGTTTATTTTCATCGTTGTTTTTCCCTTTTGCTCAGGCAGACAATTGAAGCCTTTGGATTGATTGGATTGTGAGTTTATTCCTTTACTCTTTCTATGATTGTATTAATTTTCTCTCGTGCTTAATCTCATTGATCATATATCGATTCCCCTTGATTTGTTGATTAGGAAATCAAATAGATTTTAATAGTAGTTCCCTCTAGATTGACAACCTAGAGAAATTAGTATTATGCTATTGGTTCCCCTTTTCCATACAACCTGTTGAGATTGTTATTGATCATACTACTAAGGATTGGAGGATACTGGTTGAGAATCTAAATCCCTTGGTTTGTGTAGAGAATTAATTACATACAATTGTATGACTGGTTGCTACACTTGCATGTACCTATCTATTCCTGAACTTCTTGCTGTTATTGAATTAGATCTTGAAGGTTAGTAGGGATTTGTTTAATAGTTAGGGTTATCAGGACTGGTTGGACTGATAACTAATTCAGAACAGGGATTAGGACTTTCATGAGTATTGAGGACTAGGAATAATCAATGATCGATCTATCAATCTGAAGTGTGGATATTTGTTTGGCTCAGTTATTTTCCCTATTTGATTTCAAGTCTTTGTTTTTATTTATTTATTTTATTTATTTTGTTTTTAATCATAAACCCCCCTTGGTTACTTGTTGGTATACAATTATATCGTTGTGATAGTATTTGATTCTCTGTGGGATTCGACCCTTACTTACCAGACTATATTAGTTGGGTTTGTTTAGGATTATTTTGTATAGGTGTCACGACAACGCCTATCAATACCCTAAACCCTAAATACTACAAATACAATTATATTATATTACAGTCACACGTAACGTGTGACTGTTTTCCACACGTAACGTGTGAAAACATCCCACACGTTACGTGTAGAAGTGAGTCACACGTAACGTGTGGATTACAGTCACACGTTACGTGTGAACCCTATGCGCCAAAAGGCAAAAATGCATATGCGCCAAAAAGCAATCGTGTATAAATATATTAAAGTTGGTTCATTTTAAGCCTCCAGAATAATTTTAGGCAAAGTAATGTGTTATTTTTCTCTTTTTTTATTATTATGTTAAATAATCCATAAAATATAAATTATTAAAATCTTAACAAGATTTGCACCAACAAATACAAATATTTACAATTGTTACTTTTTTACATGAATACAAATTATTTCTATCAAAAATAATTTCCTGAACATAAAACTGAAAAATCACAACATTATAAGCAAAACCTATAGTTTTTCACTCAACATATTCAATATTAATTTATAAAAATGAATTTACTTAACTCAAAAGTCTGCTTTTATTTTCTGGGCATCTTGGTTGTTGATTTAATAAAATTTTATTATTTGAATATATTTATAACAATGTAAATGAGTTACTTAAAACTATTTTTTGGTAGAATAAAATATGAAATCAATATACAAAGCAATTTAAATTTGTTAATAAGTTAATATACATTATATGTAGCTTTATATATTATATGGATTGATTTGTAGGTATCCATAAAAATTTGTTTTTTTTGGATATATTGTCCCACAATATCTTAGAGAATTGTTAACAAGTAATAAGTTATATTTAATAATTGTTTTCTTTGTCAAAAATAAAATTTGAGTTATTTTAATTTGTTGCATTTTATAATATTCCAAATAGTATAGCTTAAATTTGGAGATTTTATAGATATTTATAAAAATTAAGAAAAAAAATATATTATATCGTTTATTTTATTTAAATTGTATTTATTAAGTATAGAATTCAATTAATATTTTAAAAAGTAGAAAAACCTTGACAAATATTGATTTTATCTCAACATATCCAATACTAATTTATTAAAAAAAATATTTTAAACATCACACTTTATCCTATGTATATAATCCTAAATACATCAAGACATTAACAAACCCATTAAAAAATCTT
This sequence comes from Rheum nobile, assembly GCA_027886185.1. Taxonomy (NCBI): domain Eukaryota; kingdom Viridiplantae; phylum Streptophyta; class Magnoliopsida; order Caryophyllales; family Polygonaceae; genus Rheum; species Rheum nobile. The sequence goes on along the minus strand of WOAB01000765.1, from coordinate 685,773 downwards.
CAATTGTCATAGATTGGATATTGTAAAAGCTTGAGTTCACTAATGCAATAAATATAGCTTCCATGTATTCCCATCATATTCCTCCGCTTTTGTTCAAAGATATTAACCTCCATGATAGCTCTATTTTTTAGTTTATTTAGAAATAATTAATAAATTTAAATACCATCCTATAAATCCCAAGTTTGTTTAAGTGTAAAGATTCAAATCACTAAAATATATGAAGGTTATATATGAATTTTGTACACCGTCGTACGTCAATATTTTAATTTAACATCTTGATTTGTTAAACTTTTAGAAATATTTACTACTAAAGCAAATATTTAAGTACCAAAAGAAACAAATTTTAATAAGAAAACTTAATTTAGCCTAATGTTTTATCACCAATTATGTGTCCTTTGAATTTATTTATTTTATGGAAATTTGTGAGTCCGTAGTAATATAAAGAAATATATACTTCTTTTATAAAAAAACAAGAGATATATACTTCTCCTTTTAGTCCAATGTTTCACCGTCAATTGTATGGCCTTTGAATTTATTTATTTTCTTTTTCAAGGTCGTAGTAATACAAGAAAAAATACACCTCTCATTTTAGCCTAATATTTTATCACCAATTTTATGGCCTTTGAATTTATTTATTTTATGGAAATTTATTGAGTTCGTAGTAATACAACGAAATATATACTTCTCATTTTCAAGAGTAAAATAAAATAAAATTGCAAAACAAAGAAAATGTTGAAATTATATTAAAAATATGTCAAAATCGATTATAAAGTTACAAACAATTTTGAGTTATAAAATTACAATGGGTGAATGGTTTTATATATAGCCTTCAAGATATCATTTTTATTTTATTAAAATATTTTTATATTACGTATAAATAATATTTTCATTCATTATTCTTTTTTCACTAATATTGTGAGTAATATTTCTAATATGAAGTAGACACATAATTTGAATATCTTTGTGATATGATATATAGGTTTATCAAAAATACATGAAAAATTAAATTAATACTATACAAAAAAAATTATAAATATATACCGGCATGAACACGGCACTGAACTAGTACCAATCAAAGTCCACCAAAATCAGCCCCACACACCACGTTCTCCACCAATCATATTACAAATCTTGGGTGGCCTATTCCAAAGTGTTGCACTATCAATGTGCTCCCATCTCAGCTTACATATATAACATCCCATCCCAAGATCACGAGATTATGAGTTTGATTCTCTCATCTGTATTATAAAGACCTATGACCTTGAAAAAAAAAACAATATAACTAAACTTTTTATCATTACAGAAAAGAGTTATATTGTTATTATTTAAGGTAGTCTTTTAAATTGGATAAAAAAACACTCAATCAAAATATTAAAATTATTGTGTCTAGTTGATTAGTTTGAGTTTTTTTTCGTCCGTCACGGCCCACGGGTGATCATCACAAATTTTATAGCTACTTATTTAATGTTCTATTTCAAGATTTCAAGTTATAGATAAAGAGACAAATATTATTCTATCTCACCTATGCTGTTGAGACTATTAGCTAGTTTATATTCTTCAATCCAAGAAAATAGATTTTTTTAGGTTTTCTTTAGGTTTATAAGAGGCATTAGACTTCCCTTTTTTTAGGGTATTTTAGTGTGTGTTTATAAATACATTGATCATTACTTAAAGTTGAAAATTATATTCAAATTATTTTTTTAAATTGGAATACATTAATAAAAATGAGCTAATCAGTTTAACGAGTTAGCGCAGTGATGTAAGGTCTCACTACATTCACACAAAATAAAATTATCTATTTAGCAGAAGATAAATATTCGAATTCTCTCCCTCCAAAATAATTTTTATCAAGTTGAATGTGCCTATTTATGTTAAAGAATATTTGTCTCAGTTATGCTCGTCTCTTTAAACCCTAAAGCTTTTGATTCGACATCAAACTTTTGCACCAATATTGTATTTGAAAGGTCTATTATGAACTGAAAATTTTAACATTCAAACTAAACAATATTTCGTTAAGCAATTATTTTAAAAATGGCTTCTTCTTGCTCCCTCCAATTAAAACTCACTTTCCAACTCTATAAATACCCTTCCAAGCACCAGATCATCCTGCACCGTATACAACCAAGCTTATTACAAAGAGAGAGAGGTTACAAAAAACCAAACAAACAAAGATCTTTCATTTGTGTGAAGAAAAAACAGTAGGAGTAAAGAATGGAGTTCCCAGTAATCAACTTGGAGATGGTGAATGGAGATGAGAGGAAAGCCACCATGGACATGATCAAAGATGCTTGTGAGAACTGGGGTTTCTTTGAGGTAACTCATACATACAGTTTCTCATCTTTTCCTCATAAAATCCGAACGATAAGACCAAAATGTCAATCGCACAAAGACAACATATGAAAAGAGTGTGATGAATAATATTCTTGTGTTTAAATTTTTAATTGTACTTTGTGTTTTTGTGGTGGTAAGCAGCTGGTGAACCATGGAATTCCAATTGAGATGATGGACAGAGTTGAGAGGCTGACAAAGGAACACTACAGGAAATCCATGGAGCAGAGGTTCAAAGAGCTCGTCGCGAGCAAAGGCCTTGTAAATGCATCCGTAGAGGTCAGTGATGTGGATTGGGAGAGCACCTTCCACTTGAAGCATCTCCCTGAGTCCAATGTTTACGAGGTCCCTGATCTCGACGACGAATATAGGTACTTTCGAGAAAACTCCACATATATGTCAACAAGAGTTTAATGTGTTTCAATCTGGCTGTAGTCTTAGAGTGAGCCATTTACGAATTGGGTAATTTTAGGTTATGGCTTTTATGCCATAAAATTAATAGGTCACATTTTGATGGGATGGACAATGTTATGGATCAAATCAATTATACTTTTTTGTAGGATAGTGATGAAGGATTTTGCTCTAAGGCTGGAAAAGTTGGCAGAGGAATTATTAGACTTGCTTTGTGAGAACCTTGGCCTAGAGAAAGGCTATCTTAAGAAGGCTTTCTATGGAAGCAGAGGGCCCACTTTTGGAACCAAGGTGGCTAACTACCCGCCTTGCCCGAAACCCGAGTTGATCAAGGGACTACGCGCCCATACCGATGCTGGTGGCATCATCCTCCTCTTCCAGGATGACCGTGTGAGCGGCCTCCAACTCCTCAAGGACGACAAATGGATCGACGTCCCTCCAATGCGCCACTCAATTGTGGTCAACCTCGGTGACCAACTTGAGGTACCAAAAACCTATACTAGTCAAGAAAAGGGATACAAGTTACATAATTCCAACAACTGCAGGTTTCTATATAATGTAATTGCGACTTTCGCTATGATACTTGATTATTAGGTGATCACGAATGGAAAGTACAAGAGCGTGTTGCACAGAGTGATAGCGCAAACCCACGGCACAAGGATGTCGATCGCATCGTTCTACAACCCGGGCAGTGATGCAGTGATTTACCCGGCACCGGTATTGGTGGAGAAGGAGGCAGAAGAGAAGAAGCAAGTCTACCCAAAATTTGTGTTCGAGGACTACATGAAGTTGTATGCTTCGCTCAAGTTCCAGGCTAAGGAACCAAGATTTGAGGCCATGAAAACCGATGTGAACATGGGCCCTATTGCAACAGCTTAAAAAAGGGGAATGGTTCCTTATATCTACGTAATAACCATTTAAGTATATAGATATTATAACAAGAAAATTAATTAAGCTTAAAATGAGTGCTCTTGTATGCCATTTGGGTGTTGACATAAGGTTTGAAGACTTTATTATATATGTGTGTTTTTTCAGAAACTTTTGGTTAAGTTTGTTTACTATGATGAACAAGCTTGATGTGTAGAGGGGTAATTTAATGGTTGTATCCTAATTAATAAATCTAATGCTGTATATCTAGCTTGTGGGGGTTTGTATGTTTGTATGTTTGATGTTTAACGTGTTGTATTAATGCAACTAATGAATTGTAGTTTTTTGCTTGGTCCACATGTTCCCGACACGATTAAGATTCGAAAGTTCAGTTTTTATGTATAGGATTTGAGGGTGGAAAAACAAAATTCATGAATTAAAGGAGAGGAACAATACAAAAACAGCATCAATTAATTACCAAATAGGAAGTGAATATTGATGGAGAGGAACAATGCAAAAACAAAAGCATGAATTAATTACCAAAAGGCGGTGAACGTTGATGTGGCAAAAATCTTTATGTAAGTATACGACATTAGTTGTAGTTTTTAAGTATTGTTCTCACGATAACTAATCTACTATATAAATAATAAAGCAGAATATCAACTGCGTCACATGGTACTTCGAAAATGAACCAAACTCTTCTGATGCCACGTGACATCACGACATTAAATTTATCACGTGTCAAACTTTCAATTTTTCGGTTGTTTTTTCAAAAATCTAATAAAATCAAAGAAAATAAAATTACTACCCATATTAGTCAGATATGCATAAAATATGAATATTTTTTATATTCTAATCTTTCCAAAAATATAGCAAATAATATTCTCAGCTATATATATATTTTTTGTACTTAATCTATATCTATATACTATTACTAAAGATCTCATTTACTTAATAGATCTCATTTTATATTGTAAATGAAAATTTTGAAAATGATCTAGCAGATAGCCTCCTTCCAAATTAGCATAATATCTTTTCATTAGCAGTGTTTTACTTCATATATAAAAATCGAGTTACCTTTTTTACAAGGGAGAATAACTTTTTTGACCAAAAAAAAGGGAGAATAACTTTTCTATTTGATAATTACCATATATTTCTGTAGTTATTAGTTTAAGATTTTTCTGAAAACGTTTGTAGGATCTTTTTTTTCGGTATTAAAAAAATTGTTCATAAATACGATTTTTGTTAGAAAGAGATACATATATTATAGATTTAAAATTTACCTTCTCGACAAATAAGATATAAATTAATTATGTCTAAAATATTTTACTTTTTACCTCCTTTTTATTTAAAGAAGGACAATTATACATCGTTATTTCATAAGTCAAACAACCATTGTAGAATTTTTATTGAAAAAATCTAATCTAGAATTATACACTTATGTATACTAACCGAAGTCGTCATGAAATCTTGAATAAATGTCCTCATTATTGTAGAATTTCTATCGTGAGTTGCAAGAAAATCAGATATCTTCATAAAAGATTTAGGTGAAATATATATTCTTATTTATCGTCACCATATATAGAATTATATATATTTTTACATATATTAGTTTATGATTTTTGCCCTATTTAAAAAATAGTTTCTAAATATGATTTAGATTAATATAAATTAATTATGTATACAATATTTACTGTGTAACTCTTATTTTATTTATAGAAGGTAAAATCTACTATATATCTACTAAAGCAGAATACCTATTACGCCACGTGACGCTCCCAAAATGAACCAAACCATTCTACTGCCACGTGGCATCACGCCATTGATTTTGCCACGTGACAATCTCTCCTTTTTTTCGTTGTTTTTTTCAAAAATAAAATATATGCCCATATTAACACGATATGCATACAATATGAATATTTTTGTAATCTATTCTTTAAAAACTGTAGCAAACAATATTATCAGCCATATATTTATTTTGTACATAAATATATCTATAATCATAAATTATCAGCCATATATTTATTTTATAATCTATTCTTTCCAAAACGCACCCAAGAATCTACTATATATCTACTAAAGCAGAATACCTACTACATCACGTGACGACCCCAAAATGAACCAAACCTTTCTACTGCCACGTGACATCACGCCATTGATTTTGCCACGTGGCAAACTCTCCTTTTTTTCGTTGTTTTTTCAAAAATAAAATAAAATAAAATCTCTGCCCATATTAAAAGGATATGCATACAATATGAATATTTTTGTAATCTATTATTTCCAAAACATAGCAAAAATATTATCAGCCATATATTTATTTTATACGTAAATATATCTATAATCATAAATTATCAGGCATATATTTATTTTGTAATCTATTCTTTCCAAAACGCACCCAATAATCTACTATATATCTACTAAAGCAGAATACCTATTATGCCACATGGCGCCCCTAAAATGAGCCAAACCTTTCTACTGCCATGTGGCATCACGTCATGGATTTTGCCACGTGACAAGCTCTCCTTTTTTTCATTGTTTTTTCAAAAATAAAATAAAATAAAATCTTTTCCCATATTAACAGGATATGCATACAATATGAATATTTTTGTAATCTATTATTTCCAAAACGTAGCAAATAATATTATCAACCAAATATTTATTTTGTACGTAAATATATCTGTAATCATAAATTATCAGCTATATATTTATTTTGTAATCTATTCTTTCCAAAATGCACCCAAGAATCTACTATATATCTACTTAAGCAGAATACTACTACGCCACGTGGCGCCCCCAAAATGAATCAAACCTTTCTACTGCCACATGACATCACGTCATTGATTTTGCCACATCGCAAGCTCTTCTTTTTTTTTTCTTTTTTTTCAAAAATAAAATAAAATAAAATATATGTCCATATTAACAGGATATGCATACAATATGAGTATTTTTGTAATATATTATTTCCAAAGCATAGCAAAAATATTATCCGCCATATATTTATTTTGTATGTAAATATATCTGTAATCATAAATTATCAGGCATATATTTATTTTGTGATGTGATCATGGGTCATCTCAAGGACGTGTCAAGACCGGTGCACCAAGGATGAGCCAAGACGGTCCAATGATGTCTTTTATGTGTTTCTATGAGTTGCTTATGATTAGATTTATTTGTGAATTTTCAGCATTATTTTTAATTTCCTATAACTACCCAAGTAGTGGGTTTAGGAGTGGTCTAGTAGTGGACCAAGTAGTGCTTGCATTTTTTGTTGTTTTTCTTTAATTCCTTTTGGCACCTATTTATAGACGGCCTTGCAATGTAATTCCTTAAGCTTGAATGGAGAGAAAAACAAATTGTTCTTGATTTTGAGCTTCGTGGACGGTGGCTTCAAGGTGGTTCCTATCCTTGAATGTCTTAGTTCTCGATTTGGTGAGTTACATCCAAAACAACCTTTGGTGCGTCATATCCAAAGGGGATTGTTTGATCTTGGTGCGTTACATCCATTGTCAATCAATCTCGTCTTATGTTTCGTGATGAGTTGCATCCAAGGATTATAAGGTGCCTATCCCAAACTCTTCTCGAATTCCTTCTTGAAGAGTTATATCCTTTCCCTTTCCAAATTAGCCTCCATCAATCTATTCCTTAAACTCAACCAAAAATACATTAAAATGTCATCTTTTGAGAGCTCAGCCGAGAGGTTCATAAACCGAAGTCTTGGTGCCCTTCGCCTTGTACAGAAAGAGATCATGGCATGTGCTTGAGCACATCATGTACGATGTCTTCAAGGTGGTTCCTATCCTTGAATGTCTTAGTTCTCGTTTTGGTGAGTTACATCCAAAACAACCTTTGGTGCGTCATATCCAAAGGGAATTGTTTGATATTGGTGCGTTACATCCATTGTCAATCAATCTCGTCTTATGTTTCGTGGTGAGTTGCATCCAAGGATCATAAGGTGCCTATCCCAAACTCTTCTCGAATTCCTTCTTGAAGAGTTATATCCTTTCCCTTTTCGAATCAGCCTCCATCAAGCTATTCTCTAAACTCAACCAAAAACACATTAAAATGTCCTCTTTTGAGAGCTCAGCCGAGAGGTTCATAAACCGAAGTCTTGGTGCCCTTCGCCTTGTACAGAAAGAGATCATGGCATGTGCTTGAGCACATCACGTGGTATCAGAGCCATTCAAGGCGAGGGGATGTTCGTGTGCTTGCGGCTTCGGAGTTACAAAGTCCCATCAAGAACAGTCGCGCCCGCGGTTGAAGATGAAGAGAAGGACGCGAGGAAGGCTTCACAACCGCGACCACGGCCTCTCAGGGTTAGGGTTTGGCTAGCTTAAGATAGAAAAAGGCAAGCACCAAGATCTAAAAAAGCAAGTTTGTCCAAATAAAATATAATTTAAGATAAAACTTAAATCAAATAGATAACTCGGACACTTACCACAAATAGAGCCTCTTGTTTTTCTTGAATTTCATGGTTTTCTTGATTTTCTTGGACTCGTAGGATCCGAATTTTTCTATGCCCGCCTTCTTTTTCCTTTTCGTTGGGTCCGAATTTTTCCAAGTCCCACTCCTTTTCCTTAATTTTATGATGAGTCCAAATTTGTGCTCTTTTTTTTGTACTTTTCGGCCAAGATAATATTTTTAAAGTAAAAAAGCAATTAATTGTAAAAGATAGTAAGATACCTCAACTACCTAAAAGATATAAGCAAATCTTCAACTAAATAATATCTAAACACAAAAGGCAAAATAAAATATATCTTAAGGTGCAAGCAAACTAAGATAAGAAAATATTGTTAGAGATAAGATTTGGCAAAGAGATATAAAAGTGTGGTGTTGGTATGGCGCGCAAGGCACTTGGTGTGCACGAGGTTGGGATCGTCCTAGGCTTCACGCACAAGGCAACTCTCAGCCTTTCTCGTTGGAGATTTCTAGGAATTTTTTTTCAATATTTTTAGGGTACTCTCACAGCATAAGTCAAACAAAAATCGCACACAAGGTCAAGGATACAATAGGGCAAAACAACAAGGACTCTCGAGCACACAATCTTAACGTTTGAAGCTAAGACGAGCAATGGGTTTAAGACTTTACCTTGACAAATATCTAATACGAAATGATGACTTCCAACCTAAGGATATTTGTTCTGGTTCAAGTAAAGTCGTCTCTTAAAGCCACGTGTGATGTAAGACTCGATTCGTCGTCGAACAAGTAACAAGAAGGGTTCTTTTTGTGATTTTTTAGGGTTTCAAGTGCATGAAATAAATATGATATGCAACTTAGATCTATTGGATATGACAGACCAATAGATTCAAAAAGAGGTTTGTTGATTCATCAAGGATATGACTCGCCTAGGCTAAGCAATCGTTTTGGATATGACTCACCAAAACAAGTAGATTGCAATGTATATGACCCAGCAAGACAAAATACTCAAGAACATAAACTTCAAAGGTCAATCAATATGACGCTTAAAATTTTCAATAATCATAAATTAAAAGTTACTCCAAAATGAAAACGGAAAAACACTTAAATAAACCAAATGTTTGCAAAACCCTAATTGTTCAGAACAGTTGCAATGCGCCGTTCTCCCTTCTCAGAGCTCATGGTGCCTGAAATTTGAACATAAGCTAGAAAGGCCCATGAACTAAAACATATCCAATAAGGATCTCAAACACAAGAGGGATGTGCAATGGCACCTCTAGGCAAGTATGTCATCGGCGCCAACTACGTCGTGGCTTGTCCTCTCGCTACTTCGCTCTGCGCCCTCCCTCCGAATGGCTCCAAACTTGGACTAGGTTCCTCTTTTGACCAATTTTGAAGATAGGTGTTATATTTACTCAATATAGGAGTCATTGGTGTGGTGGATTAGAGAAACCCTAGATTTGTCTATGTTGCGTTGCATCCTTGGATGATCATCACCGGCTTGGTCTACACTTGGCTCGACACTCCCAGGCTCCAAATATAACCTTGTATGTCTAGAAGTAGTTGTCAAGATCATGATCCAGTAATGGCTCCTGGTGGCGTGACTTGTGCGGCGTCCTTTCTTGATCTTGCGTGGCGCGCGCGGCCGAGCGAGTGACCGGACCTGACGGGGCTATCTTAAGACTTGACAGTGATGTCTTACGCATTAGGGAACCACTTGGTTCTCCTAGATCTTGTTGCACCTGATGTGGCACAGGCGTGATCACATCACTAAAGTGTGGAAAATTGTGATTTGAGCTCAAATCAAGGAAGATAATAGTCTTGTTGTTCCATATTTTACAATCTTGGAACAATGCTATTGTCATGGGGGAATTTGTTTGCGACTTATGGTAACAATTGTGATAGTCTATTAAAGGGGAACATTGTTGGAAACTTTGGTTTATACATCCATAATATATTTTGCGGAAAATTTTGAGATGGGTTTGTCATATTCAAAAAGGGGGAAATTGTTGGAACAATGTTGTTCCCTCTGGTTCTGATGATTATAAACAACATTAGGTTTTATTGTTTTCTTGTTCCTATAAGTTTTAGGTTAAAGAACGGATCGGGTAAAAGTGGAAACCAATAGAAGAAAAACTAAAAGTAAAGGAACAAAGAGTAAACAAAGGAACATATAGGCGTTGAGCGAAGAAACTGAGATCACGCGCTATCTATTTTGTGAAACGAAAAAATAATGTGAATAAACTAAGTGTAAACGAAGAGAAGGAGCACCAGAATTTGAAGGAAGATTTTGTTAAACATGGAAATAAGATATTTTGAGGTCTTGAGCCACAAGTATTAAGATTAGATAGAAGTTTGAGTAAGTTGTGAGAATAATATATTTTTTTATAAGATTGTATCTACATAAATAGGATTGGAAACATAATCTTTCAAGTGGTGTATGGGCTGACTAAAATATAGGTGTTAGAGATCTTATCTTAGGTCTATATTTACATAAAAGTTAACATTAGGTTGAGAACACAATTCACGACTTTCGAGCCTATGAAGAAACAGAGAGAGAAAAAGATCAAGATACGAGCTTTATGAGTATTCTGATCAAGATACGAGCTTTGTGAGTATTCTGATCTTGAGCTATTAGGTTATAATCACTTGCTTTGGAATCTAGGTGATCTAGGAATTGTGTGTGACTAGATTGGAAGTCCTTACTCGCTTGAGCATTTGTAACCGGATTAATAACACAAGTATACATATGAAATCCTACTAGGTTAACACCTAAAAGTTTAGGTTCTTCTTGATCAACTTGTCGGCTGATTGGGTTTATTCTCCAAGGAATTGTGTCAAAGTTTCAATGTTACCTAAACTAGTTTAAGTATTCCGCTGCCTAGAGAATAGTTTCATTATTCCCTAAACTTACACATTAATGATTCAACAAAAAACAATGGGCCCAAATTACTGGGCCAAATTTAATTGGATTTGGGATGGACCTCTTTTTCGGTAAAAACATGCGAAGGCACCTCTACCGTCTGATAGGTTTCATCATGAGGCAATAACATAACTTGTGCCTAAGGGGTACTTTAATGAATTAATGGGGATTTTTTCCAATTTGTGTTCTAAAGCCCTTCTCCCACAAAACACGGTCATGTTCTCTTTTCTACAGCTTGAGTTTTTCTTCGATTCTACCATGGCCATCAGTCATTCTTTTGCTCATTTGGTTTTGATTACAATCGATTCACCATTGTTTGTTGGTGTTATTATACATTATTCTATAGCATAAACAAAATACTATTCCTTTGATTTGTTTCGTGAAAAATCGCTACAGTTCGTGCTCGTTATGGGTGATTCTTCCATAATCATAATCAAATTCTTCCCTTTTTATTTCGTTGTATTTAAATTACCCTCATTTTCATCTAGTTTGTTTATAGTCATAACATCTAGTGTGCCCAAAAGGATTATGCTGGTGGGAGTGGTCTTAGTGGGTTAGAGGTGAAGAATATATGTTCGAAGAAAATATATGGAAATGTAGGTATAATTATTTCATTTAGGTTCTTCTAATTGATCTTTGTTGCCTTGGCGACATTTTTCTCCATGTCATGAGAATTATTTCATTTAGGTTCTTCTAATTGATCTTTGTTGCCTTGGCAACATTCTTCATTTCCAGTAAAACTTGCAATTTGGGGAGAGTTGTAATATCCCCGATTTCGGTTTTATTTGTTTCAATGGTTTTGAAAAGTGGATCACATTCCTTCCATTTATTGGTTGTTTAAGTGGAGGTTGTACGTTGGATCTTGGTTGCAATCGATACTATATAGGATCGGGCTAAACATCCTTTATGGAGATTGTTAGTCTTGTTTTTGGATAAGAGATATCATTTCTATTTCGAGGATTAAGTAAACTTTTTTGAATTGAATGTCGTATTGTAAAATTATGGAAATTATTAGTTAGTTTTTAAGTTTGGTATAATACTTTGGGTTATAGTGTATATATAATCATGCCAGGATACTATATTTTCAAGCTTGAGTAATTGGCAATTGTATGAAATTAAAGAATATTACTTACGGATAATAGTATTTATTTTTATTAATATTTTATATGTCTAATAAGTGTGTTGGGCTAGGCCAAATGTATTATTTTAACCTAACCAAATGTACCTTATGAATACTAATGTACGTTCAAACCCTACCCTCCATAATCTTTTCCCTCTTCTCAGCCTCCATTTTCCCCATATGTGCAGTAGAATATAAGGTGGATCTGGGTACGTTCCTAAACTCAAAATTTCATGAAACTTTGATGGATGTAGGTGACATATTAGGGAGTATTTCTGTAAAAAAATCATGATATTTGGATTTGCATCGTAGGAGATAAAATTTTATAAGTTATTCTCGATATTCATGGAAAACTAGGTTGAATGATTTCATTTGGAAATTCATTATTGATTTAGTTTAGATCAGAATTAGTTGTATGATATGTTGATGGACTAGTATTGAAGTCTACTTTTTGTATTATTAATTTCATGAGTTTTTAGGATAGTTATGTTGTGATTTGTATAAAAATCGAGTTAGGGTTCGAATCTTGAAAGCAATGGATATCAGTGGCATATATTAGTAATATCTCTTTTGTTGAAAGTCTGATTAATATAATTCTTGAGGTACTAGGTTTGTAACATTGGAGGATATCTTTGTGTAAATTTTGAGGAATCCAGGACGTCATTCGGTTTGGTTTTTATATTTTTCAAGTTGACTCTCAGATGTTGAGATTTGGGGTCTTTTACGCGTTTTCAAGGGTTTTCATGTTCATTTGTGGTTTGCATTTCCATGTCATGTTTAAGCTGGGTTTTGAATGAATATTGATCTTCGTTGAATAATACTGCTTGGTTTCAAGGTAATTTTCCCAAGAATTATTTAGTTGATTACCTTGGCTTTGACCTGCATGACGATCTTCCTTATTCTGTGTTTTAGTTGATGCGCGTGAATTTTTTCAAGGTTAACTTTGTATGTTTCTTAGTTGTGGCACATAGTGTATTAGGTTGTGTTTTAGCCTTTCATGGCAGAATAGAGTTTGGTTGCACTTTTGGCGTTGTTGAGGTTGGTCAATCTATGTTGTCTTAGTTTTGTATATGTGTGTGTTGTGTTGTGTGTATGTGTGTGTGTGTTTGTGTTTGCACCAAGTTGTGATTTCGTGGTGTTCGTCTTACTATGTTAGTAAACTTTCTATTTTGATTGAGTTTGAGATTTGGTTAAACATTGTTTGTAATTTTCATGTTTTGTTTCTTGATTTGTCATTTGATTGCGGGTTCTTTACTGATATCCTAATTACTAACCCATGTTACTCTAGGGCTTTCTGTTTGATTTCTATTTGTTTTCGATTATAGGTTTTAGCTCTGCACAGATTGAAAAGCTACATGGAGGAGTTGGAGGTGCTCGATAGTGGTGCTAGTTTAGCCTTTGGGCTTCCTTTAGTATTGTGTTGTGCGCTCTGACATTATTGTTGATTCTAGTTGACCTTGTGTTAGGCATTGATTTCATTTTGACGATTAGTTCTATTGAGTTCCAGTCTTAAGTTGTTTATGTCATTGTTATTATTCGATCTACTCTCATTCGCCTAATGGGCTCCTGGTGAAATCCACGACGCTATGATGCCTCGGGTTTGGGAGTGTTACAAAAATGGTATCAGAGCCCAGGTTTCAAGATTGGTCTGCTTCCTAACACTTCTTTTGGTTAAGGTTGTTATTCTAAAAGGGTATTTTTTGTAGGAGTGAGTGTAGAGCTAGAACCATCGAGCCGCCAACGTCTTCCATGCGATTTGTTCATAGTAAATTTCTTCTCTATTGGTTTTTCAATCCTTCTAAGTGATATATATGCAAGCGGATATGTAGGGTCGTACTTTGGGACATAGTACTTCCTAATCGTTTAGTGATCTTTTGAAATGCATGAAGATTGATTGCATTGGTTTTCCCCGGTATGGTTATGGACATGGGGTAAGTAGTTGAGGAAATGACCCCCGAGTATAACCATGCAGCTATGAGGGACTCACTCGAGGTTAGAAGTTGATGTTTTGATAATGGGCAACATGTAGAGTTGTGCGCTAACCATTGTGTGCCATGAGTTGAGGCCGCAGAGTGCCACGTGATGGGTTTGAGACTCAAGTTATGTTGGATTGTTTTTGTTATGAGATTGGTTTGAGACTTGTGAGTTATGTTTTTTTCAATGGTTATTGATATGTGATGGGTATGAGACTTTTGAGTTAATTTCGATTATCGTTGTTAACTAATTAGTGCGAGTTATGTTGGTTGGTTGCTGTGATGAAATTGGTGTGAGTTATGCTAGATAATTGTTGCTTTGTAGACGTGTAGCATTATGATAAATATGAAATATTTTGAGCATATGCATATAGGCTTATTTGGATATCTTAAATTTATACACACATATGGACATCTCCCCGCAACGAGTGGTCTTTTCGCTTCTATTGTTTTTTATTGTTTGCTTCTAGTTACGAGTATGAAACTTTATTTAAGGGGCGGGGGGGGGGGGGTATATGTAATATCCCCGATTTCGGTTGAAATTTTATTTGTTAGAGTGGTTTTGAAAATTGGATTTGAAAAGTGGATCACATTCCTTTCAATTTCTTAGTTGTTTCAGTGGAGGTAGTATGTCGGATCTTGGATTGCAGTCGATACTATATAAGATCGGGCTAAGCATCCTTTATGGAGATTGTTGGTGTTGTTTTTGGATAAGAGTATCATATCTATTTCGAGGATTAAGTGACCTAGTTTGAAATTTAATGGGTGTAGGTGACATAGTAGGGATAGTGTCTGTAAAATTTCATGATATTTGGATATGTATCGAAGGAGATAAAAATCTATAAGTGATTCTCAGTATTCATTGAAAACTGGGTTGAGCGAAGTAATTTGGAAATTCATTATACATTGATTTTAGATCGGACTTAGAGGTATGATATGTTGATGGACGAGTACTGAAGTCTAGGGTATTAGGGTTTAGGGTTTATACATTGAGTATATTGTTTAGGGTTATAGGGTTTTAGGGTTTAGGGTGGAGGAAGAATGACATTTTTGTGAAAATTTGATATATTTACAAGGGTGTTTTCGTCTTTATATATTTTTTAACGGAGAAGTTAACGGAGTAAGCTCATGGGTGGCTCTTTGTTAACGGAGGTCCATTTATGGGTGGTTTAAAATAATTATCGATATAACAGGTGGTTTCATGCAAAATCGGGCATATAACGGGTGGTTTGGCGCAAAAAACCCTTTATAATTTCATGATTTTTGAGGAAATATAGGTTATGATTTGTATGAAAAATCGAGTAAGGGTTCGAATATGAGAAGCAATGGATAGTAGTGGAGTATATTAGTGATATCTATTTTGTGGGAAGTTCGATTAGGATAATTCTTAAGGTATTAGGTTCAAAACATTGAAGGCTGTATTTATGTAAATTTTGTGAAATATAGGACGTCGTTCGGTCTAGTTTTATATTTTTCAAATTGACTCTCAAATGCTGAAATTTGGGATCTTTCATTTACAAGTGTGTTTTCAAGGGTTTTCGTGTGAATTTGTGTATTGTATTTCTATGGCTTGTTTAGGCCGGGTTTTCAAATAAATATCGATATTCGTTGAGTGCTATTGCTTGGTTTCGAGGTAAGTCTCTCAAGACTTATTTAGTTGATTGCCTTGGCTTTAAACTGCATAACAATCATTCTTTTGGATTCTATCTGCAATTCCTGATTTTCCTTGTTCTATGTTTTAGTTGATGCACGTGAATGTTTTCAAGGTTAACTTTATATGTGTCTTAGTTGTGGCACATAGTGTATTAGGTTGTGGTTTAGCCTCCCATGGAAAAACAGAGTTTGGTTGCACTTTTTGCGTTGTTGTGGTTGGTCAATCTATGTTGTGTGTATTTTATGTATGTGTGTGTTGTGTTATATGTTTTTTTTTGTGTTTGGGTTTTAACCAAGTTGTGACATCGTGGTGTTCATTTGACTATCTTAGTAAACTAATCTACTTTGATTGAGTTTGAGCTCTGGTTAAACTTGATTTGTAATTTGCTAGTATAGTTTCTTGATTTGTGATTTGATTGCGGGTTCTTTGCTGAGATCCAAATTAGTAACCTTGGTTAGTGTGGGTGTTTTGTTTGATTTCTATTTGTTTGGATCACTCGTTTTAGCTATGCAGAGATTGAAAAGCTACATGGAGGAGTTGAAGGTGCTCGAGTGGTGCTAGTTTAGCCTTTGGTATTATGTTTTGTACTCTTAACATTATTGTTGAGTCTAGTTAATCTTGTGTTAGACATTCATTTCATTTTCACCATTAGTTCTATTGAGTTCCAATCTAAAGTTGCTTCCATCGTCGTTATTATTTTGTGTGCTCTCCTTCGCCTAGTGAGTTCTAGGTGGAATCCACGACGTTGTGACGCCCCGGGTTTGGGGGTGTTACAGAAATGGTATAAGAGCCTAGGTTTCAAGATTGGTCTACTTCCTTCTACTTCTTTTGGTTAAGGTTGTCTTTCTAAAAGGGTATTTATTTGTAGGAGTGAGTCTAGAGCCAACACCATCGAGTCGCCAACGTCTTCCATGTGATTTGGTTAAGGTTGTCCTTCTACTTCCTTCTACGTTTCTTCTCTATTGGTTTTTGATCCCTCTATGTGCTATGTGCGCAAACGGGAATATAAAGTCGTATTTTGGGACATAATACTTCCTAATCGCTTAGTGATCTTTTGAAATGCTTGAACGATTGATTACATTGGTTTCCATTGGTATGCTTATGGGTATGGGGTAAGTTGTTGAGGAAGTGACACCCAAGTATAACCATGCAACTCGGAGGGACCCCTTTTCAAGATTATAATAATGATTTGGCGGATGATCTAGTAGGGACTCAGTAGGGGATAGAAGTTGATGTTTTGATAATGGATAATGTGTACAGTTGTGCGCTATCCATTGTGTTAAATGAATTGAGGCCGAAGGGTGCCACGTTATGGGTTTGAGACTTCGAGTTATGTTTGACAGTTATTGTTATGAGATTGGTTTATGACTTGTAAGATATGTTATTTTCAATGGTTATTTATATGTGATTGGTTTGAGACTTTTGAGTTAATTTTGATGGTCGTTGTTAAGTTGTGGAGAGTTATGTTGGTTGGTTGTTGTGATGAAGTTAGTGTGAGTTATGCTAGATGATTGTTGCTTTGTAGATGTGTAGCATTACATTAATTATGAAATATTTTAAGCATATGCGTACAAGCTTATTTGGATATGATATAGTTATAAACACATGTGGACATCTCCCCGCACTGAATGGTCTTTTCGCTTCTGTTGTTTTCGATGGCTTGCTTCTAGTTTCGAGGATGGAACTATATATAAGGGGGGTATATGTAATCTCCTCGATATTGGTTGAAATTTTATTTGTTTGAATGGTTTTGAAAATTGGATTTGAAAAGTGGATCACAAACCTTTTTCATGTATTGGTTGTTTTAGTGGAGGTAGTACATTGGATCTTGGGTTGCAGTCGATACTATATAGGATCGGGTTGAACACCCTTTATGGAGATTGTTAGTCTTGTTTTTAGATAAGAGATATGATATCTATTTCGAGGATTAAGTGAACTAGTTTGAATCGAATGTCGTATTGCAAAATTATGGAAATTATTAGTTAGATTTTAAGTTTGGTACGTATAAAACTTGGGGTTATAGTTTATATATATATATATATATCATGTCAGGATACTATATTTTGACGCTTTAGTATTTGGCAATTATAGAATATTAAGGAATATTACTTATGGATATTAGTATTTATTTTTATTAATATTTTATTTGTCTAATTAGTGTGTTGGGCTAGACCTAATTTATTATCTTAACCTAACCTAATCTACCCTTATAAATACTAATGTACGTTCAAACCCTACAATCCACACTCTCTTCTTTCTTCTCAGCTTCCATCTTCCCTATTTGTATAGCAGAGTATAAGGTCAATATGGGTACGTTCCTAAACTCAAAATTTTATGAAAATTTAATGGATAAAGGTGACATAGTAGGGAGTGTGTAGAAAATTTCATGATATTTTGATATGTATCGAAGGAGATAAATTACAATTCTACCCTTTCGAGCTAAGGAGGACTATTACAGTAGCCCTCTCCCCCTTAAAATTAGTATCGACCTTGAAACTAGGCTGAAAACATATCAGGAAGCGAATCATGATGTCTTGCTCCATTTCCCAAGTTATTTATTATTCTCTATCCTTGGACCGAAAAATCCTCACCAATGGTAATGTCTTGTTGCGTAAGTGCATATCTCGATGTTCTAGAATGTGAACTGGCCTTTCGTCGTAGGATCCATTCGGTTGAATCTCAATGTCATTATAGCTCAACACTTGAGATTCATCCAGCACATACATCCTTAGTAGTGACATGTGATCACATTATGCACCATATGTGCTGAGGGTGGAAAAGCTAGTCGATATTCCAAAGTCCCTACTCGATCCAAAATATCGAATGGACTGACATATCGAGGATTGACCTTTCATCGTTTTCCAATCTAAATACTCCTTTCGTTGGAGATCCTAACTAATAACTTGTCACCAACGTCGTACTCCACATTCCTACGTGTCAAGTCAGCGTAGGATTTCTGTCTACTTTGCGTTGTAAGCATCCTTTGCTTGGCAACTTTGGTTGTGGTCCTCTTAACCAATTCTGGTCCCAATAGAATTTTGTCAGACATTTCATCCACACGTATCGGGGATCTGCATTTTTTACCATACAATACCTCAAATGGAGTCATCTTAGTGGTCGAATATCGGTTGTTGTTATAAGTGAACTCGATCAAACTCAAGTTGTTCTCCAAGTTGGTTGATCAATCTGGAAAGCTTGCCCTTAGCATATCTTTGAGTGTTTGAAATATCCTTTTCGAATGTCCTTTAATATAACGATGAAATGTTTCACTGAATTTCAATTCAGTCTCCATTGCCTTGTGCAATTCCTGCCAGAATTTTGACATTAAGCGACTATCTAAGTGAGATACAATGGTCTTAGGAGTTCCATGCAAGCGGACTACTTCATGTAAAGACACTTTTGACAACTTTGAGGTTCTCTAAGTTGATTTGATTTCCACAAAGTGAGAACTCTTTGTGATTCCTTTAACAATCACTTAAAGGGAAGACTTTTTGGCTTTGGGTTTTTGGCAACCCAGTAATGAAATACATTGCAATGTCCTCCCACTTCCACTCCAGTACTGGAAGTGGTTGGATGCAAAACCATGTCTTTGGTGCTAAATCTTCACATTCTGGCAAGACAAACACTTAGCCACGAATTCAGCTACTTCCCACTTCGTGGTAGGCCACCAGAATTTCTTACTCAAATCTTTGTGTAACTTCCTTGATCCTTGATGTACAGAGTATGTTGATAAATGATCTTCTCTCATTATCAGTTGACATATTCCTTCGTCATCAGGTACAATGATTCAGTCTAAGAACCATACTTGATAGGATCCCGCCTCTTGATGCTCGGTTTAAGGAAAATCATTCCAACCTTTTCGTCTCCAAGAGTAGGGATGATCGTCCTTCCTTCGGATGTATTTTATTGAGCATGAAAGTGATGGAATGGTGGTGCTGGTGAAATGATCTTGTTGATGATGATTTATGGATATTTTGTAGGATATGTAACTTTTTCTCTTGTAGATATAACTCATCACTCAAGGATAAGATAAAGTTCTAAGGATCTTGAGATATAACACACTCAAAAGGCTTTGACCTGTACTCAATATGACACACGAGCAAGGATATAATTTTTGGAAATTCTTGAGACTCAAACTGAGTTGTTCTTCTGTTTTTTGATTGATTAAAACGTAAGTAACAATGAAAGGGTCGAGGGCGATAAGTAGCCAGCCAAAACTACTCTTCAAGCTAGAGATTTGACATGCCTTGGGACATTGAAGAGTCATACATACTAAACTAAGCAATGCAACTCGGAATGACTTGAGTTTTTGACAAGTGATAAATAACTTCATAATAAAGTCATCATTAAAATTTCAGGCAAAAGACAAGAGCCAATTAGAAAATAGCCTTCATTCTTCAAAGGGTTGGACCACGAGCAAAGTCACCGAGCCAACTTGAACTTCTCTCGGTGCTTCTTGAGCCATGAGTCTAGATGCTCGAGCTCGGGTGATCACACCGGAAGGTGGGTCATGGCCTCCATTTGATGTACAACGGAGTTGAGAATGAGCGAAGCGTCGACCAGGCAAAGGGGCACTTTCCTCGGTGCTCCTGGCGTGAGGGGTTGGCATAGGACCATGGAGGTCCATAGTCAGTGGGGTACTCGGTGAAAAGTGGCTCAGGTGCTCCATGGCCTTTGTGGGACTTGGGCGTCGAAAGGACTTGGAAGACGAGAGGACTTACAGCAAGCGGCGTCGGGGTTGCCAAGAATGTATGTGAGGGCATTGGCATGGCTTGCCTATCTTGAACATCTTGATGAACCATAGTCACATAAATATTGATACATCCTCTTGGATCACAAATTTTGGTGTCTTGCTTTCTAGCACATCACTAGAAAGTTTCACCTACATTGCGTTATTGACCTATCTTTCTTTGATCTGATCAAATAATGTAGCCTAACCCAACATGTTCAAGTCTCGTTGTTGTCTATCAAAACAATACTTCTATTTCACTCCTTTGCACCGGGCTACACAACTCCAAGGGGATTTGGAGGGTCGTATGAGATTCTTTTGTATGAGGGAGTCAATTTTTTTTTTACAAAACTGTAAGAGTTCTTGATTCATTTGTATAGGTCTGGCTTTAGTAGGAATATCTATTTCTTGAAAGTCTTTTTCATAGGGAAGTGAGACTTTATGTTTCTTTCTTTCCCAAAAGGTTGTAGGGGAATCAGAACAAACACGTTTTTTGAATATTTCTTCTAAATCAAGAATTTGTTTTTGTAAACTAGGGTTTTGAAGTTTTTCTTCTATTTTAAGGTGTGTAATTTCTTTAGTGAGGGAGTGCACTAATGACCTTTTTTTATTACTAGGTTTATGGTTCTGGTTATAGAAGAGGTTTGTAGTGCAGCAATGTCCTTTTGTTTTATAGGAGAAATGAATTTAAAGCTTAATTCTTTTCCTACTATTTTAGTATGTATGCCTTTTCTGTCTACTTTAAAAGGGTATATTTGTATTAAAAAGGGTGTTCCTAGAATGACTTCTTGAGTGAGGTTTTTAACCATTATAAAGGGGTTCTTAAAACAATATCCACTTTTGCAAATGGAGGGTTTAGGGATTTTATAACTAAGACTCATTATTCCTCTGTTAGCATTGTGAATCTTTTCATTACTTTTGTGGTAATATTTTGAAGGGATTAAGCCTTTGCAAATGCAGTTGAGGTTTGCTCCACTATCAAGAAGAGCAATAGTAGAAAGAGTAAAATCTTCTATTTTTATAGTGACGTCTATATCGTTGTCAGATGTACAGTGTTGCGAGCTAGAGCTAGCCTCATTAGTGTTTAAGAGTTCTAGATGTGATATTCTAGTTTCAAGTTCTAGGTCTTTGGTTTCATTTATTAGTAATTGTTCATTAAGGGTTTTAACATCTTTTTTTAGTTTGTTAACCTCGGCTTGTAAGTCTTTAGTTGTAATGGAGGCAAATATATTGGTGCGTGACCTTTTATTAATAACTTTAGTAATGGTAAAAGGTTCTTCAGGAAAAGATTTATGTTCTTTGAATATTAAGTCTTTGAGTTTCATAAAATACTCTTGTTTTACTTGTGGATCTTTAAGTTTGTCTATTAATTCAAAAATGACTTCCTTTTCATCACTTTTAGTGATGACATTACAAAATTGTGTGGTTCCAGAGTTATCTGAATCCGAAGAATCAGGATGATAGTTGTCTTCAAAGGAATCTTCTATGAGAATTTTTGTTAATCTATTCTTTGGGTTACTGTCATCTTGACAAACTTCATTGATTTTTTGTTTAAGACTATAATTGTTTGCCTTATGGCCTGGTTTACCACATTTGTAGCAAATGATCTTCTTATCTGTTTTCTTAGGTTGAAATTTCTTTTTAGTATGATAACTAGATCTTTCAGGTTTGTTTTTAGGCCTAAATTCTCGGTGTCTGCTTTTATAGGTTTTTCTGCTGTAAGAGGGTGGTTCTAATTTGAGTAGGCCAAAAGCTTTACAGAAAGTACCTAATTATTTTCTACTGGATCCTTTTTCTCTCCCATATTTAGCCTGAATTTTTAATTCAGAGCAAAGAGCTAATCCTTCTTTTTTAATGAAATCTGTTAGTTGACCATAGGTCATGTCTTTCCAAGGGATCTCTTCAGCTTATATTTCGGCTTTTATCTTTTGATTTATTCTTTTAGCAAATAAGGTAGGAAGGCCAGAGACAAAACGTTCTTTCCAGTAACCCTTATTACAGTCGTCTCTTTTATAGACATAGGATAGAAATACGTCTTTGTTTCATCCATAGTCGCTAAGGGTTCTGCATCTAAGATTGAAGAGTATTTCTCTATTGGCCTGGATTTCTTCTTTAGGGTTGCCTATGAAATGCATACTAATAGTGTATATTAGTTGATGAACTGGTTCTGACTGTCCTTCATCATTTATAAATTAAAAAAGATCTCTTCTTTTTGTTGGAAGGATAGAGCATTATCCCACCAATTCTTTAACTATCCTGTAAATCCGGTGACTAGAATAGTAACACGAGTTTTTGGATCTTTTCTATTGGTTTCATAGGCTATATTGGACATGCCCATCTCTTGTAAGGTATTAAGAATCTCGTGCTCCGATTTAACATCTATGTTCCATTCATAGATAGACTGTCCACTATAGTCAGTGGCTCTAAATTTGGATCTTTCTTCATATTGAAGATCTGAAGGTGTAGGTCTAGAGTAGAAATTCCTAGTGTCTGTATTTCTAAATAATTTCTTATGTGCTCGTGGTCTATCATAGTTTCTCTTTAATTTAATAATGGTAAGAGGATCTTCTTCGAAACAGGTTTGTAGGGTTTCTATTGCCTTTTCATTAGAAGAGGCTTCTTGATGTGATCCGACTGGGGTCGGCTCACGATTTGCCCGATCTAGGCAGGCAACGGCTGGATGTTTCTTCTCTTGGTAACCGGGATAGATACGAACCACCTAGAGGATGGCTCGTGGGTCTCTAGTGCTCGCTTTGGGCGAGGGTGGGGCGAGACGGTGAAGGAGATGCGAAGCAGACAATGAAGGGGATGCGGAGCAGACTTGTGTTTGACGCTCGATCTAAGAATAAGGAGGATTCACTCTCAACTTTAAGACTTAGATTACTGGTTTGAACGTAAGGAAATAACAAGACAAAGGGGGCTTTAAATAGCCAATGAAACTCGGCCAAGACCTGATGGGCTCGGGCCGAAACGAACCTATGGGCTAGCCCACTATGCAATAGTGGAGCAACGCCCGAAATAAAAACTGCTATAAATAGAAAATGCTAAACATAGTAAGTCCTAAAATAGAAAGTGCCAAAGATGGAAACTTACTAAACATAGTAAGTTCCAAAAATAGCAATGCTAAAAATAGAAAGCTGCTAAAACAAGAAAGTTGCTAAAATAAGAAATATGAAGGTAAACTATACTAAGTCTTGAACCAAGGTGGTCTCCAAGGTCTTGGATGCATGAGGATCGCTTGAGCCCGGCTTGGGTCGATGCAGGATCGCATCATTCTCCTCCCCTTAGAATCCAAGCGTCCTCGCTTCGAACTGGGTGAGGACAAGGAGAAGATACGCATGTCGGGCAGCAGGAAGACGGAGTCAGTCTTGAGTCTGGGTCGTGCAACCTCTATGAAGACCAAGGAAGACTCGGGTGCAGGAGCGAGGGCGGTCGCGCCATAGTAGAAAATCGCAACCATATGCACGGCCGCAAGTTCGATGGGACACAGACCTGCATCCATAGGCACGGGTGCATTCGTTGTCGGGGTCGGTGGCGCGGCAACGGGCTCCTCAGTTGGCGCGTCTGCAGTCGGTGTCGTCACAGCAGCGGGCGCCGGTGTGGGTTTGGTGAAGATCGGAACCGTAGGCGCGACAATGGGCTCTGCATGGGGCTCACAGGACGGCGGCTCAAGGGGTGAGGGTGAGGCGGACCACTTGGCCTGGAGGTGGGCCAACTTTTGTCTGAGATACCGGATTTCGCATTGTGCGGGTGTGAGTTCATGGGTGGTGGCAACGGGTCTCCGGTCGACGTCGTGGGTGCGAACATGTGGTCGGAGCCGAGGAGGGGGGATCCAGTCCGGGTCAACGTCGCGTTAGTGGGCGCGGCGTCGCGGCTGGGACGCATGGGTGCGTGGGCGCGGTGGCGGTGGTGCATGGAGTCTAGGCGGCGGAAACCAATCCGGATGCGCGTACGGGTTCACGCCACCGAACCAAGGTTCGTCATCCCACTCGTCGGGCTCGAAGTAAGGGTACAAACGGGCCATGGAGTAGGGAGGCTAACGGTCGGTCATGGAACCGGGTGGAGCTAAGGACGGGTTGTTTAAGGAAAGGTCAAACTAGGGTTATGAGGGGAGGCGGAGGCTAGGGTTTTGGATAAATAAATTATTGTTTTTTCTTGTAAGTCACGAACTCAAGCTTGCATCTTGTTCACAAATTTTATTTTATTTTTCTTGACCCCCATCGTTTGCTTTCGCACGCTTATTGAGAAAAACCAAAAATTTCCTTATTTGCTCACCTATTCGGTTTCTACAAGGTAATATCTTGGCCGATTTTTTTCCCCTTGTTCCCTGCGTTTTGGTGTGTTAGGTAATTTGTTAACTTGCATGCTAGAATATTTTGTTTCCTTGTTTCACGCGTGGATAGAGTTTCCTTGTTTGCTAGATTTTGCTTTTTAGTTAAGTTAGCCGAATTTCCTTATATAAGATATCATATCAAATCTTATCTTCTCTCTCCTATCTCTAAAAGTTCACACTTGTGATATTCTTGTTACTTAGACCGTTTTGTTTTTGTTCGTTTCCTTTTGCAAATCCGAAAAGATCAAAAGATAAGATCTCGGATATTAAAAAAAAAACGATATCAAACGATATTCAAAAAAATAAAATAAAATAAATTACAAAGTTAGGGAAAACCAAAATAAGGTAACCCTAACCCACTCTCGGTCTAAGCTCATCTTCTCAACCCTTCTGCCATCTAGGTCAAGCATCCTAGAAGGTGATTTCTTGCTAATTAGGTTACTTTGTTTACGTTCGTTTTAGGGTTACAATTTATTCTTGTGTGTTTGTTAGCAACTTGCTTGATACACCATCTCTTGTGCAAGCCAAGCCGCCCTCACGGCAAGCAGAACTAGCCCTACCTACGTGAACTTTGTGACTTGAGTAGTGATCTTCTTGATTGTTGTTCTTTGTTGTCTTTTGGTTCGTTTTTACTCCCATGTCTGGCCATATTGTTATAGGTAGCATGACGGTTGGACAACGTGAAGACCAACTTGGAGTCGACAACACCAATCCATATCCATCGCCGTTGGGTCTACCCCAAGACCAACAACCGATTGACCCCCCACAACAAGACCCCATCATGGAGTTGTCCGAGGAGCAACGAGAGATCCAAGCTCTTCGTCAACGCGTTGCTCAATTTGAAGCCAGAGAACGCGCGACATAAGGAGACCCAGTCACCGACCCTCGCCGGGCCGCCCTCGCTGAGCCGAGCAAGCCGATGCGACGCCAAGGAGACCCAGTCGCCGACCCCGTGGGCATACGCGACGTGATGATCAATTGAGGACCCCAACTACCCAGCCACGGAGCCATGGTGTACGCGATCATCTTCGACACCAAAGTGTTCGGACGCCACGTTACGGATCCGATGGCTATGCGTCGATCACACCCAATGTCCACGACGACTTCGATGAGTATGACGACGAAGAGATCGAGGACTCAGGTATGGTCAACCCTAACTTTTTTCACCCCCCTCTTGGAGATCCACTTGAATTGCAGGATCACCCTTCGGATTGGATACCTCCACTGCGTCTCCAGCACCAAGGAGAACGCGTTCGTGACATTGGCAGAAAGCGCCGCGATTTTATACTAAGGGACATTCACCGAGCCGGCTACGATGCCCAGTCGCGAAGACGCCAACGCGCCAAGGGATGAGTTTGTTCGCGGGGACGATCACCTAGATCGTGATAGATGCCAAGTTGGACGCGATAGACCCCATGGTTTGCGCGCCTACGAGAATCCTCTCTACGTTGCCGCGCCAAACAACGCGTTCAACCAAGCACCTGCCCAGCCTCGATTCCAACGATACCAAGTCAAGGTAAAAATTGAGCATTTTTATGGTGAATACAACCCCTTTGTTTTTCTTGAATGGGTGCAGGCTACGGAGTATACACTTCGATATTGTCGAGTGCCCCCATGAGGAGCATGTCGACGCCGCGACACTTAATTTCTGCGGAGCCGCGTGAGTGTGGTGGCATCGCTTCGAGGATGACTGCGTCTGACGCCAGAGGACACGGGTCACGGAGTGGCACCAACTCGTGTACGTGATGACAAAGAAATATGTGCCTCCAGACTATAGGAATCAAATGAGAATGGAGATAGCCATGGCTCGCCAAGGGTCGATGTCTCCCCTCGAGTTCTTTTCCAAGCTTGAAGACATGTATTACAAGGCCAACATCTCCGTTGCACCATCGACATTGAGGACGAAATTCTTGAGTGGCTTAAACACCAACATCCGTGATCAACTCGAGATTTTGCCCATCAAAGACTTGAACACACTCACCCACACGGCGATGCAAATCCATGCACAAATCTCTCGCCAAAAGTCTTACACTTTTCCAAGTGGACAACAAAGGTATTCTTCTAACCCTAGTGGTATATATTCTACTAACCCTCGCCCTAGTGCTTCTACCACAGCCGTGTTGAGCCAAGCCCCTAAAGCGAAACCGTTGACGCCAAACACCGCGCCATGCCAGAACGCGCCTAGACAAGCTCCAGTGGGCACAGATCGCGCGCGCGACATCGAGTGTTAAATGTGGTGGAAGAGGCCACTATAAGAAGGATTGCCGAAACGCTAGAAAGGTTTTGTTCTCCACGACCGCCGCCGGATATGAGTCATGCGACGACGAGGAGCAAACCCTAGAGGCCATCGATGAAGGCATCGAAGAGGAGGAAGACGCCTACAACTGTGAACCCGCTTCCTTGCACGCGGGCACAACATTGAGCTTGGTGATGCGTCATCTCCTCACAGTCAAGGAAGCGAGCCTCCATGACCAACGCGAGAACTTGTTCCACACAAGGGCTCTCATCCAGACGGCTTCCTTGAGTGTCATAGTTGATGGAGGATCATGTGCTAACATTGTCAATGAGAAGGTCGTAACACACTTCAAGTTGCCTACGACGCCTCATCCACAGCCTTATGCACTCCAATGGATTTCTTCTAGTCCAGGTAACACAGTATCTCGCCAATGCTTAATTTCATTTTCCATAGGTCAATACTATGATTCAGTTTTATGTGATGTCATTGCAATGGACGCCACCCATATTTTGCTTGGGCGCCCATGGCAATTCGACAGACGCGTGCTCCATGATGGCTATTTGAACACTTATGTGTTCAATTATCACGGGAAGCGCGTCACTTTGCATCCAATGTCTCCCTATGAGATCTTGCAGGACCAGGTTGAACGCGATCGCCAAAAATCCATTGAGGCCGCGTCTATTAGGTCAAAAGAGTGCCCAAATGCTCCAGAGGCAAAACTCCTCCAATTCTGGCACCCTTTCGTCTCCACTAGGCACTGGCAAGAATAAACACAACGCCACACAGAAATCGGCCAGCGCCTCGCCATCGACAAAGTTTGCCGATCCGTTGCCGAAGACGTCTCCTTTGCAAGGAAAATGTGAGCAACGCGTACTTTTAGCCAGACCCAGTGACCTCACTGCGTGTTTGACTAGCAAGGCACCATGTTTTCTGCTTGTGCCAACCCCATGCATCCCTGAGTCGTCGAATGCCGCGTTCGTGCCGCCAGCCATCGCGACCTTGCTCGCCGCGTTCGACAATGTCTTCCCAGAAGAGTTGCCACTAGGATTACCTCCACTGAGAGGCATTGAGCACCAGATTGACCTTGTACCAGGTTCTTCCTTTCCCAATTGCGCTGCGTATAGAGCTGGCCCAGAGGAGACCAAGGAGCTCCAGCGCCAAGTGCAAGAGTTGTTGGATCACGGCTACATAAGGGAATCTCTATCCCCTTGCGATGTGCCTGTGATCCTTGTGCCCAAGAAGGATGGCACATGGAGAATGTGTGTTGATTGTCGCGCAATAAACCAGATCACCGTCAAGTATAGGCATCCTATTCCACGCCTCGACGATATGCTTGATGAACTTCATGGCGCCACACTTTTCTCCAAGATAGATTTGAAGAGTGGTTATCACCAAATCAGGATGAAGTAAGGTGATGAGTGGAAAACCGTGTTCAAGATGAAGTATGGGCTCTACGAGTGGCTTGTTATGCCATTTGGGCTCACGAATGCGCCAAGCACCTTCATGCGCGTGATGAACCACGTGTTGAGAACTTTGCTTGGCAAGTTTGTTGTTGTTTATTTCGATGACATCCTTGTATATTCACAGAGCTTGGATGACCATGTCGATCACCTTCGCCAAGTGCTCGAGTGCCTTCGACGCGAGAGCTTATTCGCCAATCTGGCCAAGTGCTCATTTTGCTCCGCGTCCACAAATTTTCTGGGCTATGTCGTGAGTAGTGATGGTCTGCGCGTCGATGAAGAGAAGATCACGGCCATCAAAGAGTGGCCGACACGGACGACGCCGACACAGGTACAAAGCTTTCTCGGCCTCGTAGGATTTTATAGGCGCTTTGTTCGAGACTTCTCCTCCATTGTCGCGCCATTGCATGAGTTGACAAAGAAGGGGAGCACTGTCATGTGGCTTGAGTCCCACGAACAAGCCTTCACAGCTTTGAAGAGGGCCTTGTGCCAAGCACCATTGCTCCAGCTTCCCGACTTTGCCAAGCACTTCGAGGTGGAGTGCGATGCCTCAGACATAGGCATTGGTGGTGTACTACACCAAGAAAAGAGGCCCATTGCATATTTCAGTGAGAAGCTCACAAGGGCCACACTCAATTACCCCACCTACGACAAAGAGTTATATGCATTAATACACGTGCTAAAGACATGGCAACATTACCTTTGGCCGCGTGAATTTGTCATCCACAGCGACCACGCCGCGTTGAGCTACTTGAAGAGGCAAGCCCACCTCAATCGACGCCATGCGCGTTAGGTGGAATTTCTGGAGACATTTCCTTATGTCGTGATCCACAAGTAAGGAAAGGAGAACATTGTCGCCGACGCGTTATCTCAAAGGTATGTTCTCTTGACTCATGTGCAAACTCAAGTTTTGGGTTTTGCTTTGATTAAAGAATTGTATGCTAGTGATCCTTTCTTTGCCCCTATATTTGAGAGTTGCCTAAGATCGCGAGAGTTTGAGACGTATTTCCTTTCTGAGGGTTATTTATACAAGGCTAGTCGCCTTTGCATCCCTAGGTCGTCCATTAGGCTCCTTTTGATTCAGGAAGCACACGAGAGTCGTGGACACTTTGGGATTAGTAAGACCTTGGCCGCGTTAAGAGAACATTTCTTTTGGCCTAAGATGACCCACCAAGTGACTAGGTTTTGTAGAAGTTGTGTGACGTGCCAAAGAGCCAAAGTTAGGTCAAGCCCACACGACCTCTACACCCCATTGCCCATTGCTAGTGCCCCCTGGGACGATCTTTCTATGGATTTCATCACGGGTTTGCCCCTCTCTAGACGAGGTAAAGGCTCTATTTTTGTGGTCGTAGATAGATTTTCTAAGATGGCACATTTTATTGCTTGTAAGACAACCCATAGTGCTAGTGAGATTGCCGATCTATTCTTTGAGCATGTGGTGCGTCTTCATGGAGTCCCGCGTACCATAGTTAGTGATAGAGATTCTATGTTCGTTGGTCATTTTTGGAGAACTCTTTGGAGTAAGCTAGGAACCAAACTCCTATTTTCCACTAGCTACCACCCCCAGACAGATGGCCAAACGAAGGTCACAAATCGAACCCTAGGATCCCTCCTTCGCACGATGCTAAAAGCCAACCCTAGGCATTGGGAGGACTTACTATCACTTGTCGAGTTTTGTTACAATAGATGCAGGCACACGACGACCAAGTTGACACCTTTCGAAGTGGTGTATGGCATGAACCCATTGACGCCGCTTGATTTGTCACCGCGACCACTGCGAGACCTAGTGCATGTCTCCACCGCCAATCGCGCAGAGCACGTACAAGAACTCCATCGACGGACCAGAGACCAGTTGGAGAGAAGGGCCGCGCAGTATGCCTCCCATAAGAACATTGGCCGACGCCGCGTCGTTTTTGCACCCGGGGACCTCGTCTGGGTGCACATGCGAAAAGAAATGTTCCCCTCGCGGCGTAAGCACAAATTGGCACCACATGGAGATGGCCCATTCCGCGTGATAAAGGCCATAGGGGACAATGCCTATCAACTCGAGCTCCTACCAGATTTTAGAGTCCACGCGTCCTTCAACGTGGCGGACTTGACACCATATGTTGAGCCTGAGTTTGATGATGGTGAAACGGGGACGTTTCATAGCCAAGTGGGGGAGGGTGATGTGACCCTGCCTCCCATGACGGCCCAAGACGAGGAAGAAGCCATGAGCCTACGCTCAGAGGGCCCAGTAACAAGGTCTAGGTCCAAAGTCATCGCCTCCATCGTCGCGTCATTTGTCGCACGCATCGTCGCTGGCCAAGGAAGCCCAGACGCCAACCCAAGACTCATCCTCCTTGCCACCATCGGCATCGAAACAACGCGTTCATCACAACCAACATCACGTGCACCCACTCGCGAGGCCATCGACCCTTAGTCGTCGTTCCTCGCGGTGTTTGCATCCATGCATTCAACGCGTCATTTTCATAGTTTTGAGACATTTTCTATATTTGGTACTATTGCTTATTTTAGAACGTTTCCTTTTATAGTCATTTCTATTTTAGGGTTTGTGCCTTTGCATGCTTGCATGGGCTAGCCCATAGGTTCGTCTCGGTCCAAGCCCATTAGGTCTTGGCCGAGTTTATTTGGCTATTTAAAGCCCCCTTTTTTATTCTTATTTCTCACGTTCAATTTAATTCAAGGTTTCAAGTCGAGTGTTTATCCTCCTTCTCTTGATCGGACGTCAAAACCCCTCTATCTTCGCATCTCCTTCACTCCGCCACCGCCGCTACGACAATTGCTTGAACCATCAAGCCAAGTCTTCCTTCGCATCTCCATTCATCCGCAGTCGACGCTATGACACCAAAGACTTGTCTTTTCAAGTCATCTATCCCTCATCAAATCGCTTTTGCCACCACTATCCATTCACCCCATCAATCGCTGCCATCGCACCAATCATCGCGATCTCTCGCTCGCGAACCGCCACAAACACCGCGTTCCACGACAGGCTTGACGACGCCGAGTGACTTCCCAACCAAGACTAGATCCAAAGGTGTCACCTTTGACAATTGGCTTGTCATCGGAGGCAAAAATACATCACTTCTTCACTCTATGAATTATCTGAGGGACTACTAGAATCTGTGTTTGTGCTATTGTTGTATTCATCGACATAGTTGATTACCCTATCTTTTCCTTTGTCTAATTTTTGGTCAATTCTTTCAATGATAGTAAGGGGATGAGCTAATGAAATATTTTTTAGAGTTTCTTTAGGAATTTTCTGGATTTGGAAATGAGGTCTAGAGATGTCTCTAGGGAACTTGAGTGTTTTTGTGCTGACTTTGTCATGTATTAATTCTATTTGTTCAGCTATTGTGTGAAGGATCTGATTAAAATAATTATGCTGCTGGTGTATTTTCTTAACATCTTCTATTGTGTCTGTGCTATTTTCATAAGTCGTTATTCTAACATTTTTAAAAGGTTCAGCAGACACTTCTCTATCTGTTGTTTTAATCTTTATTCCTTGTAAAGGTGGATGAATGCTTTGAGTGGTTCCTGAGGGTAAGAGACTCCATGTTTTAGTTAATCTAGTTTGGACTTCTATAGATTTTTTATCAAAAGGGTTCCTTAGACCTTGTTTTTTAAGGTAATTAGGGAACCAAATAAAGAAAGGAATATTGGTTCTAAGTTTTCCATATCAGAATACCATAATTCTCTTATTTTATCTATGTTTTCCTTTTCTATTTCCATGAACCATGTTTTCTTGATTTTATTCTTTTTAGATTCAAAGTCTTTTCTTAAATAATATTTGTCTATAGTAAACTCTAGTTTGTTCATTTACTAGAGTTGGAATGGGATTACTAAATTCCACTCTAACAGCATTGTCTTTAGTTGTGTAAAAAGAGTATGAAAAATAAGTTCTGGCTGGGAAAGGATTAGGGATTCTAGGCATAGAAGGAAAGGATCTGCTGGAGTTAAATCTTAAGAGTACTCTACAATCTTGACTTTCTTCTATTTGAGAAATATCGGTTCTATCAATATTATTAGGAGGACAATCATGTCTAAGTTGAAGAATCTCAGGTATAGTAATATCATCCCATTTTATTAACTTAGGAGTGAAGGTCGTAGATCTTTCTGCTTCAAGTTGCAAAAGAGTAGTCTCTCCTCTTGGAACAGGAGGTACTAGACACCTAGGGTCTACGAGGGAACTTAAGAGTCTATAATGGATTCTGTAAATTATGGCAAAGTTTTTGGAGAATTGTTTGAAGTTGTTATTAAGGAGTTTAACATCAAGGGTAAGGGTCTGACAAATTCTTGGATATGTTATGCCAACATTAAAATTAGGGGAACAATTAAAGAAGATAGGACCATTACAAATATTGGTCTGAATAACAGCAATTATGGAATCTTTGTAAGATCTAAGTCTATCGTCTCTTAATACTATAAAGACTGGAGTATCTATTCCTCTTATGGCTAGGGGTTTTAGAGCGACTTGTATTAGTCCTATATAGATATACCTGTAATTTTTGTCCAAATATTTTTTAAGAGATAAGGATGATAGTAATTGTAGAGTTTGTTGATCTTTGTCAAGACTAAGGGTTTCTTCATGACTTTTAACACGAAAGATTGTTTTAAAGTCGAGGACTCCTATTCTATAGATGGATTCTATATTCTGGTGTGATATGGACCAATCAGACATATTGTTTTCTTCATTAGTATAAAGATTTTTATTACTATGAACAACCGGGGTACTAGTTGAACTAGAACCTCTAGAAAGAATACGTCTAAATTGTAGTGACATGATCTAAGACGGTTTAGGAACTGTTAATCTTAATCACATGAGTTATTGCTATAGTTGGCATGGACCATCGACCGGGACCACCCTATCCTTGCGGGCTGACCAACGTCTTTATGACTAAAACCAAACACGCACTCTTTAGTAACAGTAACGAATATGACTCAGGTGAACAATAACTAAAGGCGTATTATGGACTATAATTCAGATGTGTGTAACTAGTGGCTCTGATACCAAATGGAACCCAGGTTATAAATAGCGTATGATAATGCATGAATAGTAAAATGAATAGTGAATAGTAAAATGAAGAACAATAAGCGAGAGAGAAATATGAACTGGCAAAGAGAAATATAGATTGTTCTTAAGCTATTTATTAGAACAAAACAGAAGACTTACAAACTGTTATAGGAACAACTATTGTTGAAAACTTGCAAGGAACTGAGAGCTTCAAAGAAACTTCAAAAGGAGGCTTAAGAGAGATTTCCTTTGGGAGGTTTTGCTTTTCAAAATGTGATGCCTCTAACAAATCAGGGCTTCTTCTTTTATAGGGGAAGAGAGGAGTGCAACATCTTTTGTCCGTACAAAATTTTAGAACTGTTGTATCATGCGTGGTCTTTGCTGTAGTGAGTAGGGCTTTTGTTTGTTGATGGAGTTCATGTTGTGAGTGGAGTTTTTGTCTGCTGATTGAGTTCCTGTTGTGAGGGGAGATTTTGTCTGCTTTTGTTGTGAGTGGTCTTTGTTGTAGTGGGGCTTTCCAGAGAGGCATATTTTCTGGAAGGTGCGTCTCTTATCTTCTTTTGTCTTCTAGGCTTTTGTAATGGGCTCTTGTAGTGGGCTTTTGTAATGGGCTCTTGTCTTCATGTCTTCTGGGCTTCTTGTTATATCATACTCCCCAAAAATAAAAACATAAGTTTTTCTTTTTTACATAGCATAAGGGTCTTGGGCAAACTGTTCTAGATCGTCTGCTGGAGAAGGGGGTAGAGTACGATCTGGACTTTCGCAATTATCGGCCCATCTTTGTTTTCCTTGGGCCATGAATTTTTGGAAGGCTTTGAATTCCTCCCACATTTGAATTTGTTCTTTTGGTAGTGAAGGAGTTGGAATCTTTGCCAAAGAAGGTGTGGTTGTTGGTGATGGGATTGGTTTAGGAGTGACTGATGATTTTATTGTCTTTTGTTGTAAGGTTGTTTTTACCTTTTCGATGGTGTGTGTGGAAATGATGAACTTTTCCCACCATCTGATCTTAAAACGTCTGCAAAGGATTATGGAAAAGTCACGAGGATGAATTTGTAAAGTTTTGTATGTCCAATAGAGAATCCATGCAACACCGAAGTCACGATGGAAACGTAGGGTCTTTGTGAAAGGTTGGTCTTGAGAGTAGTGAAGATAGTAGTTGTATACTGATGTTATCTAGGCAGGGTATATGTCTTTTGTGGCTCCGAAAGTAAGCCATCATTCATAGAACCATATAGGGAAATTATCTAAGTAGTGTCTATCAAAGAAAAAGAACCAGGAGTAGTTAAAGGGTCTGAGTAGGAAAGTTCTTTCCCAGGAATTTTTGTAGTCTTGATGGGTGTAGCCTGGAAGGTTAGGAATGGCATGTGGAAGGGAGAATGGTTTTAGGGTCCAAGGGTCGGACCATTCTGTTATAGTGAGGACATTGAGTATTTTGCACTTCGAGTAAGAGATTCGAGAAGGTTCTATTGTGCACATATTATGAGAGATCTCAATAGATCCTGAGTCTACCAAGATAAATTCGTAGAATTTTTGGGTCTTGGAAATGTTCTCAAGGAACCATTGAAAATCAAGAAGGTAGAGTTTTTTTAGATAAGGGTTTAACTAGGTTTGTCCAATAGGACTGTGTTCTGGTGTCAGTGATTGAACTTAGTTTTAAGAAGTATTGGTAGAATGGGCTGTCTTTTTTGTGGGCTGTTTTGGCAGGAGTCTTTGGTGCCGAGTGGGCTTGGCTATATGGAAGAGGTGGAAAATTGGAGAGGACTTGAAACTGGTTTTGAACTGGGACTAGAGAAGAAGAAGATGAGTGACTAACGTAGTCTTGTGGGGTCTGTTTTCTTCCTGTGGAATCCATATCTTGTAAAATGAGCATTCGATTAGAATGGAATAATGTCGATTTTGAGATCCTTTATTAGCTCTTCATGTGCTAATTCAAGAAGTTTGGCTATGCTCTCTTCATGGATTTCTATAATGATTTTCTGCACTTGTTCTCTCACAGATGGTGACATGAGGGAATAGGTTGACTCTTGTTTGAAGTGTTTCAGCTCTTTTCTTTTGGTATAAACTCCCCATCTATAATAAGCCTACTTTTTGAGATCAAAAACCATCTTCATAGTAGAGAAATTATGTTTTTCACTATAAAAATTCTCTAGTAAGAAAGTCGGGTAGAGAATTGTTTTTTCCTTTTATAAATTCTAAGTTGGCCAAAGGGATCAAAACTTTGAAAATATGAAAAACTTAGAACAAACAATAACATGAACTAGAAATATTGCATGAATAGTACTTTGCTACAGTGACCTTTAATGAATAGTAACCAACGATACTATTGAAAGTAAGGCGAATAATATGAACTGGGACTATTATTGATAGAAAATTTGCAAACAAAGAGAAACTGTACAAAGTAGACTTACTAAGGAGCTGAAGAACACCAAGGCTAAAAACTTAAAAATATGATGGAGAAATATATGGAGAGAGAGAGAGTTTTTTTGCGTGCCTTCAACAGACTGAAGGGCTTTGCTATAAATAGAAAAATAAAAAGTGACTATTTGGGAGCCCCTGTTTGGTAGCCGTACAACTATTCATGTGTACAGTTTAAAACAAGTGGGATTTACATTTGCTGGAAAGAGCTTTTGGAGTCTTCTGCTTTTGCTAATAGTCATTGTCGGCCATAAGCTTTTGCAGAAAGGACTTTTGTACTCTTCTACTTTTGTTGAAAGTCTTTGTCGGCCATAAACTTTTGCTGATAGTGAATTGATCTTCACTGATTGCTTTGTGCCGACAACTGATTTTGCTGAGAACTGTTTTGCTGAATTGGGCCAAAGACTTCTTGCTGGACTTGAATAGATCTTGGGCCAATATTTTGATATGGATAATTATGCGTAAGGATCTTGAGCAAATTGATCATCAGGGTCAAAATCCTCATAGTAGTCTTGATTGGGTGAACTGCTTTGGGCTTCGAGTTCATCCTCTTGGACTTTGTCAGCCCATGATTTCTTCTTTTGTGATTTGGACTGGACGTCTTCGATTAGTATGGTCTTGGCTTGAACAGCCTTTGGTAGTGTTGCACTTGACTGGGCTGTCAAATTCTCATGATATTTTTTCCAACTTTGAAACGCATCCCATTCTTTTTGCTGGGCTGCAGATAAGGATGGTGGACTGGAGGAAGAAGCGACTGTGATACCTGAAGGATGTGTTTGGGTATTTTGAGGAGCCTGGGCAACTTTCTTTGATTGGATAAGGGTTTTGATTTTGTCAATTGTGATGAGTTCTAAATCGAACTTCTCCCACCATCTAACCTTGTAAAGTCTACAGAGGGAAAATGGGAGAGGTGCCGGGAGGATCTGTCTGAGGTCATAGATCCAACAGAAGATCCAGGCTATGCCGGTTGTTTTGTGAAATTGAACAGGTTTGACATGCTCTGGCCAAAAACAATGACTAAAAAAGTAGTTTTTTGCCAATTTGACTGGTTCAGGATAAATATCTGGGACAGGGCCAAAGAGGTTCCACCAAGAGTAAAACCAGATTGGTATGGTGTCAGGACAGTCTTTGCAGAAAAAGAAGAACCATGAATGGTTGAAGGGTCTGATAAAAAAGGCTTTTGACCATGCCAGGCGATAGTCGTAGTATGAATATCCCTTGGGATAGAAAGGGATTGAGAATTGCTTTTGAATGGTCGGATCTCCCCATTGTTCTCTGGAGATGATATTGCGGATCTTGCATTTGGAGTAGAGAATAAGGTTGGGGTCTTTATCATCTTTGGTGTGGGAGATTTCTGCGGACAGGGAATCTACCAGAATGAATTCATAAA
Source organism: Rheum nobile (assembly GCA_027886185.1). NCBI lineage: Eukaryota > Viridiplantae > Streptophyta > Magnoliopsida > Caryophyllales > Polygonaceae > Rheum > Rheum nobile. Next base: position 648,507 of record WOAB01000765.1, on the reverse strand, counting down.
ATTTTTGGGTTTTTGCTGGTTCAGACGGGAACCACTGAAAGTCTTTTGAAAAGAGGCTTTTAATGAAGGGTTCGAACTCTTTTGGTTCATGGGTTACGAACTCTTTGGTTAGGCATATTTCTTCAAAGGGAGTTTGTTTGATGAAATATTTATGAAATACTTTTGCTTTAGTCTGAGACTCTTTTTTCAGAGGGGTCTTTGGACTTGAGGTCTTTGAGAGGGTTGGATATTGAGATAGACTCTGAAACTGGTTATGAACCGGGACTAGTTCGCCAGTGCCTTTTGCTGGGAGGTAATCCGTCGGGGTTTGCTTTCGAGAGTTTCCTCTCCCCGCCATTTCTGAAAACAAAAGAAATTTGTCAGAAATGTAGATTAGAGGTTAATACCTTAGAGGCCATCATTCTTCTGGCTGCAGATCTGTTACGTTGAAGCCAAATTTTTGCTATGCAAATGTCTAGGTTTTTTGAGTCTTCAGAATCGTAGTCTGTTGCTAAAATTCTTTTGAGATCCAGTAGGCTATTAAAAACACCACAGGATGCTAAACATTCTTTTTGAAGATCTTGAAAGATTTTGAGATGAGGGAAATGAGACATTTAAATGCTTGATTTTCCCTGCAAAAATTCTCTTGTAAGAAAATCAGGTAAGGAGTTATGTTCTCCTTTAATGAATTCTATTTCGAAATCAAATGCTGAAAGTATGGCTTGCCATCTGGCGAAAATTTGTTTTGAGACAATGTTAAGAACGTCTTTTTGCAAAATTTCTTTTGCCGATTTACAATCGACTCTAAGGAGAAAAGTTTTGTTGTAAAGGTCATCTTGAAACTTAGAAATACAGGCAACAATGGCAAGGATTTCTTTCTTGACAGTACTGTAATTCTTTTGAGGACCTGTCCAACATCCGGAGTAAAATCTGACTAATTGCTCTGGCTTATTGATTTCTAATTTTTGCTTTAAGATGCCACCAAAACCTAGGTCGGAGGCGTCTGTCTCAACAATCATAAAGGCTTTAGGTTGAGGAATGCCTATGCAAGGAAGATGCTGAACTTTGTCTTTGATAATTCTGACTGCTTTGGTTTGTTCTAGACCCCAAGGAGGAGGATTTTTCTTGAGTCTAAGGAACAGAGGTATGCACAGCTTTCTGAGGTCAGGGAAGAAATCCGAGATGTAATTAAGACATCCTAAAAACCTTTGAAGCTGGGTTTTGTCTTTAATTTCATCAGGGAATTTGTTAGCAAATTCAATGCTCCTATGAATGGGTTTGATGGTTTGCTGATGGATATCATGACCAAGAAATCTGATCTTGGTGTGAAAGAGTTTCATCTTGGTCATGGATAAGACTAAACCATTTTTCTAGATGACGTAAAGAAAGGTATTTAAATGTTTGAAATGTTCATCTAAGGATTTTGAGTATATGAGAATGTCGTCGATATAGACAATGAGAAAGTCAGAGTAAGGGTTAAGAATTTCATTCATTATTCTTTGATACTCTGAAGGGGCGTTTTTGAGGCCGAATGGCATGACATTCCATTCATAATGCCCAAAAGGGACAGTGAAAGCAGTTTTGTATTTGTCTGCTTCGGTTATCTGAATCTGCCAGTAACCGCTTTTCATGTCGAATTTGGAGAAAATCTTTGCTTCAAAGAGTCTGTTAAGCAGATCTCTTTTATTGGGAATAGGATACCTAATCCATTGAAGAACGGTGTTAAGAGGTTTGTAGTTGATGACCAACCTGGGAACACCTCTTTCCTTTTCTGCTGCATTCATAACATAGAAGGCAGCACAGCTCCAAGGAGATTGGGATTTCCTTATAAGCTTTTTGTTTAATAAGGAGTCTATTTCCTTTTTGCAAACTTCCAATAATTCCTTATTCATTTGAATGGGTCTGGCTTTAGTAGGAATATCCCTCTCGTTGAAAGTCTTTTCATAGGGGAGGGAGACATGGTGTTGTTTACGATCCCAGAAGGCATTAGGGACTTCAGAGCAAACTTGATTTTTGAAGGATTTTTCAAGATCACTGATTCTAGTTTGTAAATGGGGACAATGAAGTTTCTCTTCGATTTTTAAGGAAGCAATTTCCTCTGTTAAATCTCTGATGAAGGTTTTCTTATGATCGATGAGATTAAGATGTTTCTTGATGGAGACAGATTGAAGGAGATCAAGATCTTTGGTTTTAATAGGATCTAGGAATTTGAAGTCTAACTTTTTCCCCAAGATATCAGCATGGATACCATTTTTAGTGACAGTGAAGGGATAGAGTTGAGTTAGAAAGGGGGTTCCTAGAATTACTTCTTGGGTAAGGTCTCTAACAAGAACAAACGAGTTTGAGAGGCAATAACCATTGCTGCAAATAGAAGCTTCAGGAATTTTGAAGTTTAATTGCATTTTAACGCCGCTTGCGTTAAGGAGTCTTTCATTGGTTTTCTCGAAATACTTGGAAGGTACGAGGCCTTCTCTTATGCAGTTGAGATCAGCTCCGCTGTCGAGAAGAGCGACAGTGTCAAGAATGAAGGTGTTTATTTTGATTCTGATCGGGCAGTACCATTTTTGAAAATTCATTTTTTCAAGGGATGCAACGAACATATCATCAGAGTGGTTGTCGGGAGAAGAGTTTCTAGAACTGCTCCTGGATCTATGAGAGGAATGATTACTGCTACTGGATTCAATTCTGGATTCAAGTAGGGTAATTCTGGTTTCAATCTCAAGGTTAATAGGATTTCTGATCCTAACATATTCTTTGAGATCTTTGACTTCTCTTTTGAGTCTGTTAACCTCAGTTTGAAGTTCTTTGGTGGTAACCTGTGTGCCAAGAAGACTGGTGCAAGGTTTGTTCTCAAAGAGTTTTGAAATGCTAAAAGGTTTTTCTAGAGCAGGTTTTTGCTCTTTGAAAATGAGGTCTTTGAGTTTCATGAAATAATCATGTTTGGTCTGAGGGTCAGGAATTTGGTTTATGAGGTCAAATAAGGCTTCTTCTCTGTCGGCCTTAGTGATGACATTGCAAAATTGCTGAGGTTGATCATTGTCAGAACTAGAGGAAGTATTATAATCTAGTTCATAGAGACCTTCATTGCTAGAAGAATGATCAGTGTTGTTGAGGAGAATTTTTTCTAATTCTCTTTTGAGACTGGGGTTGTCTTTAGCTAACTCATTGATCCTTTGTTTAAGAGGACAGACGTCAGCTTTGTGTCCTGGTTTGCGACACTTGTAACAAATGATCTTTTTGCTAGGGTTGGGCCTGAATATGGTTTTATAAGATTTTTCAGGCTTAGCAGGGTTAGATCTGTGTTTTCTAAAGCGTTTGGAAAAGTCCTTTTTTCTTTTGAAAGACTTATCCTTTCTAGCTCTAGATGGGGCTTGGATCTTTTCCATGCCAAAGGCTTCGCAGAAGTTTCCCATTTCTCTTCTGGAGTTGCCCTTTCCCCCCCCCCCCCCGTATTTTGCCTGAATTTTGAGTTCAGTGCATAATGATAATCCTTCTTTTTTGATAAACGCCCCAAGCTGACCATAAGTGATTTCTTTCCATGGAATATCTTCTGTTCCAATGTTTTCTTTGAGCTTGGTTATGATGCGTTTAGCAAATAGAGAAGGTAAGCCAGCAACGAATCTTTCTTTCCAGAAAGGCTCATTACAGTCTGGTCTTTTAAGGACATAGGTTAAGAATACATCTTTGTACCACCTATAGTCACTTAAGGTTGGGCAACTAAGGTTTGTTAGGGTGAACTTGTTAGCTTCAAGTTCCTCCTTAGGATTGCCGATGAAATACATGCTAATAGCATATATAAGCTGGGCACAAGAGTTTTGCTCTGTGGTGATTCTACCATTATCATCTTCACTGGAAATAGTTGCATCTAAAATTTCCATTTTTTGCTGAAGATTGGTAGCGTTATCCCACCAATGTTTTAACTGCCCTGTGAATCCTTGAATTATAAGGCATGCTGCAGTTTTGTCTGTTTGATCATGGGTTCTATAGGCAACCTTAATCATTCCCATTTCTTGGAGAGTAGTTAAAATCTCTCCTTCAGACTTTCCATCTATGTTCCATTCGTAGATGGAGGTACCACTGTAATTAGTTGTTCTGAACTTAGCTCTTTCTTCATACTGAAGATCTGGAGGAGTCGGTCTATTATAATAATTCCTAGTATCAGAGTTTCCAAAGATTTTGGTAAAATGTTGAGATCTGTTTCCTCTTCTTCTGACTCTGTTGATCTCTGGTAATTCTGATTCTATGTAGCTGCTCTTTTTATCAGACTCACCTTCAGTACTTGATTCAGTAGTACTGGGGTTATTCTGATCTGTGCAAGAGTTATCATTACAACTGCTTTTGCAAGACGCCTTTAAGCAGTTTAAGTTTGCCGGGTTGATAGGAGTGTGGGGTCTAACCCCTGAGCTTGATGCATGGATTGCATCAATTCTTTGAGAGGTTGCGGTTTGGAGGATTGAGATTTATGTTTCTCAAAAGATTGCTAGGGATACTTTCGGATTGAAAGTGAAGTTTAGACACATCCCTAGCAGATTGGTAGTCTACTCGAAGAAGAAATTCTTTGAACATCCCTAGCCATCTAGCAAAAATCTGTTTTGAGACTAATATTTGAACATCTTTTTGTAAAATTTCCTTAGCAGATTGGTAGTCTACTCGAAGAAGAAATTCTTTGTTATACAAATCATCTTGAAATTTGGAGATACAAGAGACAATAGATAAAACTTCTTTTTTTACAGTACTGTAATTTTTTTGTGGTCCGGACCAGACACCAGAATAATACCTAACTAGGGATTCTTTGGTTTGATCTAGTAATCTTTCTTTGAGAATGCCACCAAAACCTAATTCTGAGGCATCTGCTTCGACTATCATGTAAGCAAAAGGATGAGGAATACTAGCACAAGGTAGGGAAACCTTTTCTTTTAAGAGCGGGATTATCTTGGTGTGCTCAATTGTCCAGGATGGTGGATTTTTCTTAAGTCTATGGAATAGAGGAGCACAGATTTGTCTAAGGTTAGGGAAGAAATCAGAGATGTAGTTAAACATCCTAGGAATCTTTGTAACTGATTTTTATCTTTTATTTCGTTTGGGAATTTGTCAGTAAATTCAATGCTTCTGTTTATTGTTTTAATTGTCTGATTATAAATGTTGTGTCCTAGAAATCTAATCTGCGTTTGAAATAATTTTATCTTAGAGGCAGAGACTGCTAGACAATTCTTTTCTTTTATAGATAAGAAAGTGTTGAGGTGTTTAAAGTGTTCATCGATACTCTTGGAGAAAACAAGAACATCATCAATGTAAACTATTGTAAAGCTTGAATAAGGGTTGAAAATGTCATTCATGATTCTTTGAAATTCAGAAGGGGCATTTTTTAGGCCAAAAGGCATTACATTCCATTCGTAATGTCCAAAAGGGACAGTGAAGGCTGTTTTATATCTATCTTTGTTTTCAATCTGGATTTGCCAAAATCCGCTCTTCATGTCAAAATTTGAATAGATATTAGAATCAGAAAGTCTATTAAGTAAATCTCTTTTGTTAGGAATGGGGTACCTAATCCATTATGGGGCCTTATTAAGATAGGGAGTTTATACCAAAAGAAAAGAGCTGAAACACTTCAAACAAGAGTCAACCTATTCCCTTATTAAGATGGGGAGTTAATGTTATCTCTAAAACAGAATTTACTCTAGACAAAGACTATCTAAGAAGAGATTTTGAATCTAAAAAGAATAAAATTAAGAAAACATTGTTCATGGAAATAGAAAAGGATAATAGAGATAAAATAAGAGAACTCTAGTACTCTGATATGAATAAAATTAAGGCCAACATTCCCTTCAGGAACTACCCAAAGTATTCATCCACCTCTACAATGAATAAAAATTAAAACGGCGGTCGCCGTGAGGGGCGGCGGGCGCCGCAATTAGTACGGCGGTCGCCGTGATTTTCCTCAGACAGGTCGAGAGCTATATCAGATTCGCGGCGGTCGCCGTAAGTTTCGCGGCGATCGCCGTGAATGTCTTCCGGATTTCCGAGAGAAAATTCACCGTCACGGTGGTCGCCGTAATTGTTGCGGCGGTCGCCGTGATTTTTTTCCTCCAGGTCGAGAGCAGCTTCCATTTTACAGCGGTCGCCGTGTGTCTCGCGGCGGTCGCCGCTTTCACGGTGGTCGTCGTTCTGTTCCAAATCTGCACTTTCTTCCTCATTGCCCTCAGACTCATCTTCCTCAAGCTTCTTCCCACTTCTCAAAGTCACAGCACTGACATTTCGAATGTTCGGGTTCACCTCAGTTTGAGATGGGAGTTTACCAGAGTCCTTGGCGTCCAGTTTATTCACCACTTGAGAGATTTGACCAAATTGTCTTTCCAGGTTCTGAATGCTTGCTTGCGTACTCTGAATGCTAGCTTGCGTACTTTCCTGGAACTGCATGTGGCTCTTGGTCAGCTTAGCAACATTCTCATTAAGACTCATGTTGCTTTGCATCAGCATTTTCATCATATCATCCACAGACTGCGAAGGGTTCGAGCTCTGCCCTTGAGGTCTTGGCACATAAGGTGGCCTGGGTTGTGGAGGGTTACCCTGCTGTTGGTTTTGCTCTAGGTCTCTCCATCTGAAGTTAGGATGATCCCTCCAGCCAGGATTGTATGTACTAGAGTAGGGATCATGCCTGGGCCTCTGTTGATATCCTCCGACTGCATTCGCTTCCTCTTGCAACGTAGGACACCAGTCAGTAGGATGCAAGTCGTCATGGCAAATCTCACAGGCCTTAGCCTGCTGAGGTGTACCTTTCAGCTTCAGACGCCTCACCTCCTCTCGTAGCACATCAAAATCTGCTTGATCAATCTTGGCTTGAGAGCTCGCAACTACTAGGCTTTGGGAGCCTCTCCCACTGTATTGTCTAGAGTCATCAGCCAGTGTAGCAAATATCTCCAGGGCCTCTTCATAAGTCCTCTTCAGAATATTTCCACCACATGAAGAGTTTACCATCCGACGGTCATCTTCACGGAGTCCTCCATGCAGATACAAAATCAGATCATGATTGGCATAACCATGGTAGGGACAGCTCTTCACTAGCTTCTTGAAGCGCTCATAATAGTCATAGAGGGACTCATTAGAAAGTTGCTCTATGTTGCAAATCTTCTTCTTAAGCTGATTGGACTTGATCGCTGGAAAGTATTTATCAAGAAACACCTTCTTCAAATTCACCCAAGTAGTGATGCTCCCTGGTGGTAAAGAGTGATACCAGTCTTTAGCTGAGTCCTTTAGAGAAAAGGAAAAGACTCTCAACCTCATCTGATCTTCAGTAATATCAGACGGTCTCATGCTGGTGCAGACCTCAAGGAATTCATCCAAGTGTTGAATAGGATCCTCAAGGGGATTTCCACTGAATTTCGGGAGTAAATGAACTACTCCTGTCTTGAGCTCAAATTTAACCCCATCACCAAGGGCGGGGAATTGCACAACACGGGTTGGTTGCTCCAAGTTAGGAGTTGTCAAAGATTCCAGAGTAACACGATCGGCCATCGTATCAGTTTCTTAAAGTAGTGCACGCGCAGTCCTGCGAGCTTGATGAAACGTTCTTTCGATCTCTGGAAGATGGAGAAGTCTCTGCTGAACCTTTTAAAAATGTTAGAATAACAACCCTTGATAACAACACTGCCACAATAGAAGATGTTAAAAAGATACATCAGCAACATAATTATTCTAACCAAATCCTTTACACAATAGCGGAACAAGTAGAACTAATACATGATAAAGTCAGTAGTGAAACCATCAAGTTCCCAAAAGACATCTCTAGACCTCACTTCAAAATCCAAGGTATTCCTAAAGAATCTTTAGGAAACATCACTTTAGCTCCTTCCCTTACTATCATCGACAGAATCAACCAAAAAATAGATAAAGGAAAAGAAATTAGTTGTGTCGATAATTACAACAATATAAACACAGGTTTCGATAGCTCCCCAGAAAATTCACACAGTGAAGAAACCTTATCCGAAGATAAGGTTATAGAAAATTTACAAACCCGGACACTATGGAGAAGAACCCCTTACAATTAATAAACTAAGAAGAAACCATGGTAGACCACAAGCACATAGAAAAATATTTAGGAACACAAACACAAGAAATTTCTATTCTAGGCCCACACCTCCTGATCTTCAATATGAAGAAAGATCCAAATTTAGAGCCACAGACTACAATGGACAATCTATCTATGAATGGAACATAGATGGTAAATCCGAACATGAAGTCCTTAATACTTTACAAGAGATGGGTATGGCCAACATAGCGTATGAGGTAGGTAGAAAAGACCCTAAGACTCGTGTTACTCTTCTTGTCACCGGGTTCACAGAACAATTAAAGAATTGGTGGGATAATGCTCTATCCCTCCAACAAAAGAAGAAAATTTCAACTTCATAAATGATGAAGGACAGTCTGAACCAGTCCATCAATTAATATATACCATAAGTATGCATTTTATAGGCAACCCTAGAGAAGAGATTCATGCCAATAGAGAAATCCTCTCCAACCTCAAATGCAGAACCCTTATTGATTATAGGTGGTATAAAGATGTATTTCTTTCATATGTCTAAAAAAGAGATGACTACAATAAGGGCTATTGGAAAGAGCGCTTTGTATATGGACTTCCTTCCCTATTTGCTAAAAGAATAAACCAAAAGATAAAAGCTGAAATCCAGGCTGAAGAGATCCCATGGAAAGACATGACCTATGGTCAACTAACAACCTTTATCAAAAAAGAGGGACTAGCCCTTTGTTCCGAATTAAAATTAGGCAACTTCTGTTAGGCTTTTGGCCTTACCAATTTAGAACCACCTTCTAATAACAGAAAAAATTATAAAAATAAACACAGAGAATTTAGACCTAAAAAACCTGAAGGATCCAACTACCCTCCTAAAAAAAGATTTCAACCTAGAAAAACAGATAAATAGATTATCTGTTATAAATGTGGTAAACCAGGCCATAAGGTAAACAATTGTAGCCTTAGACAAAAGATCAATGAGGTTTGTCAAGATAATGATGACCTTAAGAACAAACTTAAGAAAATACTTGTATAAGACTCCTCTGAATACAATTATCAACCTGACTCTTCAGATTCAGACAATTCTGGAACCACACAGTTCTGCAACGTCATTACTAAAGATTCTGAAAAAGAGGCCCTTTTTGAATTAATAGACAAACTTAAAGACCCTCAAGTAACACAAGAGTATTTCATTAAACTCAAAGACTTAATTTTTAAAGGTAAAAAAACCCTTTCCGAAGAACCTTTTAGAATTACTAAAGTCATCAATAAAAGGACACCCACTAATATATTTGCCTCTGTCACAACTAAAGATTTACAGACTGAAATTAACAATCTGAAAAAAGATGTCAAAATTCTTAACGAACAATTATTGATACATGAAACTAAAGACCTAGAACTTGAAACTAGAATAGCGTATCTAGAACTTCTAAACAATAATGAAGCAGGCTCTAGCTCGAGCCATCCTTCTTCAGACAATGAATCAAATTGTAAAGAAGATTCTTTTGTTTCAGAAATAAGTAGAATAAGTTTCCAAAAATGGTACGTAGACATTACTATAAAAATAGAAGATTTCACCCTCTCTACTATTGCTCTCCTTGATAGCAGAGCAGACCTTAATAGCATTTGTGAAGGTTTAATTCCTTCAAAATTTTACTATAAAAGTAATGAAAAAATCCATAATGCTAATGGAGGAAGAATGAACCTTAGCTACAAAATCCCTAAAGCCTTTGTTTGTAACAATGGTTATTGTTTCAAGAACTCTTTTATAATGGTAAAAGACCTCACCCAAGAAGTAATTTTAGGAACACCATTCCTAACACAAATATATCCCTTTAAGGTAGATAGAAAAGGCCTACATACTAAGATTATAGGAAAAGAGTTGAGCTTCAAATTCATTTCACCAATAAAACAAAAGGATATAACCACATTACAGTCTTCATCCATAACTAGAACCATAAACCTAATAGCAAAGAAGAAATCATTAGTACATTCCCTCACTTAAGAAATAGCACACCTAAAAATAAAAGAAAAACTTAGAAACCCTAGTTTACAAAAACAGATCCTTGATCTAGAAGAATTATTTAAAAAATGAGTCTGCTGAAATTCCCCTACAGTTTTTTGGGAAAGAAAGAAACACCAAATCTCACTTCCCTACGAAAAAGATTTCAAAGAAATAGACATTCCTACTAAAGCTAGGCCCATACAAATGAATCAAGAGCTCCTGCAATTTTGTAAAGCAAAAATCGACTCTCTCATACTCAAACATCTTATAAGACCCTCTAAGTATCCTTGGAGTTGTGCAGCCTTCTATGTTAACAAACATGCTGAAAAAGAGAGAGGAGTCCCTAGATCAGTAATCAACTACAAACCCTTAAACAAAGCTTTACAATGGATTAGATATCCTATCCCTAACAAAAGAGATTTACTTAATAGACTTTCTGATTCTAGAATCTATTCAAAATTTGACATGAAAAGTGGATTCTGGCAAATCCAAATAAAAAACAAAGATAGATACAAAACAACTTTCACTGTTCCATTCGGACACTATGAATGGAATGTAATGCCCTTTGGCCTAAAAAATGCCCCTTCTGAATTCCACAGAATCATGAATGACATTTTTAATCCTTATTCAAGCTTTACAATAGTCTACATCGATGATGTTCTTGTCTTCTCCAAGAGCATTGATTAACATTTTAAACATCTTAATACTTTCTTATCTATAATAGAAAAGAATGGTTTAAACAGTCTCTACCACTAAGATAAAACTATTCCAGACACATATTAGATTTCTAGGCCACAATATTTACAATCAAACAATCAAGCCAATAAACAGAAGCATTGAGTTCACCAATAGGTTCCCAGATGAAATAAAAGATAAGAATCAATTACAAAGATTCCAAGGATGTCTAAACTACATCTCAGACTTCTTTCCTAATCTTAGACAAATCTGTGCCCCTCTGTTCCAAAGACTTAAGAAGAATCCGCCAGCTTGGACAATAGAACACACTAAGATAATACAACTCTTAAACGAGAAAGTTAAGTCCCTGCCTTGTGCCAGCATTCCTCATCCTTCTACTTTTATGATAGTTGAGACCGATGCCTCAGAATTAGGTTTTGGAGGTATCCTTAAACAAAGATTACCAGATCAAACCAAAGAATCCCTAGTTAGGTATTATTCTGGTGTCTGGTCCGGACCACAAAAGAATTACAATACTGTCAAAAAAGAAGTTGTATCTATTGTCTCATGTATTTCCAAATTTCAAGATGATTTGTATAACAAAGAATTTCTTCTTCGAGTAGACTGCTAGTCTGCAAAAGAAATTTTACAAAAGGATGTTCAAAATTTAGTTTCAAAACAAAATTTTGCCAGATGGCAAGCTATTGTTTCTGTATTTGACTTCAACATAGAATTTATAAAAGGAAAAAAACAATTCTTTACCTGATTTTCTTACTAGAGAAGTTTTACAGGGAAAAACGTAATTTCTCTACTATGAAGATGGTTTTTGATCTCAGAAAACATGCCTATTAGATGGGGAGTTTATTGCATGAGAAACAAGTTGAAATATTACAAGCAAGGTTCCGTCTTTTCCTATTTAGACCCAGAAATGAGAGAACAATTGCAAAAAAAGCTTGATAGAAAGATGTGAAGAAAAAATTGCTAGAGTACTTGAACTAGCACAAGAAGAGCTGGTTGAAGAACTCAAAATCGACGAGATCCCGTTTTAATCAGCTCGTTATTCTACATATATGGAGTCTACAGGAAGAAAACAAACCCCACGAGACTACATTAGTCCATCATCCTCTTCTTCTCTAGTCCTAGTCCAAAATCAATTTCAAGCCCTCTCTGACTTTCCACCTCTTCCATATAGCCAAGCCCACTTGGCACCAAAGACTCCTACTCAAATAACCCATAAAAGTGATAGCCCATTTTACCAATACTTCTTATAACAAAGTCCAATCACCCCAATCTACCTAACACCAGAACACGGTCCTATTGGACAAAGCCAGTTAGACCCTTATCTCAAAAAACACTTCCCTCTTGATTTTTAATGGTTCCTTGAGAACATTTCCAAGACCCAAAAATTTTATGAATTTATCTTAGTAGACTCAGGATCTGTTGAGATCTCTCACAATATGTGCACAATAGAACCCTCTCAAATATCTTTCTCCAAATGCAAAATTCTCAAAGTCCTCACCATAACAGAATGGTCCGACCCTTGGACCTTAAAACCATTCTCCCTTCCACGGGCCATTCCTAATCTTCCAGGCTACACTTATCAAGACTATAAAAATGCCTGGGACAGAACCTTCTTAACCAGACCTTGTAACCATTCTTGGTTCTTTTTCTTTGACAAACACTGCCCAGATAACTTCCCCATCTGGTTTTACGAATGGTGGCTTACTTTCGGAGCCACAAAAGACATCTACCCTGCTGAGATAACAACAGTTTACAACTACTATCTCTATTACTCTCAAGACCAACCTTTCACAAAGACTCTACGTTTCCATCGTGACTTCGGTGTTGCATGGATCTTTTGTTGGACCTACGAGACCCTACAGACCCATCCTCAAGAGTTTCCCCTAACACTATGCAGACGGTTTAAGATCAGGTGGTGGGAAAAATTCATCATCTCTACACTCACCGTCGAGAAAGTAAGAACAACTCTACAACAAAAGACAATAAAAACATCAGTTGCTCCCAAAACAGTTCCAGCATCAGACTTTATGTCTTCTTTGGCAAAGATTCCAAGTCATTCTATACAAAACGAACAACTCCAATATTGGGAAGAATTCAAAGCCTTCCAGAAATTCATGGCCCAAGGAAAACAAAGTTGGACCGACAGCTGCAAAAGTCCAGATCGTACTCCACCCCCTTCTCCGGTAGACAATCCAGAACAATTCGCCCAAGACCCTTATGCTATGTAAATATACAGTCCGAGTTTATTTTCAAGCTCATAAAAAAGAAAAACAAAAGGAGTTCTTGTTTTTATTTTGGGGGGGTATAATCTAGCATGTTTATTTTGTACCTCTTCTGTACAATATGACACACTAAGAATAGCCCAAGAAGACAAGATCCCGGTAAAATCTACCCTTAAGATAAAGGCCCATTAGTAAGAGATCAGAAGAGCCCAGAAGGAAACCTTTGCCTTTCAAGATAATGGCCCATTACAAAAGATCAGAAAACAAAAGAAGACAAAAGACGTACAAAAGACGTCACTTTATCAAGCAAACAAAAGTCCAACGAAGTACATGAACTCCACTGAAGGACAACAGCTCCACTCACAATAGGAACTCCATCAGCAAACAAAAAAGCTCCACTCACTACAGTAAAGACCACCCGTGAAGAAACAGTTCAAAAAAACTATACAAACAAAAGATGCTCCACTCCTCTCTCCCCATATAAAAGAAGAAGCCCTCATTTGGTAGAGGCGTCACATTTTCGAGAGAGCAAAAACATCAAAATCTCACCACTGCAATCCCAAGCCTTGTTTAGAAGTTTTTCAGTTCCCAGCAATTTTAGATAATAGTTGTTCCTATAACAGTTTGTAAGTCTTTTATTTTCTTCTAATAAGAGTTTTAAGCAGTTTATATTTCTCTTTACCAGTTCATATTTTTCTCTCTCTTGTTGTTCCTCATTTTTATTATTCAAAAAGTCAATGTTCATATTACTATTCACACATTATCATACGCTATTTATAACCTGGGTTCATTTGGTATCAAATGAACCTAGGTTATAAATAAAAGATAAGAAGACGTGAATAGTTATATGAACAGTGACTTTTTGAATAATAAAAATGAAGAACAACAAGAGAGAAAGAAATATGAACTAGTAAAGAGAAATATAAACTGCTTATAAACTCTTATTAGAACAAAATAAAAGACTTACAAACTGTTATAGGAACAACTATTATCTGAAATTGTTGGGAACTGAAAAACTTCAAAAAGTTCTAAACAAGGCTTGTGATTGTAGTGGTGAGATTTTGATGTTTTTGCTCTCTCGAAAATGTGATGCATCTACCAAATGAGGGCTTATTCTTTTATAGGGGGAGAGAGGAGTGGAGCATCTTTTGTTCGTACAAATTTTTTGAACTGTTTCTTCACGGGTGGTCTTTACTGTAGTGAGTGAAGCTTTTTTGTTTGCTGATGGAGTTCCTATTGTGAGTGGAGCTGTTGTCCTTCAGTGGAGTTCCTGTACTTCATTGGACTATTGTTTGCTTGATGAAGTGACGTATTTTGTATGTCTTTTGTCTTCTTTTGTTTTCTGATCTTTTGTAATGGGCCTTTATCTTGAAAGGCAAAGGTTGTCTTCTGGGCTCTTCTGATCTCTTAGTAATGGGCCTTTATCTTAAGGGCAAATTTTACCGGGCTCTTGTCTTCTTGGGCTATTCTTAGAGTGTCATATTGTACAGAAGAGGTACAAAATAAACAAGCGAGATTATACCCCCCAAAATAAAAACAAGAAGCGCCTTTTGTTTTTCTTTTTTTATGAGCCTGAAAATAGACTGGGACTGTATATTTACATAGCATAAGGGTCTTGGGCGAATTGTTCTGGATCGTCTACCGAAGAAGGGGGTGGAGTACGATCTGGACTTTCGCAGCTGTCGGCCTAGCTTTGTTTTCCTTGGGCCATGAATTTCTGGAAGGATTTGAATTCTTCCCATTGTTGGAGTTGTTCTTTTTGTATAGAAGGAGTTGGAATCTTTGCCAAACAAGGCATAGAGGCTGATGTTGGAACTGTTTTGGGAGCAACTGATGTTTTTATTGTCTTTTGTTGTAGAGTTGTTCTTACTATCTCGACGATGAGTGTAGAGATGATGAATTTTTCCCACCACCTGATCTTAAACCGTCGGCAAAGTGTTAGGGGAAAGTCTTGAGGATGGGCTGTAGGGTCTCGTAGGTCCAACAAAAGATCCATGCAACACCAAAGTCACGATGGAAACGTAGAGTCTTTGTGAAAGGTTGGTCTTGAGAGTAATGGAGATAGTAGTTGTAAATTGTTGTTATCCCAGCGAGGTAGTTGTCTTTTGTGGTTCCGAAAGTAAGCCACCATTCGTAAAACCAGATGGGGAAGTTATCTGGGCAGTGTTTGTCAAAGAAAAAGAACCAAGAATGGTTAAAAGGTCTGATTAAGAAGGTTCGGTCCCAGGCATTTATATAGTCTTGATAAGTGTAGGTTGGAAGATTAGGAATTGCCTGTGGAAAGGAGAATGGTTTTAAGGTCCAAGGGTAGAACCATTCTGTTATGGTGAGGACTTTGAGAATTTTGCATTTTGAGAAAGACATTTGAGAGGGTTCTGTTGTGCACATATTGTGAGAGATCTCAAGAGATCCTGAGTCTACTAAGATAAATTCATAGAATTTTTGGGTCTTGGAAATGTTCTCAGGGAACCATTGAAAATCAATAGGGAAGAGTTTTTTGAGACAAGGGTCTAACTAGCTTTGTCCAATAGGATTGTGTTCTAGTGTTAGGTAGACTAGGGTGATTGGACTGTGTTTTAAGAAGTATTGGTAAAATGGGCTGTCTTTTTTGTGGGTTATTTTAGTAGGAGTCTTTGGTGCCAAGTGGGCTTGGCTATATGGGAGAGGTGGAAAGTCAGAGAGGGCTTCAAACTGATTTTGGATTGGGACTAGAGAAGAAGATGATGATGGACTAATGTAGTCTCGTGGGGTCTATTTTCTTCTTGTGGACTCCATATCTGTAGAATAACGAGATGATTAAAATGGGATCTCGTCGATTTTGAGTTCTTCAACCATCTCTTCTTGTGCTAGTTCAAGTACTCTAGCAATTGTTTCTTCACAACTTTCTATCAAGCTTTTTTGCAATTGTTCTCTCATTTCTGGGTCTAAATAGGAAAAGACGGAACCTTGCTTGTAATATTTCAACTTTTTTCTCATGTAATAAACTCCCCATCTATAATAGGCCTATTTTCTGAGATAAAAAACCATCTTCATAGTAGAGAAATTACGTTTTTCGCTGTAAAAAATCTCTAGTAAGAAAATCGGGAAAATAATTTTTTTTTCATTTCATAAATTCTTATTTGAAGTCAAATATAGAAACAATAGCTTGCCATCTTGCAAAAATTTGTTTTGAAACTAAATTTTGAACATCCTTTTGTAAAATTTCTTTTGCAGACTGGTAGTCTACTCGAAGAAGAAATTCTTTGTTATACAAATCATCTTGAAATTTGGAAATACATGAAACAATAGATAAAACTTATTTTTTGACAGTACTGTAATTCTTTTGTGGTCCGGACCAGACACCAGAATAATACCTAACTAGGGATTCTTTGGTTTGATCTGGTAATCTTTGTTTAAGGATACCTCTAAAACCTAATTATGAGGCATCTGTTTCAACTATCATAAAAGCAGAAGGATGAGGAATGCTGGCACAAGGCAGGGACTTAACTTTCTCTTTTAAGAGTTGTATTATCTTAGTGTGTTCTATTGTCCAAGCTGGCGGATTCTTCTTAAGTCTTTGGAACAGAGGGGCACAGATTTGTCTAAGATTAGGAAAGAAGTCTGAGATGTAGTTTAGACATCCTAGGAATCTTTGTAATTGATTCTTATTTTATATTTCATCTGGGAACCTATTGGTGAACTCAATGCTTCTGTTTATTGGCTTGATTGTAAATATTGTGGCCTGGCTTGATTGTAAATATTGTGGCCTAGAAATCTAATATGTGTCTGGGATAGTTTTATCTTAGTGGCAGAGACTGCTAAACCATTCTTTTCTATTATAGATAAGAAAGTATTAAGATGTTTAAAATGTTCATCAATGCTCTTGGAGAAGACAAAAACAAGATGTTTAAAATGTTCATCAATGCTCTTAGAGAAGACAAAAACATCATCGATGTAGACTATTGTAAAGCTTGAATAAGGATTAAAAATGTCATTCATGATTCTTTGGAATTCAGAAGGGGCATTTTTTAGGCCAAAGGGCATTAATGCCATTCATAGTGTCTGAATGGAACAGTGAAGGTTGTTTTGTATCTATCTTTGTTTTCTATTTGGATTTGCCGGAATCCACTTTTCATGTCAAATTTTGAATAGATTCTAGAATCAGAAAGTCTATTAAGTAAATCTCTTTTGTTAGGGATAGGATATCTAATCCATTGTAAAGCTTTGTTTAAGGGTTTGTAGTTGATTACTAATCTAGGGACTCCTCTCTCTTTTTCAGCCTGTTTGTTAACATAGAAGGCTGTACAACTCCAAGGAGACTTAGAGGGTCTTATAATGAGTAGGAGAGAGTCGATTTCTGCTTTACAAAATTGCAGGAGCTCTTGATTCATTTGTATGGGCCTAGCTTTAGTAGGATTGTCTATTTCTTTGAAATCTTTTTCGTAGGAAAGTGAGACTTGGTGTTTCTTTCTTTCCTAAAAAGCTGTAGGGGAATCTGAGCAGACTCGTTTTTTAAACAATTCTTCTAGATCAAGGATCTATTTTTGTAAACTAGGGTCTTCAAGTTTGTCTATTAATTCAAAAAGGGCCTCTTTTTCAGAATCTTTAGTAATGACGTTGCAGAACTGTGTGGTTCCAGAATTATATGAATCTGAAGAGTCAGGTTGATAATTGTCTTCAGAGGAGTCTTCTACAAGTATTTTCTTAAGTTTGTTTTTAAGGTCATCATTATCTTGACAAACCTCATTGATCTTTTTGTCTAAGGCTACAATTGTTTGCCTTATGGCCTGGTTTACCACATTTATAACAGATAATCTTTTTATCTGTTTTTCTACGTTGAAATCTTTTTTTAGGAGGGTAGTTGGATCCTTTAGGTTTTTTAGGTCTAAATTCTCTGTGTTTATTTTTATAATTTTTTCTGGTATTAGAAGGTGGTTCTAATTTGGTAAGGCCAAAAGCCTCACAGAAGTTGCCTAATTCTTTTCTACTAAATCCTTTTTCCCTACCATACTTGGCCTGAATTTTTAATTTGGAACAAAGGGCTAGTCCCTCTTTTTTTATAAAGGTTGTTAGTTGACCATAGGTCATGTCTTTCCATGGGATCTCTTCAGCCTGAATTTCTGGTTTTATCTTCTAGTTTATTCTTTTAGCAAATAGGGAAGGAAGTCCAGATACAAAGCGCTCTTTCCAATATCCCTTATTGCAGTCATCTCTTTTATAGACATATGAAAGAAATACATCTTTATACCACCTATAATCACTAAGGGTTCTGCATTTGAGATTGGAGAGGATTTCTCTATTGGCCTGAATCTCTTCTCTAGGGTTGCCTATAAAATGCATACTTATGGTGTATATTAATTGATGGACTGGTTCAGACTGTCCTTTATCATTTATGAAGTCGAAAATTTCTTCTTTTTGTTGGAGGGATAGAGCATTATCCCACAAATTCTTTAATTGTCATGTGAACCCGATGACAAGAAGAGTAACACGAGTCTTAGGGTCTTTTCTACCTATCTCATAGGCTATGTTGGCCATACCCATCTCTTGTAAAGTAATAAGGAGTTCATGTTCGGATTTACCATCTATGTTCCATTCATAGATAGATTGTCCATTGTAGTCTGTGGCTCTAAATTTGGATCTTTCTTCATATTGAAGATCAGGAGGTGTGGGCCTAGAATAGAAATTTCTAGTGTCTGTGTTCCTAAATATTTTTCTATGTGCATGTGGTCTACCATGGTTTCTTCTTAGTCTATTAATTGTAAGGGGTTCTTCTCCAAAGTGGGTTTGTAAATTTTCTATAACCTTGTCTTTGGATGAGGTTTCTTCACTTTATGAATTTTCTGAGGAGCTATCGGAACCTGTATTTATATTGTTGTAATTATCGACACAACTAATTTCTTTTCCTTTATCTATTTTTTGGTTGATTGTCCTCTTGATAATATTGAAAGAACTGAGATTTCTCAAATAGAAGAAAGCCAATATGGTAGGATACTCTTAAGATTTAACTCCAGTAGATCCTTTCCTTCTATACCTAGAATTCCTAATCCTTTGCCAGCTAGAACTTCTTTCTCAGACTCTTTTTACACAACTAGAGATCATTCTGTTAGAGTATAATTTAGTAATCCTATTCCAACTCCAGTAAATGAACACACTAGAGAACAGTCCCCTTTCACTTCACCTACTCAGAGTGACATGTGTAGATATTCTTCTATAAATGTTATCTCTAAAATAGAATTTACTCTAGACAAAGACTATCTAAGAAGAGATTTTGAATCTAAAAAGAATAAAATTAAGAAAACATGGTTCATGGAAATAGAAAAGGATAATAGAGATAAAATAAGAGAACTCTGGTACTCTGATATGAATAAAATTAAGGCCAACATTCCCTTCTTCATATGGTTCCCTAATTATCTTAAGAAACAAGGTATAAGGAACCCCTTTGACCAAAAGTCTATAGAAGTTCAAACTAGGCTAACTAAAACTTGGAGCCTCTTACCTTCAGGAACTACCCAAAGTATTCATCCATCTCTACAAGGAATAAAAATTACAACAATAGATGGAGAAGTCTTTGCTGAACCTTTTAAAAATGTTAGAATAACAACCCTTGACAACAACACTGCCACAATAGAAGATGTTAAAAAGATATATCAGCAACATAATTATTCTAACCAAATCCTTCACACAATAGCTGAACATAAAGTCAGTAGTAAAACCATCAAGTTCCCAAAAGACATCTCTAGACCTCACATCAAAATCCCCTTTTCAAGATTATAATAATGATTTGGCGGGTGCTCTAGTAGGGACTCAATAGGGGATAGAAGTTGATGTTTTGATAATGGGTAATGTGTACAGTTGTGCGCTATCCATTGTGTTCCATGAATTGAGGCCGAAGGGTGCCACGTTATGGGTTTGAGATTTCGAGTTATGTTTGACAGTTGTTGTTATGAGATTGGTTTGTGACTTGTAAGATATGTTATTTTCAATGGTTATTTATATGTGATTGGTTGAGACTTTTGAGTTAATTTTGATGGTCGTTGTTAAGTTGTTGGTGCGAGTTATGTTGGTTGGTTGTTGTGATGAAATTAGTGTGAGTTATGCTAGATGATTGTTGCTTTGTAGATGTGTAGCATTATATTAATTATGAAATATTTTAAGCATATGCGTACAAGCTTATTTGGATATCATATAGTTATAAACACATATGGACATCACCCCGCAATGAATGGTCTTTTCGCTTTTGTCGTTTTCGATGGCTTGCTTCTAGTTTCGAGGATGGAACTATATATAAGGGGGGTATATGTAATCTCCTCGATATTGGTTGAAATTGTATTTGTGTGAATGGATTCGAAAATTGGATTTGAAAAGTGGATCACATTCCTTTTCATTTATTGGTTGTTTCAGTGGATGTAGTACTTTGGATCTTGGGTTACAGTCAATACTATATAGGATCGGGTTGAACATCCTTTATGGAGATTGTTAGTCTTGTTTTTGGATAAGAGATATGATATCTATTTCGAGGATTAAGTGAACTAGTTTGAATCGAATGTCGTATTGCAAAATTATGGAAATTATTAGTTAGATTTTAAGTTTGGTACGTATAAAACTTGGGGTTATAGCTTTTATATATATATATATCATGTCAGGATACTATATTTTGACGCTTGAGTATTTGGCAATTATAGAATATTAAGGAATATTACTTATGGATATTAGTATTTGTTTTTATTATTATTTTATTTGTCTAATTAGTATGTTTGGCTAGACCTAATTTATTATCTTAAGTACCCTTATAAATGCTAATGTACGTTCAAACCCTACCATCCACAATCTCTTTTTTCTTCTCAACCTCCATCTTCCCTATTTGTGCAGCAGAGTGTAAGGTCGATCTGGGTACGTTCCTAAACTCAAAATTTTATGAAAATTTAATGGATAAAGGTGACATAGTAGGGAGTGTGTCTATAAAATTTCATGATATTTTGATATGTATCAAAGGAGATAAATTACAATTCTACCCTTCCGAGCTAAGGAGGACTATTACAATAGCCCTCTCCCCCTTAAAATTAGTATCGACCTTGAAACTAGGCTGAAAACATATCAGGAAGCGATTCATGATGTCTTGCTCCGTTTCCCAAGTTATTTATTGTTCTCTATCCTTGGACCGAAAAATCATCACCAATGGTAATGTCTTGTTGCATAAGTGCATATCTCGATGTTCTAGAATGTGAACTGGCCTTTCGTCGTAGGATCCATTCAGTTGAATCTCAATGTCATTATAGCTCAACACTTGAGATACATCCAGCACATACTTCTTTAGTAGTGACATGTGATCACATTATGCACCATATGTGCTGAGGGTGGAAAAGCTAATTGATATGCCAAAGTCCCTACTCGATCCAAATTATCGAATGGACTGACATATGGAGGATTGACCTTTCATCGTTTTCCAATCTAAATACTCCTTTCGTTGGAGACATCCTAACTAATAACTTGTCACCAACGTCAAACTCCACATTCCTTCATGTCAAGTCAGCGTAGGATTTCCGTCTACTTTGCGTTGTAAGGATCCTTTGCCTTATCAAGGCAACTTCGGTTGTGGTCCTCTTAACCAATTTTGGTCCCAATAGAATTTTGTCAGACATTTCGTCCACACATATCGGGGATCTGCATTTTCGACCATTCAATACCTCAAATAGAGTCATCTTAGTGGTTGAATATCGGTTGTTGTTATAAGTGAACTCGATCAAACTCAGGTTGTTCTCCAAGTTGGTTGATCAATCTAGAAAGCTTGCCCTTAGCATATATTTGAGTGTTTGAAATATCCTTTCCGATTGTCCTTTAATATAACGATGAAACATTTTACTGAATTTCAATTCAGTCTCCATTGCCTTGTGCAATTCCTGCCAGAATTTTGACATGAAGCGACTATCTAAGTGAGATACAATGGTCTTAAGAGTTCCATGCAAGCGGACTACTTCATGTAAAAACACTTCTGACAACTTTGAGGTTCTCCAAGTTGATTTGATTGCCACAAAGTGAGAACTCTTTGTGATTCCTTCAAAAATCACTTAAAGGGCGGACTTTTGGCTGTGGGTTTTTGGCAACCCAGTAATGAAATACATTGCAATGTCCTCCCACTTCCACTCCGGTAGTGGAAGTGGTTGGATGCAAAACCATGTCTTTGGTGTTAAATCTTCATATTCTGGCAAGACGTTTACTTAGCCACGAATTCAGCTACTTCCCAATTCGTGGTAGGCCACCAGAAATTCTTCCTCAAATCTTTGTGCAACTTCCTTGATCCTTGATGTACATACTATGTTGATAAATGAGCTTCTCTCATTATCAGTTGACATATTCCTTCGTCATCAGGTACAATGATTCAGTCTAAGAACCATACTTGATAGGATCCCGCCTCTTGATGCTCGGTTTAAGGAAAATCAGTCCAAGCTTTTCGTCTTCAAGAGTAGCGATGATTGTCCTTCCTTCGGATGTAATTTATTGAGCGTGAAAGTGATGGAATGGTGGTGCTGGTGAAATGATCTTGTTGATGATGATTTATGGATATTTTGTAGGATAGGTATCTTTTTCTCTTGTAGATATAACTCATCACTCAAGGATAAGATAAAGTTCTAAGGATCTTGAGATATAACGCACTCAAAAGGCTTCGACCCGCACTCAATATGACACACGAGCAAGGATAGAATTTCTGGAAATTCTTGAGACTCAAACTGAGTTGTTCTTCTATTTTTTTATTGATTGAAAGGTAAGTAACAATGAAAGGGTCGAGGGCAATAAGTAGCCAGCCAAAACTACTCTTCAAGCTAGAGATTTGACATGCCTTGGGACATTGAAGAGTCATACATACTAAACTAAGCAATGCAAATCGTAATGTCTTGAATTTTTGACAAGTGATAAATAACGTCATAATAAAGTCATCATTAAAATTTCAGGCAAAAGACAAGAGCCAATTGGAAGATAGCCTTCATTCTTCAAAGGGTTGGCCCACGAGCAAAGTCACCGAGCCAAATTAAACTTCTCTCGGTGCTTCTTGAGCCATGAGTCTAGATGCTCGAGCTCGGGTGTTCACACCGGAAGGTGGGTCATTGCCTACATTTGATGTAGAAACCCTAGCGGCGTCAGGGAGTTGAGAACGAGCGAAGCGTCGACCAGGAAAAGAGGCACTTTCCTCGGTGCTCCTGGCATGAGTGGTTGGCATAGGACCATAGAGGACCATAGTCAGTGGGGTGCCTGGTGAAAAGTGGCTCAGGTGCTCCATGGCCTTTGTTGGACTTGGGTGTTGAAAGGACTTGGAAGACGAGAGGACTTGCAGCAAGCGGTGCTGGGGTTGCCAAGAATGTCTGTGAGGGCATTGGCATGGCTTGCCTATCTTGAACATCTTGATGGACCATAGTCACATAAATATTGATCCATCCTCTTGGATCACAAATCTTGGTGTCTTGCTTTCTAGCACATCACTAGAAAGTTTCACCAACATTGCGTTATTGAGTCATCTTTCCTTGATCTAGTCAAATAATGTAGCCTAAACCCAACATGTTCAAGTCTCGTTGTTGTCTATCAAAACGATACTTCTATTTCACTCCTTTGCACCTCCTTCTACAATTGTGGTTGAGTGGTGAGTATCATGCGACCGTTTTCGGCTTGATATGTAAGCTACAACATTAGCCTTTCCTAGATGGTTGAGTAATTCGATATAGTAATCCTTAATTAGCTCTAACCATCAATGTTGTCTCAAGTTTAGCTCCTTCTGAGTGAACACCGACTTCAAGATCTTGTGATATGTGAAATAAAAATGGAGACCATAGAAGTAGTGTCTCTAAATTTTCAACGCACAGACCACGACAGCTAGCTCCATATCATGGGTCGAGTAATTTGGTTTGTATGGCTTAAGCTTTCGGGAAGCATAAGTTATTCCTTTTGGTAAAGCTAGCACCGGAGCAGTTGTCAAGCACTGCTTCAATATTTGAAAGTTGACCTCACACTTGTCTACTCACACAAATTTCTTATGAACCATGCAAAGTAGTGCGGTCATGGTTAGAGCGGTCTTTGATAGTCCCTCTATGAACCGTCTATAGTACCCTGCAAGGAACATCGTAGAGTCATGCTATGTTCCCTGATATGGTGTAATCAATTTCTTACTTATCTAATGAATTATTATTTGGATAATAATTTGTGACTTTGTGTAAATATTTTTATGTTTAAAATTGATATATCTTTTGATGATTACAAAAGTTTACGCATTCCATCCTAAGTATCTTCGTTCTGGTTCAATGAAAGTCGTCTCCCAAAGCCACGTGTGAAGCAAGACTCGAATCGTCGTCGAACAAGTAACAAGAAGGGTTCTTCTTTGATTTTTTAGGGTTTTAAATACAAGGAATAAATGGGATAGGAAACTTGGATCTATTGAATATGACACACCAATATATTCAACAAGAGGTTTGTTGATTCACCAAGGATATGAATCCCCTAGGCTAAGCAAACATTTTGGATATTACTCACCAAAACCAAGTAGATTACAATGGATATAATTCACCAAGACAAAATACTCAAGAACATAAACTTCAAAGCTCAACCAATAGGTATCCTTACTCAATTTCGGATTCGTTGGTGCGGAGGATTGGAGAAACCATAGATTTGTCGGTGCCGCGATGCATCCTTGGCACATCATCCCCGACTTGGTCTCCAATTGGCTCGGAGTTCCCTGGCTCCAAAAAATAACGTGGATATCTAGAAGTAGTTCTCAAGCTCATGCTCGGTTAATGGCTCTTGGTTGCATGACTTGTGCGGCGTCCCTTGCTTGATCATGTGTGGCGTGCGCGGCCGAGCGAGTGACTGGTCCTGACGGCGGTATTTTAGGAACTGATAGTGGTATCTTTGGCGTTGGGGCACCACTTGGTTCTCCTTGATGTGGTTGCACTTGGTGTGACACAGACGTTATCACATCATCCTCCATCTCTTAAAAACGATTCGACCCTCAATCTTCTTCAATGTCCAAGTTTTCCTTATGTCAAATTTTCATTGTTACCTAAACTAGTTTAAGTATTCCGCTGCCTAGACAACAATTTCATCATTACCTAAACTTACACATTAATGATTCAACAAAAAGCAATGGGCCCAAATTACTGGGCCAAACTTATTTGGATTTGGGATGGACCTCTTTTTCGGTAAAAACATGTGAAGGCACCTCTACCGTCTGATAGGTTTCATCATGAGGCAATAACATAACTTGTGCCAAACGGGTACTTTAATGAATTAATGGGGATTTTTTCCAATTTTTGTTCTAAAGCCCTTCTGATGAGTGTCAACCACCCATCAACAAGGATTCAAGGCCTTGACCACCAAGACGCCGACGCATCAATGCCACGACACTCAAGCATCGACCATGCTTCGATTCCAAGGCATTTATGCGTGCGTCTATATCCAAGCCTCTAAGGATTTTATCCCCTTTATATTTTGGTTATTTAGTTTCATAATTCTAGCCTTGCCTTAAGTGAGTGTGAAGAGCCATTTCCATATGGGCTTTAACTCACTAAGGCCCATTAGAGTTTCCTTTTGTTTAGTGGGCGTGTGGACCCATTTGCATATGGGCTCTTAGTCCACCAAAACCCTAGAACTATATAAGCCATTCCTTGGCTTCCTTGTCATTTGGTTGAAGATTATAGAAGTGGACATTTTCCTTAGGTTGAGTATATCTCCCTAAGGCCTTCCACTTACTTCTATCAACCCAAACTCTCTCAAACACTCTTCTCTCTCAATCTCTCATCAAATCTCATACTCATCATTCGAACCACAAGAACACATTCGGTCTTTGCTCTTCACGGCCAAGGAACCTCCAAGGAGGATCTCCTTGGGCTTGCCGGCGCCGCCACCTCCTTGGGCCCTCTCGTCCAAACCTCAGTCCGGCACCCTCCCTCTCTATCTTGGCCACCATTGAAAGACTCCCAAGCTTAGGAAGGAGAAGAAGGCTCCCCTTGATCTAGATCTAGCTTCTAGAGGAACAAAGCCTCACCTTTGGAGGGTTGTTTTTCATCAATTGGTATCAAGAGCCAAAAGCCCAAGCTAAGTCATCTTCTCCCTTGCAAAATTCGTTTTTTATGGTTCTTTTCCATAGCTAGCATGTTCTCCTTTGTTGCTTCCATGGTTCCTTTTGTTTTGTTCTTTGTCTTCCTTGCTAGCTAGAATTTTTTTTCTTGTTTCTTCTTGTTTTGTGTTGAGATTGCATGCTCAGTTTTTCTCTTGTTTCCATGTCTTTTTTCATTTTTTCCATGCTATTTTAGTGCTTAGCTTAGTTGCTTCTTGTTCCCCTCCCAAAAACAGCCCCAAAAACCCAAAAAAACCACTTTCCGGCGACCGGACCATCGCGGCTACCGCCTTACTGCCACCACCACCACCCCTACAGCCTCCACATTGCTTCCATGGCCGAAATCCTGCCCTTGCTTGCTTGTGCTTGCTCCTTGTTTGAATTGTTGTCCTTGGTTGTACCTTGTCCTTGATTGTACTATTGTACTTTTGGGAGGAAGGCCATTCACACCTTCTCCTTGTCCTTCTTGTCTCTTTAGCCTATTTTAGGTAAAAGACAAATTGTACATCTAGATGATGGGTTAGTGGATGATGGGCAAGAAGATTCCTTAGTGGGTACACATAGGGCCGAAAATGAGGTGGCAAAGGCACATCCCTTTTCTCCTTCTTCCAAGCCTTGTCACACACTCCATTTGGTGACTTGACACGTCTACACATAATAAAAAATCTGCATACCCTTGTTGCCCTTCCCTACACAAAACAAAAGTGTTGTGACCCCACTCCTTGAATTAAAATACATTCCCATTTCGGCCTTGCTTCCTTTGTATTAGAAAGAGCCAAGTTTATTTCAAGAGGTCCACATAAAAGGCAAAGGACCCAATCAAAAAAAAAAACAGAATACAAAAAAAAAAACGAAAAGAAAAGAAGAGAAAACAAAGCAAAGGAAAGGTCACGTCTCTTTTCTTCTTTCGGTTTGGGTCACAACCCTTGGTGGGCTCTCTCACCCTCACTAGGCAACTTGGGCCACTAAGCCCTCCTCTCCATGTTCGTCTAGCCTTTGCCATTGTCCATTCGTGCCTTTGGGGCCCATTAGGTGGTCGTTTTACCCTCACCATTGGCCTTGTCTTCCTATGTTTCACATTGGCCTTTTATCCACTTAGCCTAAGGAATACAAGTTGACTTGGTTTGAAGGTGCATCGGTCACACTACCAATTGGCAAGTTACATATCATACCTTGACAACCCTTGCATGAGCCATTGACTTGTCTTGCTTATGTCTTAGTATCTTTTCTTTTGATTGCCCTTTGCTTGCCCTAGACCTCACTTGTCTTGTTGTGTAGACATCATTGTGTGTGTTGTTTGTTTGTTTGATATTCCCTTCTTGAATTTCCCTTGTTTGTTTTATTTGGTCTTGTGTTATGTCTTATCACTTTCCTTGGAACATTTGATTGGCGTTTTCCTAGGTGACGAGGCCATGGACTATCCGATGGAAAATGAGTTCGATTATCTCCTCGAGAAAGCCGTCGGGTTTGAACAATACCACCGCCCTCGACCTCGAGCCTCCTATGGTGTCCCCGACCGCAACTCTAAGCGCCCCTCAGTGCCTCATTACGTGCCACCAAGAGGAGGATATGACCGAATGCCATCCGGTTACCGGCATGCTCGAGCTCGGCCCCAGTCGAACCTTTATGTGCCTAGCCAGCCCGAGGGCCATGGTGTAGGGGTGTCCTTCTACTCCTTCACCGGTTGCAACGACGGTGGTTCCGAGTTCTTGGCATGGGAGCGCCACACACGCTATGTCTTTGGCCGCTCGGATTAGTTCACGAGGAGGTGCGCATCGCCACTTGGTACTTCACCGACTATGCCCATACGTGGTGGACAAAGGTGCAAGAGTCCCTACGTCTCGGAGGCCTCCCGCCCATCCATACTTGGGCCCAACTCGTCTACGTCATGGCTCACCACTATTCCCCGAGATCCACGCTAGCCAGCCCAAGTGCATGTGAACGCGCCTTCCCGATGCTCAACCACCACATCTCCGACCATGAAGCCCACGGAGAGGCTACTATTGACGTGGTTGCTCCTTGGAAAGAGGCCCAAAACAACACTGCAAGTGGCATGCCTCAACATGCCTTGGTCGCACCTCGGATCATTTCGATTGTGCCTTCTTGTTCCATGACCGCGCCTCAGTTTGCCTTGGAAGAGCTTCCATGCGCCTTGGTCGCACCTCAAGTACCCTAGCATGCGCCTCAGCCTCCTTTGGATGTGTTTGACATTGACTCGGGCGTGCCTCACATGGCCTCAGCCGCTCCTCACAATGCCTCATCCGCGCCGCGCCATGACACCTTGCCCGAGCCTCATCGCGCCTTGTCCGAGCCCCAGCGCGCCTTGGCCGTGCCTCAAAGCACCTCGGCTACGTCGTGCAGCGCCCCTGCTGCGCCTCAAGGATCCATGACCGCGTATGGGGGTGCCTTGGTTGCACCTCAGTGGGTGCCTCGCCCTATCATCACTCGCAGCTCCATGAGCTCTTTGGCTACGCCTTGGGTGGATGCCACACCTCTTGTTCCTTCTTGCTTGCCATTCTCACTCCAAGAGGAGGTCCATGCTATGGATGACGAGCCTTACAAGCTTCCAAGGCCAGCTCTTAACCCTTACAACGGAGACGCTCCAATGTCCCCTATATTTAGGGAGGTACCTTATTTTGTCTCTCCTTTTATGCCCTTGAGTGATACTTTGCATGCATGTCCATTTACACATTTGGATAGAGCTTTATTTATGAAGACACACTGTTTTGCATCTAGGACCACGCATTCTTGTTTTCATTATAGTTCCATGTCTCACTTCATGACGTCAAAGTTTTACTTATTCTTTGTTATTTCCTACATGCCTAAGTATGACAATTGTTTGACTTGTTGCATCATGAAGCATATACTTAGGCTTAGGAAGAGTGATGCCACTACTCTTGCACATGACCTTACACTTCCTATGGCATATACCTCTCATGTTATTGCATGTAGTGCCTTAGGCAATACAAAAGGCTTGAGTGTTATTGATGCGGGACCATCCCCTCAACCTCCTTCCAAAGGCCCCGTCACAAGGTCACGAGCCAAATCACTCCAAGAAGAGTCGGACGTTGTCATTACCTTGTGCTTAGCAAAGAAGGCCACCATGGATGAAGAACCCAAGCCCCGCCTCTCGACCATGATCACCATAGGAGCATACAGGGCACATACCGCACCCGGCGGTCCCAATGGCGCACCCGCGGCGGTTCGACAGAAACTCCCCCTTCTGGAATCCAGTTGACCGCACCCAGCGGTTCCCTTGGCGCACCCGCGGCGGCTCTACAGAAACTCCCCCTTTTGGAACCCAGTTGGCCGTACCCGGCGGTTCTCTTGGCGCACCCACGGCAGCACCACAGAAGCGGCCCACTTATGTTGTTTTTGTTGGTTGGTTTGTGTGGACTATATAAGCCACTTGCCTTTCTTTATTTTGGTAGACAACCTTTTTATGTGTAAAACACTCCCTTTGTGGAACCAAAAGAGAGCTTGAGAGTTTCTCATGAAGTTGATGATAGTTGTAGCTTAGTTGTCTTGCGTTTGTTAATCTCTCTCGAGGTTGGTGATCATAGGCCTTCATAAGTCCCCTCTTCGTGCTCTTGGCGGAATCCATTGCCAAGTTGTGTGGAGTTGCAGGAGAAGGGATCGTATTGATCCGTTGGCTTTGTTCTCGGTATCTTTCGAGTGCCGTTGGGTCGAGCTTTCGTCTTTACGGGTTCTTCTTACTTATCCCCTTTTATTTATCTTGTATTTTCAGTTTCCTTGTTATTACTTGTGTTCTTGAGCTTGCAAGGCTCCATTTCACAAGTTCCTAGCTTGTTGTCCTCCTAGTCACTTGTGCTCTTGCAATGACACAAGTTTCTAGCTTGTTTGAACCTTTCTAGTTTTGGTTGTTCAAGGGCTCTTCGTCTAGATCCGAACCAACACGGCTAATCCTCGCATCAAAGTGGTATCAGAGCTTTGGGACATTGAGCCACCATGCCAATGCAGCCCGCTTCAAAAACAACAACAAAAATCGGGTTTGCAAGCCTCTCTTGAGTCATTTTATGTTCACCTTTGTTGAGTCTTTCAATTCCAAGTTTGGTTGTGTTTTTGCTTGCATTTGCTTGTGCTTTGGTGTTGATTCCTTTCCCCATCTATACCCCTACATTGCCTTGCATTTTTGGAACCGAAATCTGCCCAGAAATCCTCCCCCGAACAGCTGTGTGTTCTTGGCCTCCAAGAATACCAAGAACACCATTGTTGGAGCTTGAAGAACACCATCTCTAGCCTCACCAAAACCCATCTACCACACCCCCAAAACCAGCTACCAACTCCCCACAAAACCCTCACCACTTCCCCAAAAATGAGCCAGCTACAAGCCACCCCCCTAAGTTGCTTTTCAGCCCCTCTACTCAGCCCCAAGACAGCCCCAAAAGCTGTCCAAAAGGCTACCAACTCCCTTTTGTACCATCCTAAGTTCTACCAAGTCATATCACCCCTTTTTGTTGCTCCAAAAGTGAAGAAAAGATAACAACCTATTGTATATTTGTTGGGCACGTTTTTGCATCAAAAAAAGAAGAAGAGAATTTCAGAATATCAAAAAAAAAGAGAAAAGAAAAGGGAAGACTTTCTTGCATTGTTTATGTGTAGTACTTGTTGTATTAGTGTGTTAAGTTGCAAGTGCTTAACAAAAGAGATTTTGCACTTAGTCAACTTTCAAGAAGCAAATCAAGAAGAGATCAAAGAAGAATGAAGAGCCAAGCTTGAAGAACCTTGCCTTCCCTTGCCTTACCTCCAATCCGTCCATCCAACCTCCTTTGCATAAGTGTAAGACAAGCAAGGCATAACTTGGTCCTCTTGAGTTCAAATTTGAATCTTTAACATTGAATACATTGCATTTCATTCTTGCAATTGAGTTGATCTTGAGTATCTTGTTGTGTTCTTTGTTTCTTTTGTTGAGTTCTTCTTTTGCTTGTTTTGTTTGTGAGACCCTTGGAGCTAACCTCAAAATATCTCTTGTCCAAGTGCCCTTTACCAAGGTGACAAGTGATTGTCTAAGTTCATCCATTTCATGTGGAGTTGTTAATCGATTCAAGGCACTACATCAAAGTTGCATTACCATCAACTTGAGTGTGAGGGATCAAACACACGAGTGCCAAACACTTGTGAGGAGATTTTGATTTCACTAACTTGACAAGGTTGATTGTTTGTTGATTGTGATCATGTCTAGGTCGAGGCCCAACAGCCCCACGCCCTCCTCACGCAGCCCGGAACCGGTTCCCCCCGAGGTCTTCAACATGTTGAATGCTATGACGACGCAATTGGCCGCGATCGCCACTCGGCTAACCACTTTGGAGGCCGAGCGACCCCCGGCTCTATCTGTGAATGCCCCTTTGAGTTCGTTCCCAGCCCAAGGAGGAGGATCCGGCGCCAACACCGCGCCACCAAGTGCAAATCCTCCAGTCGCTGAGGGTCTTGTCGCACCCGCGGCAGGGTACACCGCGCCCGCGGTGAACACCACAGAAGCCCCTGCTTCCGGTTCTGGCGCGAGTCACACACTGGCCGCACCCGCGGCAGGGTATGATCCTTTGACTCAAAATCAATTACCTTTCGTCAATCGTCAAGTCCCTAATGTTGCACATGCTCTCCCTCGAAATGAGGTGCCTCTTGCCCTTAACCGTTTCAATGAGTTTCATGATGATCCAAGGCTTGAGTATGATGATGAGGACGAGATGGGAGAAGAAATGTGGAGACATGAACCACTTAGGAGACACCCACACCCAAGAGATAATCGAGGTCGTCGAGAACTTGAGCAAGATGGTGTTGGAAAGATTAAAATCAAGATCCCATCCTTTGAAGGAAAATGTGAAACGGATGTGTACATGGAATGGGAAACCAAGATTGAGCAAATATGGAGTTGTCATAACTTCATTGATGCTAAGAAGGTACAACTTGCTTCTTTGGAATTTTCTAACTATGCTCTTTTATGGTGGACCAATTTAGTGAAGGAAAGAAGAAGGAACCTTGACCCACCCGTAGCCACATGGGAACAAATGAAAATCTTGATGAGAGCTAGGTTCATTCCACAACATCACCATAGGGAATTGAGGCAAAGGTTGGAGAACCTTAGACAAGGGTCCATGAGTGCCGAAGAAACCTACCATGCCATGCAAGTAGCCATGATACGGGCAAATGTTCAAGAGGATGAAGAATCCACAATGGCTAGGTATCTTCGCATCCTTAATCCATCCCTTACTCTTGAGATTGACTTTTATCCTTATGCCACTATGGAAGACTTGCTACACTTAGCTCTCAACGTCGAGAGAAAACTTAAGGATGCTAGTCATGGAGCAAGAGGGATGAGTGGCCAATCAAGCAATTGGAAAAGTCAAGGTCAAGTCCAAGGCCACAATAGAAGATATCCACCGAGCCCTCAAGGAAGAATTCAAGGACCCTCTCCGAGTCCTCATGTGGAACAAGGAGGACTAAGAAGGAGTGCCCCACCAAGTCAACCTCCCACCGGACCTAGGCCAACCACCGCACCCTTCAACAACCCTAAAGGGAGTACTTCTAATCCCTCTCCTAGAGCTAGGGATGTTGTATGTTATAAGTGTCAAGGTAGAGGTCATATGATGAAAGATTGTCCTAATAGGAGAACTCTCCTAATTAATTCCCAAGGATTATATGAGTCCGAGTCCGAGGAAGGTGACCATGATACTTGTGTTGACGATTTGAATGTGCATGAAAGTGATAATGATTACCCGGATGGCATAGAATATGAACATGGTGAATCTTTAGTGTGTAGAAGGACTTTGCATACCCAACCTCTTCCTTGTGATGATAACCAAAGAGAAAACTTGTTTCATACTAGATGTTTGGTTAAAGGAAAGGTTTGCAACATGATCATTGATGGAGGAAGTTGTTGCAACATTGCTAGCACCGAGCTAGTAACTAAGTTACATCTTCCTACACTTCATCATCCAAAGCCTTATAATTTGCATTAGATGAATGATTGTGGTGCCCTCAAGGTGACTAAGCAAGTTCAAGTCCCTTTTAAACTTGGTCATTATGAGGATACAATTTTATGTGATGTTCTTCCCATGCAAGCATGTCATATCTTACTAGGCCGTCCATGGCAAAGTGATAGGAAGGTCATTCATGATGGTTTCACTAACCGCCATTCTTTCACCTTTAAGGCTAAAAGAATTGTCCTAAAGCCTATGACTCCCACGCAGGTAGCCGAGGCTTATGAGCAAAGGAAAAACAAGGAGAAAGAAGAGGAGAAGAAGTCGGACAAGGCTAAGGAGGCCCCCACCATCCACACCGGCCGAGCTCTCTTGTCTTCCAAGCAAGAATTCAAAGATGAGTATGTTTCCCTTGACACCACTCTTATGCTTCTATGCAAACAACTTGTTTTGCTCAATGAAGATGTCAAGGCAACTCTACCCCCAAGAATACAAGCTCTACTTGAAGAGTTCCGAGATGTGTTTCCGGAGGAGATCCCACATGGCTTGCCTCCAATTCGAGGCATTGAGCATCAAATCGATCTCATCCCGGGTGCCACCTTGCCAAACCGACCGGCCTATAGGATGAATCCTAAGGAGACACAAGAAATTCAAAGTCAAGTGCAAGAACTCTTGGATAAAGGCCACGTGAGAGAGAGCATGAGTCCATGTGCCGTTCCGGTGCTCCTAGTACCCAAGAAGGACGGAACTTGGAGAATGTGTGTTGATTGTAGAGCCATTAAAAACATCACCATCAAGTACCGCCATCCTATTCCAAGGCTTGATGATATGCTAGATGAACTCCATGGTGCTTCCATCTTCACCAAAATTGACCTCAAGAGTGGCTATCATCAAATCCGAATGAGGAAAGGAGATGAGTGGAAGACCGCCTTCAAGACCAAGTTTGGGCTCTATGAATGGGTCGTCATGCCCTTTGGCTTAACCAATGCCCCAAGTACCTTCATGCACCTCATGAATCATGTGCTACGGCACTACATTGGGAGGTTTGTTGTAGTATACTTTGATGATATCCTTATCTATAGCAAGTCATTGGAGGAGCATGACTTGGCAACACTACTTGTGGCCTAGAGAGTTTGTCTTGCATACCGATCATGAATCTTTGAAACATTTTCGAAGCCAAGACAAGCTTGATAGACGCCATGGTAGATGGATGGAGTTCATTGAGACTTTCCCTTATGTCATTAAGTACAAAAAGGGGAAATACAATATTATTGCCGATGCCCTTTCTAGGAGATATGCCTTGTTGACCACACTAGACTCTAAGGTGTTAGGCTTTGCTTACATTAAGGAGCTCTATGTGGGCGACCCGGATTTTGGTGCCATTTATGGGCAATGTGTGGACAAGGGTTCATTAGACAAGTTCTACTTGTTTGATGGCTTTTTGTTCAAGGTTGATAAAGTGTGTATACCAAGGTGTTCCCTTCGCTTGTTGCTTGTTGAGGAATCCCATATGGGAGGGCTAATGGGACACTTTGGAAGGGATAAGACTTATCATATGTTACGTACACACTTTTTTTGGCCTCACATGCTTAGAGATGTTGAGCACTTTGTTAAGAGATGCCTTGAGTGCCTCAAGGCCAAGTCTAGAGTCAAACCCCATGGATTGTATAGCCCTTTGCCTATCCCTAATGCCCCTTGGGAAGATATAAGTATGGACTTTATTGTGGGATTACCTAGGACTAAGAAGGGGAGAGATTCTATATTTGTTGTTGTTGATAGATTCTCTAAGATGGCTCACTTCATTGCTTGTCATAAAACCGATGATGCCTCTAATGTAGCTAACTTGTTCTTTAGAGAATTAGTTAGATTGCATGGAGTTCCTAAGACCATTGTGAGTGATAGAGATGTCAAGTTCTTGAGTTACTTTTGGAAAACTCTTTGGGGAAAACTAGGAACTAAATTGTTATTTTCTACCTCTAGTCACCCCCAAACCGATGGCCAAACGGAAGTGACTAATAGAACCTTGACAACCATTTTGAGAGCCATAATTAAAAAGAATTTGAAAACTTGGGAAGATGTCCTACCTCATGTTGAGTTTGCTTACAATAGGACTCTTCACTCATCTACCCAATTGACCCCATTTGAGTGTGTCTACGGCTTGAACCCGTTAACCCCACTTGATCTTACGTCGTTACCTATGAGGGAGCGAGCGGACTTAAATGTAGAAAAACAGGTGGAGTTTATCAAGGAATTGCATGCCCGCACCAAGGAGAAGCTTCTACAAAAGGCGGAGCACAATGCCGCCAAGGCCAACCATGGACGCCGACGTTTGATCTTCCAACCGGGAGACCTTGTGTGGGTGCATTTGAGAAAGGAACGCTTCCCGGACAAGCGTGTGTCCAAGCTATCACCAAGAGGAGATGGACCATTCAAAGTCTTGAGAAAAGTGGGCGACAATGCCTATGTCTTGGAGCTACCCGAGGAGTACGGTGTGAGCCCTACCTTCAACGTGGGCGATCTCACTCCTTTTGAAGGACAAGGATATTCGGGGTCGAATCCTTTCCAAGAAGGGGAGGATGATGCGGGACCATCCCCTCAACCTCCTTCCAAAGGCCCCATCACAAGGTCACGAGCCAAATCACTCCAAGAAGAGTCGGACGTTGTCATTACCTTGTGCTTAGCAAAGGAGGCCACCATGGATGAAGAACCCAAGCCCCGCCTCTCGACCATGATCACCATAGGAGCATACAGGGCACATACCACACCCGGCGGTCCCAATGGCGCACCCGCGGCGGTTCGACAGAAACTCCCCCTTCTGGAATCCAGTTGACCGCACCGAGCGGTTCCCCTGGCGCACCCACGGCGGCTCTACAGAAACTCCCCCTTTTGGAACCCAGTTGGCCGCACCCAGCGGTTCTCCTGGCGCACCCGCGGCAGCACCACAGAAGCGGCCCACTTATGTTGTTTTTGTTGGTTGGTTTGTGTGGACTATATAAGCCACTTGCCTTTCTTTATTTTGGTAGACAACCTTTTTATGTGTAAAACACTCCCTTTGTGGAACCAAAAGAGAGCTTGAGAGTTTCTCATGAAGTTGATGATAATTGTAGCTTAGTTGTCTTGCGTTTGTTAATCTCTCTCGAGGTTGGTGATCGTAGGCCTTCATATGTCCCCTCTTCGTGCTCTTGGCGGAATCCATTGCCAAGTTGTGTGGAGTTGCAGGAGAAGGGATCGTATTGATCCGTTGGCTTTGTTCTCGGTATCTTTCGAGTGCCGTTGGGTCGAGCTTTCGTCTTTACGGGTTCTTCTTACTTATCCCCTTTTATTTATCTTGTATTTTCAGTTTCCTTGTTATTACTTGTGTTCTTGAGCTTGCAAGGCTCCATTTCACAAGTTCCTAGCTTGTTGTCCTCCTAGTCACTTGTGCTCTTGCAATGACACAAGTTTCTAGCTTGTTTGAACCTTTCTAGTTTTGATTGTTCAAGGGCTCTTCGTCTAGATCCGAAGCAACGCGGTTAATCCCCGCATCAGTTATACCCTTGGATTTGGCATACTCATGTTTGCTTCATAGCTCCCCATCCTTGTTGCATGAGATGTATTCACTTCATTCATTTCCTCTCCTAGTGACGTATGTTGTGTGTTTTGCGTATTCCATCCTTCGGCATACCTTTAGGACGCGTCATGTGTTGATTATGCGTACCCCATACCATGATAATGCCCTTATTATGCGTCTTTGCCATGTTGATTTTTGGGCCTATTATGGGGGTACGGGCTGCCATCTCTCCGCCTTGTCCTTGAGCATGCCTAGATCCCCCCCTAGGTTTTCTTTGCAAAAGGTTTGTCATGTTGTTTGGGGACCTTTGAGGATTATACCTAGAGCGCTTCCTTGGAACCCCTTACCCATGGAGTATCATGTTGATTATGGACCTTTATGGACTGGCCATACATCCCTTCCTAGGCACCTCATGCATAAGGTATTTCAGGTTGACACAGAGCCTTTGAGGATAGCCCCACACCTAGCCTCCTTAGGGACCCTTTCGTTAGGACTTCACCTTAGCTTGTCTCTTGGTTGGTGGCCCCGTGCTTGGGTGTTTGTCCCATTGATTTGTCCTAGGTATCGCCCTCCTGACCCTAGCATTCTTGTATTCTCTTATACCGGAACTTGGGTGGTTGTGTATCTCACTCTTGTAGTCGGGTGGCCAATTGCTAAGAAGGGGAGAGATTCTCTTTGGGTGCTACTAGTTCATCTCTCCCACATGGCCAACCCCCTAACTTGTAGGATCTCACACATTGCCTTGAGGATGACCACTATTTTCCTTTTCCACATATGGCTACCAGACCTAAGCCCTACCATCACCTACACCATTAGGGTTGCGCATGAACCGGCCCCATCTCCCTTTTGGACCGTGCCTAGGGCCCTTCGTAGCACCACCCCGGGGAGTAGGATATTCTCACATTTTGTTGTTGAGTTGTTTTGTTGTAGGACCATGTCGGCGGCCACCTTGCTTAGGGCCTTTTTGGCGTCCCCTTGGAGTACACATACCATGGCGTTGGGAGCTCTTCCAAGCCGTCTTATGGACGCCTACTTGCCTTATGTGCCCCTGGTCCCCGATGATCGAATTGAGGACAATTCTCCTTCAATAAGGGGAGAGTGATGAGTGTTAACCACCCGTCAACAAGGATTTAAGGCCTTGACCACCAAGACGCCGACGCATCAATGCCACGACACTCAAGCATCGACCATGCTTCGATTCCAAGGCATTTATGCACGCGTCTATATCCAAGCCTCTAAGGATTTTATCCCCTTTCTATTTTGGTTATTTAGTTTCATAATTCTAGCCTTGTCTTTAGTGAGTGTGAAGAGCCATTTGCATATGGACTTTAACTCACTAAGGCCTATTAGAGTTTCCTTTTGTTTAGTGGGCGTGTGGACCCATTTGCATATGGGCTCATAATCCACCAAAACCCTAGAACTATATAAGTCATTCCTTGGCTTCCTTGTCATTTGGTTGAAGATTATAGAAGTGGACATTTTCCTTAGGTTGAGTATATCTCCCTAAGGCCTTCCACTTACTTCTATCAACCCAAACACTCTCAAACACTCTTATCTCTCAATCTCTCATCAAATCTCATACTCATCATTCGAACCACAAGAACACATTCGGTCTTTGCTCTTCACGGCCAAGGAACCCCCAAGGAGGGTCTCCTTGGGCTTGTTGGCGCCGCCACCTCCTTGGGCCCTCTCGTCCACACCTCAGTCCGGCGCCCTTCCTCTCTCTCTTGGCCACCATTGAAAGACTCCCAAGCTTAGGAAGGAGAAGAAGGCTCCCCTTGGTCTAGATCTAGCTTCTAGAGGAACAAAGCCTCACCTTTGGAGGGTTGTTTTTCATCACCTTCTCCAACAAAACACGGTCATGTTCTCTTTTCTACAGCTTGAGGTTTTCTTCGATTCTACCATGGCCATCAGGCATTCTTTTGCTCATTTGGTTTTGATTACAATCGATTCACCATTGTTTGTTGGTGTTATTGTACATTCTTCTATAGCATAAACAAAATACTATTCCTTTGATTTGTTTTGTGAAAAATCGCTGCAGTTCGTGCTCGTTATTAGTGATTCTTCCATAGTCATAATCAAATTCACCCCCCTTTATTTCGTTCTATTTAAATTACCCTCATCTTCATCTAGTGTGTTTATAGTCATAACATCTAGTGTGACCAAAAGGATTATGCTGGTGGGAGTTGTCTTAGTGGGTTAGAGGTGAAGAATATATGTTCGAAGAAAATAAATGGAAATGTAGGTATAATTATTTCATTTAGGTTCTTCTAATTGATCTTTCTTGCCTTGGCGACATTTTTCTCCATGTCATGAGAATTATTTCATTTAGGTTCTTCTAATTGATCTTTGTTGCCTTGGCGACATTCTTCATTTCCAGTAAAACTTGCAATTTGGGGAGAGTTGTAATATCCCCGATTTCAGTTTAATTTGTTTCAATGGTTTTGAAAAGTGGATCACATTCCTTCCATTTATTGGTTGTTTAAGTGGAGGTAGTACGTTGGATCTTGGTTGCAATCGATACTATATAGGATCGGGCTAAATATCATTTATGTAGATTGTTAGTCTTGTTTTTGGATAAGAGATATCATTTCTATTTCGAGGATTAAGTAAACTAGTTTGAATTGAATGACGTATTGCAAAATTATGGAAATTATTAGTTAGTTTTTAAGTTTGGTATAATACTTTGGGTTATAGTTTATATATATATATCATGCCAGAATACTATATTTTGAAGCTTGAGTAATTGGCAATTGTAGGAAATTAAAGAATATTACTTATGAATAATAGTATTTATTTTTATCAATATTTTATATGTCTAATAAGTGTGTTGGGCTAGGCCAAATTTATTATTTTAACCTAACCAAATGTACCCTTATGAATACTAATGTACGTTCAAACCCTACCCTCCATAATCTTTTTCCCTCTTCTCAGCCTCCATCTTCCCCATATGTGCAGTAGAATATAAGGTGGATCTGGGTACGTTCCTAAATTCAAAATTTCATGAAACTTTGATGGATGTAGGTGACATATTAGGGAGTATTTCTGTAAGAATTTCATGATATTTGGATTTGCATCGTAGGAGATAAAATTGTAAAAGTTATTCTCGATATTCATGGAAAACTAGGTTGAATGATTTCATTTGGAAATTCATTATAGATTTAGTTTAGATCATAATTAGTTGTATGATATGTTGATGGACTAGTATTGAAGTCTAGTTTCTGTATTATTAAATACATGATTTTTTAGGATAGTTAGGTTGTGATTTGTATGAAAATCGAGTTAGGGTTCGAATCTTGAAAGCAATGGATATCAGTGGCGTATATTAGTGATATCTCTTTCGTTGAAAGTCTGATTAAGATAATTCTTGAGGCACTAGGTTTGTAACATTAGAGGCTATCTTTGTGTAAAATTTGAGGAATTCAGGACGTCATTCGGTCTGGTTTTTATATTTTTCAAGTTGACTCTCAGATGTTGAGATTTGGGGTCTTTTATGCGATTTCAAGGGTTTTCATGTTGATTTGTGGTTTGCATTTCCATGTCATGTTTAAGCTAGGTTTTGAATGAATATTGATCTTCGTTGAGTAATACATCTTGGTTTCAAGGTAATTTTCCCAAGATTTATTTAGTTGATTACCTTGGCTTTGACCTGTATGACGATCTTCCTTATTCTGTGTTTTAGTTTATGCGCGTGAATATTTTCAAGGTTAACTTTGTATGTTTCTTAGTTGTGGCACATAGTATATTAGGTTGTGTTTTAGCCTCTCATGGCAGAACAAAGTTTGGTTGCTCTTTTGGCATTGTTGAGGGTGGTCAATCTATGTTGTCTTAGTTTTGTGTATGTGTGTGTTGTGTTGTGTGTGTGTGTGTTTTTGTGTTTCCACCAAGTTGTGATTTCGTGGTGATCGTCTTACTATGTTAGTAAACTTTCTATTTTGATTGAGTTTGGGATTTGGTTAAACATTGTTTGTAATTTTCATGTTTTGTTTCTTGATTTGGCATTTGATTGCGGGTTCTTTGCTGATATCCTAATTACTAACCCATGTTACTCTAAGGCTTTCTGTTTGATTTCTATTTGTTTTCAATTACAGGTTTTAGCTCTGTACAGATTGAAAAGCTACATGAAGGAGTTGGAGGTGCTCGATAGTGGTGCTAGTTTAGCATTTGGGCTTCCTTTAGTATTGTGTTGTGTGCTCTGACATTATTGTTGATTCTAGTTGACCTTGTGTTAGGCATTGATTTCATTTTGACGATTGGTTCTATTGAGTTCCAGTCTTAAGTTGTTTATGTCATTGTTATTATTCGATCTACTCTCATTCGCCTAGTGGGCTGCTGGTGAAATCCACGACGCTATGATGCCTCGGGTTTGGGAGTGTTACATAAATGGTATCAGAGCCTAGGTTTCAAGATTGGTATGCTTCCTTCCACTTCTTTTGGTTAAGGTTATTATTCTAAAAGGGTATTTTTTGTAGGAGTGAGTCTAGAGCTAGAACCATCGAGCCACCAACGTCTTCCTTGTGATTTGTGCATAGTAAATTTCTTCTCTATTGGTTTTTCAATCCTTCTAAGTGCTATATATGCAAGCGGATATGTAGGGTCGTACTTTGGGACATAGTACTTCCTAATCGTTTAGTGATCTTTTGAAATGCATGAAGATTGCTTGTATTGGTTTTCCCCGGTATGGTTATGGACATGGGGTAAGTAGTTGAGGAAATGACCCCCGAGTATAACCATGTGGCTATGAGGGACCCCTTCTCGATATTATAAAAAAAATGGTGGGTGCTCGAGTAGGGACTCACTCGAGGTTAGAAGTTGATGTTTTGATAATGGGCAACGTGTAGAGCTGTGCGCTAAACCATTGTGTGCCATGAGTTGAGGCCACAGAGTGCCACGTGATGGGTTTGAGACTCAAGTTATGTAGGATTGTTTTTGTTATGAGAT
Organism: Rheum nobile; assembly: GCA_027886185.1. Lineage (NCBI taxonomy): Eukaryota > Viridiplantae > Streptophyta > Magnoliopsida > Caryophyllales > Polygonaceae > Rheum > Rheum nobile. The sequence continues at coordinate 607,075 of WOAB01000765.1, read as the reverse complement.
TGGTTTGAGACTTGTGAGTTATGTTTTTTTCAATGGTTATTGATATGTGATGGGTATGAGACTTTTGAGTTAATTTCGATGATCGTTGTTAACTAATTAGTGCGAGTTATGTTGGTTGGTTGCGTGGATGAAATTGGTGTGAGTTATGCTAGATAATTGTTGCTTTATAGACGTGTAACATTATGATAATTATGAAATATTTTGAGCATATGCATATAGGCTTATTTGGATGTCTTATATTTATACACACATATGGAAATCTCCCCGCAACGAGTGGTCTTTTCGCTTCTGTTGTTTTTTATTGTTTACTTCTAGTTACGAGTATGAAACTTTATTTAAAGCGGGGGTATATGTAATATCCCCGATTTCAGCTGAAATTTTACTTGTTTGAGTGGTTTTGAAAATTGGATTTGAAAAGTGGATCACATTCCTTTCAATTTCTTAGTTGTTTCAGTAGAGGTAGTACGTCAGATCTTGGATTGCAATCGATACTATGTAAGATCGGGCTAAGCATCCTTTATGGAGATTGTTAGTGTTGTTTTTGCATAAGAGATATCATATCTATTTAAGTGACCTAGTTTGAATTGAATGTCGTATTGCAAAATTATGGAAATTACTAGTTAGTTTTTAAATTTGGTATAATACTTCGGGTTATAGAAATTAATGAATATTACTTCATGATACTACTATTTATTTTTATTAATATTTTATATGTCTATATATTTAGTGTGTTGGGTTAGACCTAATTTATTATTTTAACCTAACCTAATCTACCCTTATAAATAATAATGTACGTTCAAACCCTACCATCCACAATCTCTTCCTTCTTCTCAGCCTTCATCTTCCTTATTTTTGCAACAGAGTATAAGGTTGATTTGGGTACGTTCCTTAACTCAAAATTTTATGAAAATTTAATGGGTATAGGTGACATAGTAGGGATAGTGTCTGTAAAATTTCATGATATTTGGATATGTATCGAAGGAGATAAAAATCTATTAGTGATTCTCGGTATTCATTGAAAACTGGGTTGAGCGATGTAATTTGGAAATTCATTATACATTGAGTTTAGATCGGACTTAGAGATATGATATGTTGATGGACGAGTCTGAAGTCTAGGGTATTAGGGTTTAGGGTTTATACATTGAGTATATTGTTTAGGGTTTAGGGTGGAGGAAGAATGACATTTTTTTGAAAATTTGATATATTTAGAAGGGTATTTTGGTCTTTTACATTTTTTAACGAAGAAGTTAACAGAGTAAGCTCGTGGGTGGCTCCTTGTTAACGGAGGGGCGTTTATGGGTGGTTTAAAATAATTATCGATATAACGGGTGATTTCATGCAAAATCGGGCATATACCGGGTGGTTTGGCGCAAAAACCCCTTTATAATTTCATGATTTTTAAGGAAATATAGGTTATGATTTGTATGAAAAATCGAGTAAGGGTTCGAATATGAAAACCAATGGATAGTTGTGGAGTATATTAGTGATATCTATTTTGTGGGAAGTTCGATTAGGATAATTCTTAAGGTATTAGGTTCAAAACATTGAAGGCTGTATTTATGTAAATTTTGTGAAATATAGGACGTCGTTCGGTCTGGTTTTATATTTTTGAAATTGACTCTCAAATGCTGAAATATGGGATCTTTCATTTACAAGTGTGTTTTCAAGGGTTTTCGTGTGAATTTGGGATCTTTGCGTTGTTGTGGTTGGTCAATCTATGTTGTGTGTATTTTATGTATGTGTGTGTTGTGCTATATGTGTTTTTGTGTGTGTGTTTGGGTTTTCACCAAGTTGTGACTTCGTGGTGTTCATTTGACTATCTTAGTAAACTAATCTATTTTGACTGAGTTTGAGCTTTGGTTAAACTTGGTTTATAATTTGCTAGTATAGTTTCTGGATTTGTGATTTGACTGCGGGTTCTTTGCTGAGATCCAAATTACTAACCTAGGTTAGTGTGGGGTTTTTTGTATGGTTTGTATTTGTTTTGGATCACATGTTTTAGCTCTACAGAGATTGAAAAGCTACATGGAGGAGTTGGAGGTGCTCGAATGGTGCTAGTTTAGCCTTTGGGTTTCCTTTTGTATTATGTTGTGTACTCTTAACATTATTGTTGAGTCTAGTTAATCTTGTGTTAGACATTCATTTAATTTTCACCATTAGTTCTATTGAGTTCCAATCTAAAGTTGCTTCCATCGTCGTTATTATTCTGTCTGCTCTCCTTCGCCTAGTGAGTTGTGGGTGGAATCCACGACGTTGTGACGCCCCGGGTTTGGGGGTGTTACAGAAATGGTATAAGAGCCTAGGTTTCAAGATTGGTCTACTTCCTTCTACTTCTTTTGGTTAAGGTTGTCTTTCTAAAAGGGTATTTATTTGTAGGAGTGAGTCTAGAGCCAACACCATCGAGTCGCCAATGTCTTCCATGTGATTTGTGCATAGTAGGTTACTTCTCTTTTGGTTTTCGATCCCTCTATGTTCTATGTGCGCAAGCGGGAAAATAAAGTCGTATTTTGGGACATAGTACTTCCTAATCGCTTAGTGATCTTTTGAAATGCTTGAACGATTGATTACATTGGTTTCCACCGGTATGCTTATGGGTATGGGGTAAGTTGTTGAGGAAGTGACACCCAAGTATAACTGACAGGGATTTTGTCGTATGTACCTATCAAATAAACCTCAATAACCCAACTAATGTAGTCTGACAAGTAAGGGTGGAACCCACAGAGAATTAAGCTATCTATCCTGTTTGCAGAAATCGTTTACCAATCATCAACAGTAACAAAGGGGGGTTTGGGTTGAGTTCTAAAACTACGAAATTAACTAACAGAAGTAACAAAGATATAAACAGATATTGACGAAAGAGCTCAGCCAGACAGATATCCACACTTCAGTTTGATTGGTTGATCATCGATTATCTCTCCAGTTCTTTAACCTAATAAATGTTCCAATTTCTCTTCTTAAGTTTATTAACAGGACAACCAGACCCTGATAATACTAACTATCAAACAATCAGGAAACTCTCGATATTCAATTCAATAGAAGCAGTAAGTTCCATAAATTTCAGCAGATACATGCAACATAAAACAACCAGTTTTATTTAGCATGCAAATCAATTCTCTTCTACAATAAACTATCACAACTAGTTCTAGAAGATCATAGTTCCTTCTCTGACTAAGATATTTCAACTAGAAATAATCCAACTCTAGCAAAAGAGTAATACCAATGGCCAATTAGCAAAACTCAAAGGTATTAAGTTCAAGAGAAACAATATCATTCAAAGAAGTAGAACAAGAGTTATAATCTTACAACCAAAACAAACGAAGGCTTCAATCGTCTAACCAAGCAAAGGAACTTAGTTCTTCATAAACTTCCAAACACAAGAAAACTCTCTAAGAAAACTAAACTGCCGTTCTGTAATGTTAATGATATATTAAAAACCTAAAGAAACTTAGTCCGTTTAACCTAAGCAATAATAATCTAAAATAACAATAACCGAAATAAAATAACAAGTGAATCTGCCTCCGCGTCCTTCCTGAATTGCAAGGCCGCGATCGCTGCCTCCTGGCCGCGCCCGCGGCTTTCCTTTCTGGCACTTCAACGATCTCTTCCTTGGCCCCACCCGCGGCTTCCATTCCGCGCCCGCGGCTTGTTCTTCTCAGCTTCCTGACGCTCCATACTCACTTAAATCCACCTTTTCCTGTACTAATTCTTCCCAACTCCTCAATCATAAATTAGCTCCTAAACTAGTACAAACATCCCTAATAATGCACTAACAATTCCTAGTTATGCACTACAGAGTAGAGCATATCAAATTCCCCCATGCTTAGACCTTGCTCATCCTCGAGTAAGCTAATGGAAACCTACTCCTCCAATGAAATATCCAAGGTCTAGGAAGCACAACAAAATTCTCCACTAAGAACTATACCTACTCATGAATCTCCAGCTGTAACACCCCCGACTTACGTCGATAGTGCCACACGCTAGTGACCTCAGACGTTACTGTCCAAAGTCACCCTAGGCTTTAATCAGAACAATTAATCTTAAATAAACATATTAACTAACGAAAGTTTAAACAACGGAATACATATTTAAATAAAACTCAACCTTTTATTAACAGACTTCTCATAAAATGAGAAGTGACGATTTTACAAAAGAGTGAAATTTCAGCGAAAGACTTTAAATTACACAGCGGAAGACTTTTAAGAATAAACCTATTACATAACTAGGTTATAAAAATATATATTAAAGTAATACTTAACAACCTTAAAACACTGACACTTAAATCTTCAACTGCAAGCCTCTTCTTCAACTGGTTACTTCAAGACTTCGGGAACCAACCACTGATGTGCCGTATAGGACGGATGACACTAGCCAACCATGCAAGGAATAAAACCCGGTTGGTTAGTCTAATGAAAGACTATGCAAGGGTGAAAACAGAATAGTTCTAGTGATCGTAACCGTTTACTATCATTTTCCCTCGAATAACAACCGAAGGAACGATACATAACCCGAAACTTTCACGGAATGATTAAAGTTTAGACATGCACTAAAAAGAAGACTCCAAAGGAATTGAGTCTTATGGGAAAGTATGACAAATGTTTGGGAACGTTATAGTTTTCACACACGCGTTTAATACTTGATCATTTGGGTCAACGACCAACCTCACCGCACAATGCGACTTCAGATGGGAAAGAAGACTTACTCTAATCGAAGTCCGGGCGGTTTCCACGTTGTACTCCTCGCCCGAGGGTATATTAATTATATGCATAACCGCACTTATCTTATTTAATTAGAAAATGTATATTCACATTAAGCTTTTAATATGATCTCGAGTGACAACGAGAATAACACAGGGTGACATACGCCAACCCAATGGCACCAGCACTGTGTGTAACGCCTCTTATCCTTAACGGGTGGATAATTGTACACAATTCCTTAAGAAACTTTGCATATTAAGCTTTTGGTTCCTTTTAATTGTACACAATTCCTTAAGAAACTTTGCATAGCGAGGAACACTTTTAATCAATTTAAGCAAGGGAATATTTACCTCACACTTACTCGTGTCTTTCAACGCCTCAGGGAATGGCGGAACTGGTTTTTGGGAGCCGAGTGGAGGAAAAATCGGCCTAACATACGAAGTTTAAGCTTCTGAGGCAAGGCCGCGATCGCGGTTCTCAGGCAGTGACCGCGGCTTTGCCTGAGTATCGGCTTCTGCTTCAGCGTTCATTGGCCGCGCCCACGGCTCCCTTTCTGCGCCCGCGGCTTCCTTATTTGCAGTTGGTTCGTCCCTTTCATCTAAGGGGACGCTGCTCTCAATTTTGTCGTCTAGCTTCCTCCCACTTCTCAGCATGACGGCATTAAAATTCTGCCTCGGGTTCAACTCCGTCTGAGATGGTAGTATACCCGAATCCTTAGCTTCCAACTTGCTTAAAGCTTGAGAAATCTGCCCAACCTGAGACTCCAAGTTCTGAATGCTCGACTTGGTATCATTCTGAATTTGTACCATGCTACTATGCAACGTGGTCATATTATGAGTAAGAGCTTTGATCATATCTTCTGCAGACATAGATGAACTCGGGTTCTGTCCCTGAGGTCTAGGATTTTATGGAGGTCTGAATTGTTATTGACCTCCAGGCTGTTGAAAGTGTTGCTACTGCTGCTGGAATTGCTGGTTTTGTGGGTTCCCATATCTCAAATTGGGGTGATCTCTCCACCTTGGATTATAGGTGTTGGAGTATGGGTCATATCGTGGTCTCGGAGGTCCGAAACCTCCCACAGCATTCAGTTCAGCTTCAGGCTCTTGAAGTGTCGAACATGCGTTCATAGGATGGAGCGTGTCATAACCGATGATGCAAGCCTTAACTTGATGCAGGTTACCTTTCACCATAAAACGCTTCATCATCTCCTTCAACTCGTTCACATCAGATTACAGTGCAGATGATGGATCAGAGTCGGTTGCTTTGGCTGCATGATAGCTCGCTCTCTTGCTGAATTGTCATGAGCCTTCAGATAGCTCAGAAAACATCTCAAAAGCTGCAGCATGCGTTTTGTTCAGAATATTACCTCCACGGGTTGCGTTCACCATTATGCGCTCATCATCAAAAAGTCCTCCATACAGATATAGAATGAGATCCTGATCAGAATAACCATGGTACGGACAACTTGATATTAGTCGTTTGAATCTCTCATAGTACTCATACAAAGTCTTAGTAGCATGATGTTCAATGTTGCTGATGTTCTTCTTTAGGCTATTGAGCTAAGTTGCAGGAAAGTACTTCTCCAGAAAAACTTTCTTCATCTTTGCCCATGTATCAATACTTCCCGGAGCTAGATAGTAAAATCAATCATTGGCCGAATCCTTCAAAGAGAAAGGAAAGGCCCTCAGCTTGATTTGATCTTCAGTATCTCCTCTCGGCTTCATGTTGCTGCAGACAATATGGAACTCAGAAAGATGCTTGTTGGGATCTTCGCCATTCATCCCATAGAAGTGGGGTAGCAAATGAATCAATCTAGACTTCAACTCAAAGTTCACACCATCAGCCAGCTCAAGAAACTGCAAAGCAAGCGGTTGTTGCTCTAAATTCGGTGCAGTTAATTGCCTCAAAGTCTGTTGTTCAGGCATTGCAACTTCGTTAGGTTGCTCACGAATGGTTCTGCGGTTCTTGGAAAGTGTCCGTTCAATTTCTGGATCAAGATTTAAAATTGGAGAATTAGTAGCACGGGTGTGAACCATAAGATAGGTTCACACAACAGTTGGTAAACAATCACACACAAACATGAAAAGGTTAAAACTTTAGAGTCCCCGGCAACGGTGTCAAATTTGACAGGGCTTTTGTCATATGTACCTATCAAATAAACTTTAATAACACAACTAATGTAGTCTGGCAAGTAAGGGTTGAACCCACAGAGAATCAAGATATCTATCATGTTTGCATAAATCCTTTACCAATCATCAACAGTAACAAAGGAGGGTTTGGTTTGAGCTCTAAAGCTACGAAATTAACTAACAGAAGTAACAAAGATGTAAACAGATATTGACGAAAGAGCTCAGCCAGACAGATATCCACACTTCAGTTTG
>WOAB01000764.1:0-51328 GCA_027886185.1 Rheum nobile | reverse complement strand
GACTAGATGAATGTGAAGAAGACATTTCCTGCTTATTTACTGAAAATTCTGTTTGGAGCAAGAAACTTGATGAAACTGAAAATTACTTGCAGTCCTCCTAGAAAGTGTGATTCATGTACTGCTCTTTGAAAATGAACTAGACACATCTTAAAGATTTTGCAAGCATGTCTAGCGTTTCCCATGTTTCATGTGAGAATGTACTGCTCTTGAAAATGAACTAGCACATCTTAAAGATTTTACAAGCATGTCTAGCGTTTCCCATATTTCATGTGATAATTGTACTGCTCTTGAAAATGAACTATCACAACTAAAGATTCTACAAGCATGTCTAACGTTCCCATGCTTCATGTGATAATTGTACTGCTCTTGAAAAGGAACTTAGCATGCTAAGAATTGTCAGAGTTCCCTTACTCCAGAAAATGATTTGCTTGTTGAGATCATAGATAAGCTTGATGTGTGACTACTTCTATCAATGAAAAAATTGTCAATCAACTGTGTTTGTTAAGCAAAGATATGGTATTGGTTATCCGAGAAAGGAAGATTCTGAGGATTCATGCTCTGTTGAAAATGAGAAGCTAAGAAGGGAACTGGTTGAGAAAAATGAAACTCTCAATTCGCTCTTCAAACTTCTCGTGATAAAATCAGTTCCTGGAAGAGAAGGTAAAGGTTCTTGAGAAGAAGCCTAAAGGTAAACAAACCTGGTTTGATGGACACAATGCTCATAAAATGTACGTCAATCAAGCTCAGGGAACTAGAGGTAAGGGAATTGACTTCCAGCAGGGAAATATGACAAACCTTTTTGTCTCGGCAAAGGAAAATATGGTCATGTTAAGTATAATCGTGTTTGCTGGCATTGTGGTAAAAATGATCATTATTTTCATGATTGTATTCATAAGAAAAGGCAAATGAAGAAAGTCATAGGAAAAGGAACTTGGATGTTGAGATAGTGGTCATGTTATTACTCAACTAACTTGCAGGTGCAAAGGAACTCTCATTACCATAAACCCAGAAAATCCAAGCGTGTGGGTGCGTAAGTCTTAATTGTATTGTAGGTTGAAGTGAAGTGAGATGCCTAGTTCCCTACAAGATGCAAATTGATGATTGGGACGCAGAATTGAAGTTTTGATCTAGCTCATCTCACTTCAAAGGAATAACAAGGGAAATATGTCATTTTGTAAAGAAAGATTGTATGAAGAAGCAGAAAACAATGAAGGGAACTCCAAACGCTAATGAAAATTATGGAGGATCACATGGTGTTGACGTTAGTTCCAAATGATAATATCAATGGAACTACAAGTATCAGAAGTCAATGATTCAAGGGGAACTGAGGTAAATAAGGAAATTTGTTACCTCAACTGCTTATAGTTCCCAGTCCTATTGTTGGAATCATCTCGGTGGTAAAGGGGGAATTAAGGAACCCGATTTGATGTTAAGGGGGAATATGCAATTCACTAATGATTATTCTACATCTAGTTATGTTTTGCTTTTCCTCATATCATTCATGCCTATTTTAGATATGCCAGGTTCTACATGTTTGTCATCATCAAAAAGGGGGAAATTGTTAGGAAGTGGACTTTTGGGAACTCTAGTTCCCTACCTGGTTCCCTTCCTCAGTTTTCTAGTTTTGAGGATGACAAACACTTTGCTACTAATAATTCCACATGTGTAGTTGAGCAGGGAACTCAGGTTCATGGAAAGGAAGAATAGAACCTTAGAGGACATGGCTCGAACTATGCTCATCTCAAGTGGACTCTCTCAATCATTCTGGGCTGAGGCAATCAACACAGCTGCTATATCATCAATCGAGCCATGCTTCGGCCAATCACAGAGAAGACTCCCTATGAAACTCCTAAGAAGAAGAGTTTCCAACATTTCACATTTGAGAGTGTTCGGATGCAAATGCTTTGTGCACAACAATGGAAGGACAATCTTGACAAGTTCGATCCAAGGAGTGATGAAGGGATCTTCATTGAATATGCCTCCGGGAGCAAGGCATACAAAGTCTTCAACAAAGGACCAAAAAGGTAGAAGAAAGTGTTCATGTTATTTTTAATGAAAAATCACTTGGAAAGATTGTGCAGAACACCACCAATTCCTTTGAAGACCCGTTTCCCAAGTCACATCAAGAAGATCCAAATGAAGATGTCACTCCACCCAATTCATGTCCTGCTGCTCGGAATCCTCCACTGGATCCTCTACCAGTTCCCATGGATAATGAAAACAATCCATCTCTGGAACCATGAACATGACGACAACATCTGTGGAGACTTCAATGATTCTTCCTCTCACATGATTTTCAATGGAGAAGGTGATCCCAACCACGGAAGCTGACTGCTCAACTCATAATGTCTCCACATCAAATGCCTCTAGCTCCCAACATAGAAGAAGAATCATCAAGCCTCCAGTCAGGTTCGAACATCTCACCTTCTTTGCCTTCAATGCATTTCTATCTAATGTGGAACCAAAGAATATAGGTGAGGCACTAAAGGATACAGACTAGATCCAAGCTATGCAAGAAGAGCTCCATCAGTTTGAAAGGAACAAAGTATGGCATCTAGTTCCCCGCCCCAAGGATAAGCACATCATAGGAACTAGATGGGTTTTCAGAAACAAACTAGATGATACAGGAGCGGTGATAAGGAACAAAGCAAGACTTGTTGCTCAAAGGATACAATCAACAAGAAGGCATTGACTATGATGAAACCTATGCTCAGTGGCAAGGATTGAGGTTGTTGATTGCTTTCGCATCACACAAAGGGTTCAAGCTGTTCCAAATGGATGTAAAGACTGTCTTCCTCAATGGAATCCTTCAAGAGGAAGTCTATGTCAAGCAACCACCTGGCTTTGAAGACGATGATCATCCCGACCATGTCTACTTTCTAGATAAAGCATTGTATGGCCTCAAGCAAGCTCCCGGAGCTTGGTATGATCGTCTTGCCCAGTTCCTACTCTCAAATGGCTACAAGCGTGGAGTCATTGATAAGACTCTCTCATCCTAGAAGAAGAAGGTAACATCTTAGTGGTTCAAATTTATGTTGATGATATCATTTTTGGTTTCACTAACCTGTCCCTTGTAGATAAGTTCAAAGACTTGATGAGCAGTGAATTTGAAATGAGCCTAATAGGGAACTCACTTTCTTCCTCGGATTGCAAATCACTCAAAAGAAAGATGGCATACAAACCCACAACAGAAGTATGTCAGGGAACTACTGAAGAAGTTCAAAATGGACTCATGTAAGCCTCTTTCCACTCCCATATCCACCATTTCCCATTTGGATAAGGATCATTCGAGTCCTTTAGTGGAGGAGAAGCTCTATAGAGGTATGATAGGATCACTTATGTACCTAACCGCTAGTCGACCAGACATTGTTTTTGCTGTTGGTTTGTGTGCTAGGTTCCAATCTTGTCCAAGAGAGACCCACTTGGCTGTTGTGAAGAGAATACTCCGATATCTCAAGGGAACTGACTCTCTCTGCATTTGGTACCCCAAAGAGTGTCCCTTTGAGCTAATGGGTTTCACTGATGCTGATTCTGCTGGATTACTTGGTGGATAGGAAGAGCACCTCTGGAATGGCACAGTTCCTAGGCCCTTGCCTTGTGTCATGGGGATCAAAGAAACAAGTCTCAGTCTCTCTCTCCATCATAAAATTCGAGTACATTACGGCTGCCTCCTGCTGTTCCCAACTTCTCTGGCTAAAGCAACAACTCGCGGACTTTGGTATGTCTTATGGCCCTCTTACTATTCTTTGTGATAACACTAGTGCCATAAACATTCTAAGAATCTTGTGCATCATACTAGGACCAAGCATATAGACATAAGGCATTCACTTCTTAGAGATCATGTTGAGAAAGGAAACATCATTATGGAATTTGTAGAACTAAAGATCAAATTGCAGATATATTCACCAAAGCCTTGAATAGAGTTCCCTTCGAGAACCTTAGATTAGAACTGGGAATGATTCCTATAACCTAGTAGTGACCTTAGTTTAAAGGCTCCTTTCCAGTTCCCCTGATTGACTAGTTTAAGATTTTTCACTTTTTGAGTCTTGATATCTATGTGTTATATTTTTTGCTACAAACCCTCTTTTCCATAATGGTTTCTTAAAAAGTCTTAGATAAATTTTTCTAGTTCGTATCTTTTGGTCTTCATTATTCTTTCAACTCTGTCTTTGTTCAAGTTTCTTTGTTGGCCCAAAAGTCACAATCTGATCATATTCTAACCCAACAATATACGCCGAAATGATGATTGTGTACTATGACCCTCCCTTGCATCATTACACAATCTATTTCCCTATGATCCTCGTCTTTACCCTCTTTGGGAATTAGTGTGTGATGCGATAAATGGCCTTCCCCGATTTATTTAATGGGAACGTACTTTCTGGTCCTATGTTTTAAACCCACATCAAAGGTTCCCATATATCCCTCTAGCACACTGAAAATATCGCCAGAAAGGAACTAGGATGGGCTACCCCTTAAACGGCTAGTAAGAGAATTGCTCCTCCCAAGACAGTATTTATGGCAAATCTCATAGCGTCAGAGACGTCTTCTCAGCCTTGAACAGTTGCCATTTTGAACATCTAATCTTTGAATTTGTGACCGTTGCAAAGGCGCAAAAGCTTCAAGAAAATTAGCCGTTTCAACTCTTCAGAGTTCCTAGAAATATCTCCAATGGCTTGATTCTCAACGGCTCCAAAATTGCTCAAGGGTTATTTAAGGTTTCCTGTTTGATTGAGTTGAGCACTCTGTTCTCTCACGCCTTCTCTCAATCTCATGTTCACCTGTCTCTCTCAAAACACAAAGCTCCTCAAATGGCCAAGAAAAACCTCAATCTTAACCTTGCTCAATTGGAGGTAATCAGGCCGATAAGATGACAACAAGCCAAGATGAAGGAACTGCATAAAAGAAGAAAACTGAAGAGGAGGCCACTAAGCTGCCATAGGAACGTCTCTCCTAGTTCCCAGTGCTATAACATCACAGTGTGCTAGTAGTTCCCTAGGGTCCTACTCCCCTCTTCTATCCTTATTTTGTCTAATGTCAAGTTGGTTGTGCTCTTTTGTATCTCTTTCCACTATGCATCTCTGGGCAATGTTCTTGACTTTAATGATTAATGAACTCTTATGGTAATGTTTCTAATGCATCATTTGTCTTTGCCTTAAGTTTCTATTATGGTCACTGTCATGGGTTTAACGCAAATTGTTTATTTCACAATGATATCCTATACTTGATAAGTAACTTGATCTTTTCGATGATGTCAAAAGGGGGAAGAATGGATAGGAACCTTAAATTATTCGAACTACTGAACTAATAGGAACTCTGAACTCGTTCTACTTCTAAGGGGGAATTTGAATAAACTCGTTCATATGCTTAGGGGGAATTTGCAACCATTGAATGTTCTCTCATTATTTTATAACGTTGTAAATCCCTTAAATTCAACTGGTCTCATGAAATTCAAAGTCCTATTATGTTGCCAGGTTCCTTGTATTTGTCATCATCAAAAAGGGGAAATTGTTAGGAAACGGAACTCTGGAATTTCAGTTCCTCTGAGAGTTCCTTTCCTCAGTTTCTCTACTTTTGAATATGACAAATATTATAATACTAATGTTTATCTCAAAGATGTGCTTTAAGGAATCACAGGAATATACCGAAGGCAAGAAAGCCAAACAGGACAAGAGAACCAAAGGAACAAGACAAAGGAAGGAACCCAGAGGAACCCGGGTGTGCCCAGAACGTAGCATTCGAGGTTGCGATTCCCGAGAAATCTGGGAACACCAAACCTCGGACAAAAGGAGGTGAAAGCGACTTGAGAGAAGCTTCCAAAAGCCTGCCACCATCCAAGAGCAAGACTTCAAGACACCTAGAACGCCGAACCTCGGACAAAGAAAGGTGAAAGCGATAGGACATGGAACCTGTCGCTGTCCAGAAATCAGTTCCCAAGCGCCCAGAGTGTCGAACCTCGGACAAAGGAAGCTGGAGAATGACTTGGCTGAAGAGGTTGACTAACCTAGAAGGATTCTGAGCTGCCTAGGTTGTTTGCACATGCCAAGAACAACGTGGACCAAGGAGAACCACTTATCCTAGGGCAAGCTCAATCTATGGGAACCCAGAGAAGATTAAGCTGCGAAGAATCCTCTATAAAAGGAAGACTAACTCAAGGGTTATCTTCAAGCATTCACAATAGAATCACACTCCATAGCAAACATCAAAGTGTGAAGCTTCAAACAAGATCATCAACGCAAACTGAGATCAAGAGAAACCAGTCAAGGAAGAGAAGAGCTGAGTGCTTAGTTCCTGTGACTGTAAGTGAGATAGTTCCTAGGTGCTAAGATCTATTTCTTGGATTGATTATTGATTGTGTTAAGTTATCTAGGATTGCCTAACTGTGTGTAAGGCAAAGAAACTGTGTGTTTGTTCCTAGGATAAGCTGTAACCAAAAGAGATAAGAAATCAAGAAGTAGACCTTGAAATCCTTTCAAAAGAAAGGTAGTGGTTATTATCCTGGATTGCTAGTTGGCAATCAAAGGTTTCCACTATAAGGAACTTGTCTTTTATTTGATTGTTTATTTCCGCTGCAAAGGGAACTGTAAACTGTGTTCTCAGTTCCCTGATTATTAATCTAACAATCACGATCCTACAATAACCGATCATATATATCTTATATTTCATATTTTTAACAAAATAAAAAAAGGTATATATAGAGGCAATCATTTTAGGAGTTTGGATCATATGCGGAGCACTCTTCCCGTGCGGACGTGCAGAGCATGCATTTTTGGGTCTTATTTGTGCACTTTAACGTCTCATTTGTGCACTTTTTCAAAAAAAAAAAAATTTCTTTTTCAAATTTTTTTCCAAGCATTTTTCAAAATTTTTGCAAAAGTGCACAAATAAGGCCCTATAGTGCATGTCCGCACGTCCGCACGGGAAGAGTGCTCCGCACCGGAACCGCACTCATCATTTTAGATATATTTAATATATCAATATTTGTTAGTAAAGATCTTAATTAGCAATAATTCTTGAAAATATTTGAAATCAAATTTAGAAATTACATATCTTTGTTAAAAGATCTTAATTTTTTTAATACAATTTATAGTTATATCAAATCTCTCAATTTAATATTATTAACAAAAAACTACGTTAATTTAAATTAAAAAAGTGGTGATTCATTTTAAAAAAAAGAGGGTAAAACACAAGTAAATACTAAGGAACTAAGATAAAAATTCCTAAAAGGATATTAGTATACCTTGAATTCTATGAGATGGCTTACCAAAATCAATAAATCTATATATGTTTTAAATCCATCCTCTTTCGAGTCACCAGAACGCTTCAAGGCCCATTTTATATATGTGTAACAGTATGATTTTGTTTTTCGTTTTTTAATTTGTTATTTAATGAAATTATTTAGCAAAATTTAAATAAATAAATCTTATTATAATTTGTATCCAAAATCATAGCAAATTGAATTTTTACTTACATTATAATATGATTTTTTAATTAAGCAAAGTATTTTGATTTGGTTTGATTAGTTGAGATCTCATTATTTACTATTAGTACATTAACATTTAATTAGCTTTTTTATACGACTACGATTTCAATTATTCTTTATCAAGTCCTTTGTCGAGCTTCAACTAACGTTATGAGAATTAAATTTTGTTCGTTCAAGTAAATTTAAACCAAGCTTTCTATAGAATAACTTATACTGATAATGTAATGGACCATATAAATTTTGTTCTATTTACAATTGATTATGTATTTTGTTTTCAAGATCTCATCAATTCTATACAATGACAGAAAAAGTGAACCAAATGACATTGGGTAGGAAACTATTCATCCATAATCATATATATATATACACTTACAAATTTAGCTCTATACAACTTATTATTAATATTATGCTTCCCTTTCGTAGCACTTTCAAATTATTCATTTCTCAATTCATCTTAATCATATTAAGCTTTTTTGCCATGTAAAATTTTAGTTTTTTCTTCATTCTTTATACGTTGTTCACTTTTTTAGCAAATTTACAACAAATAAATCTTAACAAGATTTTTATAGTGTTTCGGGTATTATTTTTATTACAAACATCAAACCAAAGTTTTTAATCTATGTATTATTTACTTGATGCGAGAAATATGTTTATTGTTCATGATATCAATTGCTTTGTTTGTGTTCGTAAGTTGCTTACATTTCCTTGAAAACAATCCTTTTTAAGCATTGAGCAAATTTAACCAATTTCTATATTCAAAAACTCATTGCTTAGCAAAGATTACTCAAAGCTAATATAAATATACATTAAAATAAGTTGTTGGATTTGATAATTTCTAAAATAATTCACGTAATAAAAGTTTAATTATTATATAAAATTTTATAATTGTTTGTATTGAATTGATAAAACACGATTTTTATTAAAGAGATCATTCTTGAAAAAAAGCTTACCCATATTTTCATTTTTTATTCAATTATATATCTTCTCATACTATATAGTATATACCAATATGATAATATATCACTTTAGCATATCATTTCTCTTTTAGTTTCTATGTGAAAAATATCGTTCAAATTTTCTTCTTTTTTACTAATGTTATGAGTTTATGATTAATATATTTTAATAAAATACATACAAATATTTAATGATTTATTCTAATATAATATATATTTATTAGATATACACGTAAAAGTGATATTAGAGCTATACTAAAACATCACCTTAATAAAACTGATGTATTCCACATGTTGTTAGGGTATCTGGATCCACATGTCAATAGTGGAAATGGGTAAAGAAAAAGGGTCAAAGTTAGAACATCAGGTTTAAGAAGCATAAGTTCACCAAACACATGACAAGGTCTCCCATCCCAGGCTTTTTTTATGGTCAATGGGATTAGCAAATCTAATTTCAAACTAGAGGTTAGGCTTCTCTAGAATGTCAAAATAGCCTTTGATAAATTTCCAATGATTATTAAGTATGGTTCTTAGTTTGGAGAAATCCACGGGTTCCCTAATAATATAACTATGCAAGGAAGATTCTGTAAGTGTAAGGATGTTCTTCCTAACACCAGAAAGTTGGGACAAATAGAGGTTCATATCGATGACATGTTTCGTGAGGGATGGGAGAATGTCATTCTCAGATTTGGTCTTAGTGTTGATAGTCATCATAGAAGGAGGGTTCACCTCTTTAGTGGTCGTGATAATGGGTTCCAGATTTGGGATTTTGTTGCCAATAGAGAAACTGGATCCAACAGGAGAGGTGCAAAGCACCTCTTTCTTAATTCTCTTCCCTTTATCCATCGAATTGGATAAAGGAAAAAAAACCACACACTACCAGAGAAACAATGACAAAGAGAGCACCAGATCAAGAAATGAAAGAGAGAGAAAAAGGGTTTTAGAAGATGGTATATCAGCTTCAACCAGTCATGGGTAGCATATGTAAGATAGATAATTTCAAAAGAGTAAAGCAAGAAGAGAGAAAATAGTAGAGAGGAAGGGTAGCACCTGAAAACTGGGGTCCAAAATTTCCTTTGCACAGAGAGATGGTGATGTGAATCAAGCCTCCAAGAGGAGCCTTTCTTCACGGCTAGGGCTCGATCGTGGCTAGCAAGGCAATGCTTCTTTTCTCCGGGCTCCAAGTGAATCTTGTTGGCTTCTTGAGGGCTGGATGAAGGCGGAAGCAAGGGGAGATCTCCTTGAGGGAAGCTGAGAAAAACAAGGCCAATGGAACCTCTAGAGGAGGTTCCTTGGCTGGATTTTTGTGGAGCAAAAATAAGAGAGAGTTATTGAGCAAGGGATGCGTGAGATTAAAAGAAAGAGAGGAGAAATGAGAGAGTTGGAGTTGGAAGATAGATTGGATAACTTGGGGACATATTTCTCAACCCAAATTTGATTTCCAATTCAATAATCTTCAACTAAGTTACAAAGGAAGCCAACACTTGACTTAAATAGACAAAACACTTGGCCAACAAGGCCTTGCCAACTAGTGGGCTGTGGCCCATTTGCAAATGGCCCAACACACCCAAAATGGAAACAACAATAATAAAGACAACAAGTTCACAAAGACTACTACCACAAATAGTAAGCTAGGATAAGAACCCCTAAGTGGGTCCGGATAGGCGCGCCATAGGGTGCGTATATGGATGGAATACGTCACGACCAATGTAAGACAAGTCATGACATTGAAGGCATCAAGCCAAGGCATCAGGGTGCCAAGGAGCTAAGAGCCAAGGTGCGAGGGCAATGCCAGGGCCTATCACTCTCCCCTTCTTAGCTTTGAGGAGTCCTCGCTTCGAGTGTATAGGGAGGCCGGGGAGTGGCGAAAGTATGGTGGCGCGTCTCCCCTTCTTAAAGGTGAAGGTGGAGTGAGGGAGACCACCACTAACAAACAGAGGCACAAGCATACAAGAACTGCCATCGGCAGGCTCCTTGGGCACACCAACATGAGAGGGCTCATGGGCGAGCCACATGCGCGAGTCCGGTGTCGGCGGCATGCCAAGAAGCGGCACATGGTCAAGGCGACATATTGGGGCCGACGGGGGTGCGGGCAGCGGGGCCGGCGGTGGCGCGGGCAACGTGTTCGGTGGGGGCACGAGCACTGGGGTGGGCGGTAGTGCAGGCACCAGGGCCGACGGATGCGCAGGCATCAGGTCCGGCGGGGGCGCGGGCACTGGGGTCGGTGGGGCGCGGGCGCCGGGGCAGGCGGAGGCACGGGCGCGAGCACCGGGGCCGGCAGAGGGGTGACAAGAGAGGCTCGACCATAGGTGCTCTTGCAAGCTAGAATGGACTCGGGGGCGTAACGCCTAGCCATGAGATAGACGAGCTGAGCCCATGTGTCCAAGGGATGCAAACTGTGACTATGACAATTGCCTTGGAGCCAAACCCACCAATCCCAAGCATTGTCGGTGAAGCACCTGGTGGCAATGTACCATGAAACAGTTTCAAGATCGTGTTTTCCATAACAGCTCCAGATCCAACACTTCAAGCGGCACAAGAAGTACAACTTCTAGAGAGTCGTAACATACTCAAAAGTTAAAAGGATAGCACGCCCTTCACCCACCCAGGTCCAAGCGATGAACCACCTTTCCAAAGAATTCGGAGCCCATATAGAGCTCAGGAAGCTTCCTTTTGAGGTGGTCTTGGAGGGGAGACAAAATGAAAGAGAGTGACGTGTCATAGTCGGAGGCAGGTGGCGAGAGCAGTCGGAGCACAAGATCTGATTAGAGATTTTCTCCCTAATTTTCTCCCAAATTTTCGCTCCTAACTCAGAGAGGGTATGGTGAGCAAAGACATTGGATGATTGAGAGGTGAGATTGACATGATAAGCTAAATTTTGTGATAGAGAGTGAACAAGATGATAAAAATTGTGATATCTGGGATCAGAGGCCACTCAAAGATTAGGGTTTAGGGGGGGGGGGGGGGAGAAAGAGAGTGTTTTCTTTTTCATTTAAGTCTTGTTACTTTTGCGTGAAGTTGAATCTGAGTAAGGTTTTTTTTAATTACCGGAGCATGACTTTATTTAATTAATGTTTGGTAAAAAACGGTTAACCTAACTTAGGAGTTTGTAGTATATGTATGCAACTTAAT
Organism: Rheum nobile; assembly: GCA_027886185.1. Lineage (NCBI taxonomy): Eukaryota > Viridiplantae > Streptophyta > Magnoliopsida > Caryophyllales > Polygonaceae > Rheum > Rheum nobile. The sequence continues at coordinate 39,763 of WOAB01000764.1, read as the reverse complement.
TTTGTTAAATTTTTTAATGTAATTTAACAATATTGTTGAGGATTACCGAGTTGATTTAAATTGTTTTCCTCATTTTAGCTCGTCACACTGAATAACCAACTACATTTTTTTAATAATTAAGTTGATAAATCCAGCTTCAACTACTTATTCAGGTCTAACGCCAACTTCAACTACTCATCCAGTTTCAGCTCCAACTTCAGTTCCTCATTCAGCTCCAACTCTTATTTTAGTTGGTATACCGAATGGTTGAAGCCTAAATCAATTACAACAAGTGATCTTAAAGAAGTTATAAATTCATCATTAAAGCTAATATTACCATTCTACAACTCATTTCTTGTGTCATGATATCATCCAAGGATCCAGCCGCATTGTAAGTTGGGGGTGTTACACCTCGTATGGCACCATTGAATTCGGTGGAGCCCCTTGAGATGGCTTGAAGTTATTGCTGGAATTTAAGCAATTAAACACCTTATAATATGTATAATACACAGGGGTCCATGATATCAATTATACTCCTTTTGGGAAGGGAATGTCGGGACTTCAGTCATGTGCACGCGTCGATCACGGGCTAGTGATGGCTTGAACGAAAAACACCAAGCCAACTTGACATTCATTGGCCAAACTTGTGGCAAATAGGCCATGTTAGAGGTTAGCTTTAAGGCATTGAGATTGTAACTCCCCAAACTTGAGATAATTTATAAGGATCAAACATTACCCATGTCAACAAGAGCTCTTCCTTTTTCATGGTTCAAGTGAGGACAAAGAACCCAAAGTGAAGTGTGCTATGGAAAGAGTAGTATCAGAATGGGTGACCCCTTGGGAAGTCCTCGTGTTGGCATGGGCTGACGCTTCTAAGGCCTCGAGCCTTACAAATGGTATTCAAGCTGGTGTAAGGCCAACCTAGATTTGATCTCTGTATCAGGGTAAGTTTCAGCCAAAGCACACCCAAGAAATTAATGAAGAACCGAAGCTCAATCAAGGTGAAGATCATACTCTTTTGTTGAGTTCTGAAACTTAGAATTTTATATAACATAAACTCGGAAATTACACAGATAAGTGAACAAGAATGTGAGGATCAACACACCTCCCAAACTTGAACAAAATTCAGATTGCACAAGGATAAACCCACCTAATACAAAATGAAAGATCTCTTGATGAACACACAAGAGATGAAGTATTTTCTTGGAATCACTCCAAGGATGAAATTGCATGAGTTGAACTCAGTTTTTAGTTGATCAAAACATGCTTACGAAGTACCAAAAGGAGACCTTAACTAGAAGACACAAAAGGAGGGAACAAGGATGAGATAACTTGTCAAGAGTGTTTGGAATAGTGACATCTTTTACAAGGAAATCTTTAGTGTAGGATCGTGATTGTTAGATAATAACTTAAGGAACTCAGGATATGGATTCTAAGTTCCCTTCGCAGCGGAAATAAACAATCAAATAAATGACAAGTTCCTTATAGTGGAAACCTTTGATTGCCAACTAGCAATCCAGGATAAAAACCACTACCTTTCTTTTGAAAGGATTTCAAGGTCTACTTCTTGATTTCTTATCTCTTTGGGTTACAACTTATCCTAGGAACAAACATACAGTTTCTTTGCCTTACACACAGTTAGGCAATCCTAGATAACTTAACACAATCAATAATTAATCCAAGAAACAGACCTTCGCACCTAGGAACTATCACTTGCAGTCACAGGAACTTAGCACTCAGCTCTTCTCTTCCTTGACTGGTTGCTCTTGATCTCGGTTTGCTTTGATGATCTTGTTTGAAGGTTCACACTTGATATTTGCTAATGAGTGTGATTCGTATTTCAGTGCTTGAAGATAACTCTTGAGTTAGTCTTCCTTTTATAGAGGATTCTTCGCAGCTTAATCCTCTCTGGGTTCCCACAGATTGAGCTTGCCCTAGGATCAGTGATTCTCCTTGGTCCACGTTGTTCTTGGCATTTGCAAACAACCTAGGTAGCTCAGAATCTCTCTTGGTTGGTCAACTACCTCAGACGAGTCTTGCTATGTCGTTGTCCAAATGCTTTCGTCCGAGGTTGAACAAGCTGGGCGCTTGGGAACTGTCTTCTGGACAGTGACATCTCTATGTCCTGTCGCTTTCACCTTCTCTGTCCGAGGTTCAGTATTTTTGGGTATCTTGTTGTTTTGTTCTGGACATTGGCAGACCTTTGGAAGCTTCGGACAAGTCGTTTTCATCAACTTTTGTTCGAGGTTGTGTGTCCCCAGATTTCTCGGGAATCGCAATGTCGCATGCTACGTTACTGGGCACATCTGGGTTCCTTCTTCTGTCTTGTTCCTTTGGTTCTCTTTGTCCTATTTGGTTTTCTTGCCTTCTGTATATTCCTGTGGTTCCTTAAAACACATCTTTGAGATAAAATATTAGTATCATAATATTTGTCATCTTCAAAAGTAGAGAAACTGAGGAAAGGAACTCTCAGGGGAACTGAAGTTCCAGAGTTCCGTTTCCTAATAATTTCCCCCTTTTTGATGATGACAAATACAAGGAACCTGGCAACATAATAGGACTTTGAATTTCATGAGACCAGTTGAATTTGAGGGATTTACAACGTTATAAAATAATGAGAGAACATTCAATGGTTGCAAATTCCCCCTAAGCAGATGAACTAAGTTATTCAAGTTCCCCCTTAGAAGTAGAACGGATTCAGAGTTCCTAATAGTCCAGTAGTTTCCAAAGTTCAAGGTTCCTTATCCTTCTTCCCCCTTTTGACATCATCCAAAAGATCAGTGACAAGTTAAGAACGGGATATTCAAGTAAATACACAATTGCAGCAAACCCATAACAGAAACATAATGGAAACTTAAGGCAGAGACAAATTAATCATAGGAGCAAGACCAAAAGCAGTCATTAAAACTTAAAACTGATCATTGTTCATAGAAAGGGTCAGATAAGCCACAAAACAACACAAACTAACAACTTAACAACCACCGTCAAGGACCAACAACAAAATAACAAACGACGAGGGCAACAACAAAGGCAATCGTTAGGAAAGACGACATGGGGATAGAAGAGGGAAGAGGATTCTAGGGGAAACGACTAGAACGCTGTGAGGTTACAGCACTGGGAACCAGACCAAGCGTTCCTATGGCAGAGCAGCGGCCTCCTCTTCAGCATCTTTATCGACAGTTCCTACATTTTGGCCTGTGGCCTGATGAGCACCGATTGCATCTTTCCACTCCTTCTGAAGAACTTCTACCAGATCCACAATAGCAGAACTCATTCGTCCCAACTCTTTTACTTGATCACGGAGGGTGACCGGGATAGCAGTCGAGCCCACCATGATGGCCTTTTCAATACAATCCAGAGCAGAAAGGATCGCAGAGGAGTCTTGAGAGGGGTTGAGCTGTGGCTGGGAGCTTGAGGGGGCCTGAGAACTGGCTTTTTCTTTAGGCAGTTGAGCTTGAGCTTGAGAAGGGTTGGTCTGTTGTTCCTTAGTCTTCAACTTCCGAACAGTGGTGATGGTTAGACACTTGTTGTAGACTATCTCAGGCAATTCTTCGGGATACTGGTGAAGGTTAGAGAGAATTCTCTTGATGATATGAGGGAATGGTAAAGCATGGGATGAACAAAACTGCATATGAGCCAAGACAATCCGAGGGAGATCCAATTGAATACCAGAGAGCACCTTGTCCATAAAAATGGCGTCTGTGATGAGAACGTCGTTCCGGTGCTCCTGTCTGGGAACCAGATTGCGGGTGAGCCAGAAGTGTAATAGCTTGTTTGCGATGGAGAGATCCTTTGTCTCCAAAGATGGGGGGGAGGCACCGTCGTAGATTTTCTTGACCACTGCTCTCTTGGATTTGTAGCCCTTTCCCTTGGGCCACCTCTTTTTCTGAGGGAGAATGCCAAACCCAGACCTTGACTCAATCCCTAGAGCGGATGCTATGAGGTTGGAGGATAGAGAATAGTTGGTTCCCTTCCATATGAGAATAGCATCATTACAGGGACAGTTTTCTTTAGCGGGTATAAACTCGATAGACTGGTAAAACAGGCGGACGACCTCATCAGAAGCAAAGAAGGGCTCAATCAACATCTCGTCCCATCCTTGGTACTGCAGGAGGGAGTGGAACTCAGCAAGGGCTTCTCCAAACATATCCTCATCTTCTTCTTCCAGTTCTTGTGACCAGAACTCTTTGCCGATTATGAGGGGCTTGAGGATCTTCCTCTTAGAGAAGAGAGAGGAGACGTGACCCAGGGAGGAAGAGGCATAGACGGTTAGGGCTTTGGTTCTTTCGGAGGGTTTCTGCTCGTTGGATTGAGGATCATAGGGAACCAAGGCTTGGGAACTCCTTTTCTGTTGTTTTAGCCTGGTGGCAACAGAGGGACCAGGATTGGAAGGGGGTTTTTTGATTTTAGGCTTGCTGGTGAGGGCTCAGGGCTGGAAAACGTTTGGATAGACTTGTAAGGGGAGGAGTCATGAGAGTCACCTTCGGAGACGGATTTTGTAGCCGATTCCGAGGCCGGGGTAATGGCTATGGCTTTCTCCTCAACCTGTGATTTTGACGGCTTCTCAAGTTTCTCTTCAGGTTTCTCCGCTGTTGTCTCCACAGTTTTCTCTTCAGGTTGGGTTTTTGGAGAAGTGGTGGCAGAAATAGGCTTGGAGGAAGATGCTGCCTTCTTTTCGCGAAAGGCTTTGAGAAGGGCTGCCTCCTCTTCATCCAGGATAACATTAGGGTTTGGATTGGCCATTTTTGAGAAGTTAAGGATTTCTGTGTTTGAGAGAGAGAGAAGTGGAAGATCAGAGAGATGGCGAGTTGTGGGATTAGCTTGGAGCAACAGGGCAACTCTTAAAGGTGGTGAGGGCGGAAGGGACGTTGAGACAAATCTAGTCGTTGAGAAGATTGGGGAGAATCTGGAGCATTGAAGGCTCTTTGCAGCTTTTCCGAACGGCCAATACAAATTCAAAGCTTACCCATTCAGAGAAGAGGGAGGTCTGCCAACTGATAGGACGTGACTGACCTCTGCGATTTTGCCATAAATAGCTTTGGGGGAGAGCCAAAGTAGCCGTTGGAAGTATGCTTCATCCTGGTTCCTTTCTGGCGATATATTCAACGTGCTAGAAGGACAAATGGGAACCTTTGATGTGGGTTTAAACAATGGAACCAGAAAAATACGTTCCCATATAAGGAATCAGGGTAGGCCATTTATCGCATTGCACAATAATTCTCAGAGAGGGTTTAGGGATGGATCATAGAGAATTAAATTGAGCAATGAGGCAGGGGAAGGTCTTAGTACACAATCATCATTTCGGCTTGTAATGTTGGTTTAGAAATATGATCAGATTGTGACTTTTGGGCCATTCAAAGAAACTTGAACAATGAAGAAGTGGAAAGAATAATGAGGACCAAAAGGAGATGAGCCAGAAAAATTTATCTAAACCCTTTTTAAAGAGACCATTATGAAAAGTAGGGTTTGTAGCAAAAGATATAATACAAAGATATCAAGACTCAACAAGTTGACAATCTTAAACTAGACAATCAGGGGAATTGGAAAGGAACCTTTATACTAAAGTCACTACTAGGTTATAGGAATCATTCCTAGTTCCAATCTAAGGTTCTCGAAGGGAACTCTATTCAAGGCTTTGGTGAATATATCTGTAACCTGATCTTCAGTTCTACAAAATTTCATAATGATGTTTCCTTTCTCAACATGATCTCTAAGAAAATGATGTCTTATATCTATATGCTTGGTCCTAGTGTGATGCACATGATTCTTTGAAATGTTTATAACACTGGTGTTATCACAAAGAATAGTGAGAGGACCATAAGACATACCAAAATTCGCGAGTTGTTGCTTTAGCCAGAGAAGTTGGGAATAACAGGAGGCAGCCGCAATGTACTCGGATTCTATGGTGGAGAGGGAGACTGAGACTTGTTTCTTTGATCCCCATGACACAAGGCAAGGGCCTAGGAACTGTGCCATTCCAGAACTGCTCTTCCTATCCACCAAGTATCCAGCATAATCAGCATCAGTGAAGCCCATTAGCTCAAAGGGACACTCTTTGGGGTACCAAATGCAGAGAGAGTCAGTTCCCTTGAGATATCTAAGTATTCTCTTCACAGCAGCCAAGTGGGTTTCTCTTGGACAGGATTGGAACCTAGCACACAAGCCAACAGCAAAAACAATGTCTGGTCGACTAGCAGTTAGGTACATGAATGAGCCTATCATACCTCTATAGAGCTTCTCCTCCACTAGAGGACTCGAATGGTCCTTATCCAAATGGGCAATGGTGGATAAGGGAGTGGAGAGAGGCTTGCATGAATCCATTTTGAACTTCTTCAGTAGTTCCCTGACATACTTCTGTTGGTGAATTTGTATGCCATCTTTCTTTTGAGTGATTTGTAATTCGAGGAAGAAGGTGAGTTCCCCTATTAGGCTCATTTCAAATTCACTGCTCATCAAGTCTTTGAACTTATCTACAAGGGACAGGTTAGTGGAACAAAAAATGATATCATCAACATAAATTTGAACCACTAAGATGTTACCTTCTTCTTCTAGGATGAAGAGAGTCTTATCAATGACTCCACGCCTGTAGCCATTTGAGAGTAGGAACTGGGCAAGACGATCATACCAAGCTCTGGGAGCTTGCTTGAGGCCATAGAGTGCCTTGTCTAGAAAGTAGACATGATCTGGATGATCGTCGTCTTCAAAACCAGGTGGTTGCTTGACATAGACTTCTTCTTGAAGAATTCCATTGAGGAAGGCCGTCTTTACATCCATTTGGAACAACTTGAACCCTTTGTGAGATGCGAAGGCAATCAACAATCTTATTGCTTCGATCCTTGCCACTGGAGCATAAGTTTCATCATAGTCGATGCCTTCTTGTTGATTGTATCCTTGAGCAACGAGTCTAGCTTTGTTCCTTATCACAGCTCCTGTATCATCTAGCTTGTTTCTGAAAACCCATCTAGTTCCTATGATGTGTTTATCCTTGGGACAGGGAACTAGATGCCATACTTTGTTTCTTTCAAACTAATGAAGCTCTTCTTGCATAGCTTGGATCCAGTCCGCATCCTTCAGTGCCTCACCTATGTTATTTGGTTCCACAATAGATAGAAAGGCATTGAAGGCAAAGGAGGTTAGATGTTCGAACCTGACTGGAGGCTTGATGACTCTTCTTTCTCTATTAGGAGCTAGAACATTTGATGTGGAGACATTCTGAGTTGAGCATTCAACTTCCTGGTTGGGATCACCTTCTCCATTGAAGATCATGTTGGAAGATGAATCATTGAAGTCTCCACAGATGTTGTCGTCATGCTCCTGGTTCCCAGAGATGGATTGTTGTTCATTATCCATGGGAACTGGTGGAGGAGCCATTGGAGGGTTCCGAGCAGCAGGACAGGAACTGGGTGTAGTGACATCTTCATCTGGATCTTCTTGATATGACTTGGGAAACAGGTCTTCAAAGGAATTGGTGGTGTTCTGCACAATCTTTCCAAGTGATTTTTCATTAAAAATAACATGAACACTTTCTTCTACCTTTTTAGTCCTTTTGTTGAAGACTTTGTACGCCTTGCTACCCGAGGCGTATCCAATGAAGATTCCTTTATCACTTCTTGGGTCGAATTTGCCAAGATTGTCCTTCCCATTGTTGTGCACAAAGCACTTACATCCGAACACCCTCAGATGTGAGATGTTGGGAACTCTTCCTCTTAGGAGCTTATAGGGTGTCTTTTCTGTGATTGGGCGAAGCATGGATCGATTGATGATGTAGCAGGCTATGTTGATCGCCTTAGCCCAAAATGATTGAGAGAGTCCACTTGAGATCAGCATAGTCCGGGCCATGTCTTCCAAAGTTCTGTTCTTCCTCTCCACTACTCCATTCTGTTGAGGAGTGTATGGTGTAGAGAAATTGTGATCAATTCCATGCTCACTGCAAAAGGTTAGAAATTCTCCATTTTCGAATTCGGTACCATGGTCAGACCGAATAGCATTGAGTGAACAATCAAGAGATTTTTCTAACAAGGGAACCAGATCTTTAAAGCGGTCAATAACTTCACTCTTAGATTTAATAAAGATGGTCCAAGTAAAGCGAGAGAAGTAATCGACAAGAACAAAGATATACCTGTTCCCTCCTAGGCTCTGAACTGTCATGGGTCCACACAGATCCATGTGGATGAGTTCAAGAGGCCTTGAGGTGCTTACCATGTTTTTGGACTTGAAGGAACTATGAGCTTGTTTCCCTTTTACACAGTCAGAGCACAGTTCCTTAGATGTGCCACTTAGCTTTGGCAGCCCTCTGACTAGCTCCTTTGAGTGTAGCTTTTGAATCAGCTTGGTGCTAGCATGACCGAGGCGTTGATGCCACAAATCAGCTTGGTCATTCACAGTTGAGAGACAAAGTTTCTCCTTGGGAACAAATGATGGATCAATTATGTAGACATTGTTGAATCTTTTCCCTTTTAGGATGATTTGTCCCGAGGAGTCAAGGACTGAACATTCGTTTGATCTGAATCTAACTTCATTGTCTCCTTGATCACACAGATGTGACACACTTATTAGATCAAAACCAAGATTATCAACAATGTGAACTTTGTTTACCTGAATGTGGTCGTTGAGTTTCACAGTTCCTATTCCACATATTTTCCCTTTGCTTTTGTCTCCAAAGGATATGTTCCCTCCTTGGAGAGGTTGAAGATAGGTCATTTGATTTCTTCTTCCAGTCATATGGCATGAGCAACCACTGTCGATGTACCATAGTTGAGGTTGCCTCTCATCTTTCTACACATAAGGGAACTAAGATTTATGAACCCAGCGAAGCTTGGCTTTACTGGGGGGATTAGCATTGCGAGTTCGTGAATAACCAGGGAATTGGTTCCTTTCATGGTAATGAGTACTTTTCTCCTTTTCAAAGTTCCTTTTCTTAGCACAATCAGTGTTGTAATGAACATTCTTACCACAGTAGGTACAAAAACGATTGTAAACAACATGTCCATATTTTCCTTTTCCTGGCCTAAAAGGTTTTTCAGTTTTCCTTTTGTTAAAATCAACATTGTTTCTAACCTTGCTATGGGCCATGTCAATATATCTTTTGTGAGCAAAGGAATTGGTGAACCATTGGTTTTCAGGAACCATCTTTTCTTTTCCCTTAGGTTCCTTCTTAGGACTTTGAGAACTTTCATTTAGACGTATGGCAACCTCAGCCTTGTTCTCAAGAACCATGATCTTTTCTGATAGGAATTGATTCCTATCACGAGAAGTGGCAAGAGCAGTACTGAGGTTCTCATTCATCTCAACAAGTTCTCGCCTAGCCTTTTCATTTTCAGCATCATTGTTCCCTTTGTTGTTGACATATCCTATTCCATGACGTTGTCTCACAAAAACAGTTTGATTTATCATTTTTTCATTAATAGAATCAGTGAGAATGTCCAATCAATCAATTATGGATTGAAGCATGTCATTTCCAGGTAAGTTAGCATGCAAGGGAACTTTGACAGAATCTATGCTAGTTTCATCACAAGATTTGCAAGTTTTAAGGTGACTAGCATGCACATTCCTAATATCAATGAGTTTGGAGTGAGTTTCAGCTAGGTCTTTCTCAGTTTCATCAAGTTTCTTACTCCAAACAAAATTCTCAACAGTCAAGCAAGCAATTTCATCTTCACAATCATCAAGTTTCTGTTGAAGGGAACTGGTTTCCTTTCCTAGTTTCTGTATGATCTTAAGAAGTTGTTTCTTATCACAGTCAACTAGGGATTTTAAGAGATCGTCAGAAGTTACCTCAAGGTCTTCTGAGTCGCTTGAGTCTCCTTTTGCCATGAGACATCTCCCTCCAGAGAAGCCACTCAGATCCAGTTCCTCATCTAAGTTTTCTCCCTATGATGCTACAAGAGCCTTCTTTCTTTGAGGTCTTTCCTCTTCCTTGGACTCTTCTTTGTTGGGAAAGTTCTTAGCGTAGTGTCCCTTCTCCTTGCACTCGTAACAGGAGACTTCCTTGAGATCTCTTCTTGGTCCATTGTGAGAGGAACTGCCCTTTTGGAACCTTCCCTTCACAAATAATTTTTTGATGTTCTTTGTGAAGAGGGCTGTTAGTTCGTCCTCTTCTTCTTCAAGGTCTGAGTTCTCTTCCTCCATCTCGAGCCTAGAGAAGGCTTTGGAGATCTTGAGGCCAATTCCTTTCTCCAGTTTCTTGTCGGTATTGGCTTTGGTGTGCTCTCCTTCTTTAACCTCCAGTTTTCCTATGATTTATGTCAAGGGAAGGGATTGGATGCCTGGAGTGTTCTTCATGATTTCCTTCAGAAGGGTGAATTTGGAGTTGAGTCCATTGATGACCACTAGGGACTTGGAGACTTCATCAAGATCGACTCCCGCCGCTGTTAACTTTCCAATCAATCTGTTGAAGCGGGAGTAGTACTCTGAGATGGTCTCAGTTTCCATCATTTTGAAAGTGTGGTATTCTCCTTCCAAAGCAAACTTTCTGCTTTGCTTTAGTTCCTCACTTCCTTCATGCATCTCCTTGAGAGCTTTCCACATCTCTTTGGCCGTCTTGATTCCTATGACCTTGTCCATGTCATCTCTGTCCAATCCATTGAGGATGAACTGCCTGGCCTTGGCATTCTTCTCCATGATAACATAGTGTTCTTGGTGTATGCAAGGATCGGTGGACAACGGTGCAAGATCTTGCTCGCCAAAGGTACGCCGAGGGCTCACAAGGACTCGCCGAGAGGAATGGAGTGCGGCAATGGCTAGGGCAGTCCATGAAGGATGAGTTTGGTATGGATAGATAGAGTTCTTCTAGGCCAAGATATGACACACTCAGATTGGAAGAACAAGGAGATACTTTCGAGATCTAACACACTCGAATCAGCCTCACAAAGTCGATGTTACTCACGAATTTGAGAGGGTAGTTTTGGGGAGAGTTTGAAGCAACGTAACTTCCTTTTCTTGATGCTAAAAACTGAATACAATCTGATGTTTCTCAGCCTTAGATAGGCCTTCCGAAATTAGAAAGAAAATCAAGAAAGAAAATGCTAAAATTAGCCCATGATGTGGGGCACTACTCGGCCTAATAACTAGCTAAAATACTAAGGCTGCCAAGCCTTTGTTTTAGGGAAAGAAATAAAACAAACCACACATAATATGTTTAAGAATATCCCAAGCAAAATTAATTGCCACGTGAACCATCTTCAATCGGAATAACACCCATGTTCGAACTGGCTTGACTAAGGCATGTGATGATAGCTCCTCCACCTTGGTTCGGCTCTCCTAAGCTCAAGAGACCGTCCTTGAGCTGTTGGTGTAGGTGTCGAGCTCGGGCTCGAGTGATAGCTCCGGGTGGTGGATCCTCTTTAGGGCTGGCCGGTTCCTCTTCTTCCTTCAACTCCTCTTCATCACTTGAATCACTTTCTTGTCCATCATCTTGTGCTTGATCACCTTGATGTGTAGGTTCGAACACATCATCCTCCCTCGCTTGAAAGGGATTCGACCTCGAATCCAGTTCGTCAAGGTCCGAATCTCCTTCAACAATGTAAGGCATCAAGTCGGTGACATTGAATACATCATGGACGCCAAAGGTGGGAGGGAGATCGAGCTTGTAGGCGTTGTCATTGATGCGCTCAAGCACTTGAAATGGCCCATCTCCTCTCGGTTTGAGCTTGGAGTTGCGGAGTAATGGAAATCTGTCCTTCCTTAGGTGCAGCCACACAAGGTCGCCGGGTTCAAATATCACCTCCTTTCGGCCACGATCAGCTTGGCGCTTGTATTGGCACGTCCTCCTCTCCAATTGCAGCCTTGTATCCTCATGCATCTTCTTAATCCGGGCTGCCTCATCCGCACCTTCCTTGCTCTCCCTCTCCTTGATTGCATACGGCAATAACTCCAATGGTGTGGTGGGGTTACGGCCGTACACAACCTCAAATGGTGTCCTCTTGGTGGCGGTATGGACCGTCCTATTGTAGGCGAACTCAATGAATGATAAGCTATCTTCCCACCTGCGCAAGTTAGTCCTCAACATAGTACGAAGCAAAATACCAAGAGTACGATTAACTACCTCAGTTTGGCCATCCGTTTGAGGATGACAAGTAGTGGAGAAGAGAAGTTTAGTTCCAAGCTTTGCCCATAGAGTCTTCCAAAAGTAGCTTAGGAACTTCACATCTCGGTCCGACACAATAGACCTAGGAACTCCATGCAATCTCACAATATTGTCAAAGAAAAGGTTAGTAATATGAGAAGCATCATCAGTCTTATGGCATGCTTTGAAGTGTGCCATCTTGGAGAACCGATCTACCACTACAAAGATAGAGTCTCTCCCTCTCTTAGACCTTGGTAACCCTAAGACAAAGTCCATGGAAATGTCTTCCCAAGGCAGTTTAGGGATAGGTAAAGGAGAGTAGAGACCATGGGGCTGGGCCTTAGACTTAGCGCGCAAGCAAGTGGTGCAAGACGCACAATACTTCTCCACGGCACGCTGCATCTTAGGCCAATAGAAGTGCTCTCTTAGCACATGTAAGGTTTTAAGGACACCGAAATGTCCCATTAACCCGCCCCCATGCGCTTCTTGAACCAAAATGGTCCTAATTGAGCCTTTGGGAATACACAACTTATGGCCTTTAAACAAGAATCCCTCATGTAAGTAGAATTGATCTTTACTTCCATGGGACTTACATGTGTCAAATATATCACAAAAATCAGCATCATGCACATATAAGTCCTTAAGGAAGGAGAAACCAAGCAACTTAGCATCTAGTACAGCCATAAGAGTGTATCTCCTGGATAGGGCATCCGCCACTACATTGTCCTTTCCCTTTTTGTGTTTGATCACATAGGGGAAAGACTCAATGAACTCGACCCATTTAGCATGCCTCTTGTTAAGCTTGCTTTGACCCTTAAGATACTTCAAGGCCTCATGGTCCGAGTGTATGACAAATTCCTTGGGCAATAAGTAGTGTTGCCAAACCTCGAGAACACGTACCAATGCTAAAAGTTCCTTGTCATACGTGGGGTAATTTAATTCAGCCCCTCCAAGTTTCTCACTAAAATAGGCAATGGGTTTGCCTTCCTGCATAAGGACACCCCCAAGGCCTATTCCCGAAGCATCACATTCTATCTCAAAGGTTTTATCAAAGTTTGGCAAAGATAGAAGTGGTGCTTGGGTGAGCTTGGCCTTTAAGCTAGCAAAAGCCGCCTCTTGCCGTGACCCCCATACGAAGGCCACACCTTTCTTGGTCAATTCCGTGAGAGGCGCAGCAATAGTGCTAAAGTCTCTCACGAAACGGCGGTAGAAGCCAGCTAGGCCGAGAAAGCTTCGGACTTGAGTCATTGAGGTAGGTGTAGGCCACTCGGAAATGGCCTTAACCTTGTCCTCATCAACTCTTAAGCCCCCTTTGCACACCACAAATCCAAGAAATACCACGTGATCCGAATGAAAGTGGCACTTCTTGAAGTTGGCGTACAACTTCTCCCTTCGTAAGACTTCAAAAACCTGCCTAAGGTGGCCAATATGCTCTTGAAGATTGTGGCTATACACTAAGATGTCATCAAAGTATACAACCACAAAGTTTCCTAGAAATGGCCTTAGGACGTGGTTCATGAGTCTCATGAATGTGCTAGGGGCATTAGTGAGTCCAAAGGGCATTACCAACCATTCTTACAGCCCATATTTAGTTTTAAAGGCTGTTTTCCATTCATCGCCTTCTTTCATGCGAATCTGGTGGTAATCGCTCTTAAGATCCACTTTGGAGAAAATACTTGCCCCATGCAACTCGTCAAGCATGTCATCTAGTCTTGGGATAGGATGTCGATACTTGATGGTAATGTTGTTGATTGCTCGACAATCAACACACATCCTCCAAGTACCGTCCTTCTTTGGTACTAGAATGACCGGGACTCCACAAGGGCTAAGGCTCTCTCGAACATAGCCCTTGCTTAGCAAGTCTTGTACTTGACGTTGGAGTTCCTTTGTTTCCTCCGGGTTGGCCCTATATGCAGCCCTATTCGGTAGTGTTGCCCCCGGTATGAAGTCAATTTGATGCTCAATACCGCGTACCGGTGGCAACCCACTCGGCACATCCTCTTGAAAGAGCTCGAAAAACTCCATCATGAGACGTGCTAGGGGTGCAGGAAGTTCCCCAAGATCACTCAAGGCAAGCAACATGTCCTTGGGTACAAACAAGAAACACGGCTCTCCTTGTTTGATGGCAAGAGCAACTTCCTTTGGCTTGGCTAGCAAAAGGTGGTTAGTGGCGCCGCCCTTGGCCCCAATAGCCATCTTCTTACCCTTAGCTAGCTCGGCCTTTTGTTGGGCCCGTCGTTGTTCCCGAGCTACATGGTCAGCCATGATTTCATGAGGGGATAAAGGGTGAAGAGTAATGCGTTTTCCCTTCAAGTGAAAGGAGTACTCATTACTCACCCCTTGGTGTATGACGCCACGATCAAATTGCAAAGGCCTTCCCAAGAGAAGGTGACAAGCGGTCATGGGCAGGACGTCACACAAAACCTCATCTTCATAGCCACCTATGGCAAACTGAATCGTGGCTTGGTCCTTGACTTTAAGGGGTGTGTCGGAGTTTAACCAACAAAGAGTGTAGGGCTGGGGGTGAGGAGTAGTACTTAGGTTAAACCTAGATACTACTTCTTGGTCGATGATATTACAACACGACCCCCCATCGATTATCATACTACACACTTTCCCCTTAATGGTGAACCTAGTGTGAAAGATGGTCTCTCGTTGACTAGGCACACTCGGACCTTCCGAAGCAATTAAGACCTTCTTAGCCACAAAACAATCACCTTGGGCAGCAACAACGTGGAGCTCTTCCACTTCCTCCTCATTCTCAACAAGTTCTTCGTCACACTCATCCTCGGAGACATAGTCCCCTAGAGCGTTAAGTAGGACTTGCTTTCGTGAGGGGCAATCCTTGGCATAATGACCCCTTCCAAGACACTTAAAACACTTGATATCACTAGTTCGGGTCTCACCCTCCTTGCGTTGGGTTTGAACCGTACCAGGGACATCTCGCCTAGGGTGAGTCGTGGAGTCCCCCCTAGTAGGTCCTAGGTGTCTTGGTGTGGGTTGGACCCCCTTGGAGTTCTGCCAAGGTCGTGAGCTAGAAGCTAATGGATGCCTTGAAGGAAGTGCTTTATACATACGATTCGTATAATGAAGCACTTCTTCCATAGGTGTGCCACTAGGGAAGTGTTGTTTGCTCACTACAGCCTTAAGCTCGGGGTTGAGACGACTTATGAACTTAGAAATAAGATATCCTTCGGGAACCCTAAAACCAGACCTAAAGACCAAAGTCCTTAGCTCGGTATAGAATTCATCCGGGCTCTTATTCCCTTGCTCTAGTTGTTCTAACCTCTCATGAATGCGCTCGGCATAATCATTAGGCATAAATCTGTCCCTTAGTGCTTGTTTGAGGCCTTGCCAAGTCATGATTTGGGGGTGGCCGTGATAATCACGTTCCTCTTTGTCCCCAAGCCACCACTGATAGGCAATACCCTCAAACTTGATGGTAGCTATAGCTACTCGTTGAGCTTCCGAGTAGTTATAATACTGAAATATTTGTTCAGTTTTTTGCTCCCAATCAATATACACTTCGGGATCACAATTAAGACCGAAAGATTGTACCTCAAGCTTGATACCATGCGGCCTTTGTTCATAGGCAGGGCCGTGCTCCTCCTCATAGTAGCCGGTGCCTACGTTTGGCATGTATGCACCTCTCCCTCCTAAGCCACGCCCGCCTCCTCCTCGGCCTTGCGGCATCCTTCGTGGCTGCATCAAAGGCTCGTGGTACCTAGGATTGTCAAATTGAGCTAGCCTCGTCGGCTCCCTTTCCGGTATATAATCTGCAGGGTTAGTCCGAAAGGGCATACTAGTAGTACTAGGACCATGATAAGGAAGAGAGAAGTTAGAATCTGTACCATACTCTTCCCGGGTGGTAGTGACAAGTGATGTCGTAGGGTGGTGAAGACTAGGGCTCGGTAAACTTGCGGCCAAGGACATGGGCACCGCCAAGGAGCCCATCGGTGGAGCTCCATTGCCTCCTTGTTGTTGCTCACGCTGGTAGCTAGGAGCTGGACCGTAGGAGTTGCTCCACTTCTCGTCCATGGCTCTCATGAAAGCCGCTTGCTCCTCACGCATGGCTTGGAAGTGTTGCCGCGCGCGCTCGTCGGCCTCTTCCTTGGAGGCTTGGATGGCTCGTAATAGGGTCTCCATGTTGATGGCCTAACCATCCCTCCCTTCCTCTTGGCTGACTTGCTTATCCTTGGGGTCTCCCATTGTACCTTCACCAAGAAAACTCACACAACAGCCCATAAATACCACACAACACAATGGCCCCTAGGGCTAGTAAGGAGCTTATATCTACCAACAACTCCTTGCAAAGTTTCAAGTTTAAGCTCGGTAAAACAAGGCAAGGTAAGGCTTCCTATATGCAAAAATGACTCACAAGTATAAAACAAAGTGCACTACAACCTTGATGCAAGTCCTTAAGTTAGATGCAACCCCAAACAATCTCGTAAGTACTTATCCCCTATTACCACATACTATAGTTGAACAAGTAGAGATTACAATGAATTGCAGCTTACAATTATGAATCAAATACAAGTACGAGCACTTCTCAAGAACACTAAGAGAGTCACAATGTAACAAGGATGACCAACAATAGGCATTTGTCTCTTTTTTTTCTTTTTTTTTTAAAAATGGCCGACTTTTCCTTTCTGTTTTTTTTTTTTTGACTAACTAAGCTGTAAATGTTGTAACAAAATAAAATTAACAAAGTCTTGAGCAACCTATAGAGTCCGCACCTCAGAAATGTTCCTCCACTCGAAAGCTTAAATTGAATATAACTTAAGGTACTCTAGGTAGGTTGATTTAATGTGCCAAATGAAAAATAAAGACTCAATTGTCCTAAACTATATGCAACTAATATAGGGTCACGGCTAGGTTAATTAAAATGCACGGCAGCTTCTCTGAATTTTGAAATCAAAAGGGCAGCAACAAACTCAACAATACTCCTAGATTTAAGGCGTGTGGAGATCAGCCAAATCTACCCCCTAACTGCCGTCTTCAAGCTTGGTTTCAGCCTGGTTTTTGAGACGCCAACAACCCGAAAATGCAGAACAATACTCGACACAAGACAAGGACACAAAACGCAAGAAAAAACCTAAGACTCTAGACGCTACACAACTCGGAAATGCAAGACAATGCAGGGCACAAAATCAAGAGCTATAAACTACGAAAATTGCAAGAAATCAAAGGTAAATAAGAGCAAGAACTCACGTAGCTCTGATACCACATGGTGTATGCAAGGATCGGTGGACAACGGTGCAAGATCTTGCTCGCCAAAGGTACGCCGAGGGCTCACAAGGACTCGCCGAGAGGAATGGAGTGCGGCAATGGCTAGGGCAGTCCGTGAAGGATGAGTTTGGTATGGATAGATAGAGTTCTTCTAGGCCAAGATATGACACACTCAGATTGGAAGAACAAGGAGATACTTTCGAGATCTAACACACTCGAATCAGCCTCACAAAGTCGATGTTACTCACGAATTTGAGAGGGTAGTTTTGGGGAGAGTTTGAAGCAACGTAACTTCCTTTTCTTGATGCTAAAAACTGAATACAATCTGATGTTTCTCAGCCTTAGATAGGCCTTCCGAAATTAGAAAGAAAATCAAGAAAGAAAATGCTAAAATTAGCCCATGATGTGGGGCACTACTCGGCCTAATAACTAGCTAAAATACTAAGGCTGCCAAGCCTTTGTTTTAGGGAAAGAAATAAAACAAACCACACATAATATGTTTAAGAATATCCCAAGCAAAATTAATTGCCACGTGAACCATCTTCATCGGAATAACACCCATGTTCGAACCGGCTTGACTAAGGCATGTGATGATAGCTCCTCCACCTTGGTTCGGCTCTCCTAAGCTCAAGAGACCGTCCTTGAGCTGTTGGTGTAGGTGTCGAGCTCGGGCTCGAGTGATAGCTCTGGGTGGTGGATCCTCTTTAGGGCTGGCCGGTTCCTCTTCTTCCTTCAACTCCTCTTCATCACTTGAATCACTTTCTTGTCCATCATCTTGTGCTTGATCACCTTGATGTGTAGGCTCGAACACATCAGTTCTGGTTTCCAATCTTCTTCCTTCATGATGAGGTCGACATAGCCATCTCCATTTTCGACTATCCTCCAGCATTGGTAGTCGTTGGTCTTGATGTGGCTTTCCATGCACTTTTCCCACCATGTTTCTTCTCCTTTCTTTCAGAGATGTGGCTTGTTGGTGGAGATTCCGAGCTCAAACTTGCTTGGTTGAGACATGATCTGCTAACTTAACAAAGATCTAGAGCTTTTCCTGCTCTGATACCAATTGTAGGATCGTGATTGTTAGATAATAACTTAAGGAACTCAGAATATGGATTCTAAGTTCCCTTCGTAGCGGAAATAAACAATCAAACAAATGACAAGTTCCTTATAGTGGAAACCTTTGATTGCCAACTAGCAATCCAGGATAAAAATCTATGATTGCCAACTAGGATTTCAAGGTCTACTTCTTGATTTCTTATCTCTTTTGGTTACAACTTATCCTAGGAACAAACACACAGTTTCTTTGCCTTACACACAGTTAGGCAATCCTAGATAACTTAACACAATCAATAATTAATCCAAGAAACAGACCTTCGCACCTAGGAACTATCACTTACAGTCACAGGAACTTAGCACTCAGCTCTTCTCTTCCTTGACTGGTTCCTCTTGATCTCGGTTTGCTTTGATGATCTTGTTTGAAGGTTCACACTTGATATTTGCTAATGAGTGTGATTCGTATTTCAGTGCTTGAAGATAACTCTTGATGGTAGGGTTTCAACCTCTGACCATTCACCTTGAACACTGACTGCCCATCAGTATCATGTAACTCCACTGCGCCGTGGGAGAAGACGCGAGCAACAATATAGGGCCCAGCCCAACGGGATCGGAGTTTTCCCGATAAGGGACGAAGGCGAGACATAAATAGAAGGACTTTGTCTCCTGGTTTAAAATCCTTTCTCAGAATGTTCTTGTCGTGCCAGGCCTTTGTCTTCTCCTTGTACGTGACTGCGTTATCATAAGCTTCAAGTCGCAGCTCCTCTAATTCTTGAAGCTGTAACTTGCGAAATTCCCCAACTTCATCAATTCGCATGTTGCAAGTCTTTATAGCCCAAAATGCCTTGTGCTCAAGCTCCACTGGGAGGTGACAAGCTTTTCCAAACACCAGTCTATAGGGAGACATTCCAATGGGTGTTTTATAGGCAGTACGATAGGCATAGAGTGCATCATCAAGTCTCAAGCTCCAATCCTTTCTATTCGGGGCCACCGTCTTCTCAAGGATAGTTTTGATCTCTCTATTAGACACTTCAGCTTGCCCGTTGGTCTGTGGGTGGTAGGCCGTGGAAACTTTCTGCGTGACATGGTATTTCTTCAGGAGAGCGCTCACAGTCCTATTGCAGAAGTGAGTTCCCCTGTCACTTATCAGAGCCTTGGGAATTCCAAATCTAGAGAAAATGCGTTTCTTTAGGAAATCTGCCACCACTTTAGAGTCATCAGTCTTGGTGGCCTTCGCTTCCACCCACTTGGAAACGTAGTCCACCACAAGAAAAATATAGAAATTCCCAAAGGAGTTAGGAAATGGTCCCATAAAGTCAATGCCTCAAACATCAAAAATCTCGCAAAAGATTAATGATGATTGTGGCATCTCATTCCTCTGAGATATATTCCCAAATCTCTGGCATCGATCACAGGATCTACAGAAGGCGTTTGCATCATGAAAGATGTGTGGCCAGTAGAATCATGCTTCCAATACCTTTCTAGCATTTTTATTTGACCCAAAATGCCCCCCACATGCATGAGAATGACAAAAGACTAAGACAGATTGTACCTCATTATCCGGAATGCATCGACGAATTACCTGGTCAACGCAGTGTCTCCAAAGATAGGGGTCATCCCATACGTAGAATCGAGACTCACGCCAGATTTTGTCTTTCTGTGCCTTTGCAAGGTTCGAGGGGAATTCTGCTCGAACGAGGAAGTTCACGAGGTTAGCGTACCACGGTTTGAGTGTGCGGAGCCCGAGGAGTTCTTCTTCCGAATAAGGCTCATGAGACGACTCATGAGTGTTTCCGCGATTGCGGGTCTCGATCCGCGGTCCCAGAAATTGTTCGATCGACTTTAGATGATCACCTTGGTACCCAATAAATATTGTCTGAATTTTTCCAGGGAAAACACGACAGCTAATAATTCTTTCTCCGTAGTGGAGTAGTTTCGCTGCGCTCCATTGAGAGTCATAGAAGCATAATGAATCACATGAGACGCTTATGCTTCTTTTTGCCCAAGGACCGCACCTACAGCATAATTACTAGCATCGCACATAATCTCGAAGGGCTGAGACCAATCCGGTGCTTGAATAATCGGTGCACTAGTGAGGCGAGCTTTCAAATCATCAAATGCCTTTTTGCACTCCTCCTTAAACTCAAAATTCACTTCCTTCTTCAGCAGCTCGCATAGAGGTGATGAGATCTTTGAAAAGTCTTTAATAAACCGGCGGTAAAAACCTGCATGGCCTAAGAAAGAACGCACTTCACGCACATTAGTAGGATAAGGCAGAGACTGAATTACATCAATCTTTGCCTTATCGACCTCAATACCCCTAGCAGACACCATATGAACTAACACAATGCCTTGCTCAACCATGAAATGACACTTTTCAGAATTAAGAACCGAGTTGGTATCTACACATCTTTGAAACACAAGTGATAAGTGGTCTAAGCATGCATCAAAATTATCACCATGAACTGTGAAATCATCCAAAAACCTCAATGAATTGCTTTACATACTCAGAAAAAATGCTTACAATACACCTTTGGAATGTTTCGGTTGCGTTACACAACCCGAATGGCATCATGCGATATGAAAAAGTACCAAAAGGGCATGTAAATGTCGTTTTTTCTTGATCCTCCGGTGCTATGGCTATCTGAAAATACCCTGAGTATCCATCCAGGAAGCAGTAATAGGGGCGACCAGCCAGTCGCTCGAGCATTTGATCAATAAAGGGTAGAGGAAAGTGGTCTTTCCGAGTTACCGCATTCAGATTATGATAATCAATGCATACTCTATATCCGGATTGCACTCGGGTGGGGACCAGCTCTCCTTGTTGGTTCTCCACAACTGTGATTCCTCTCTTCTTTGGGACAACTTGTGTCGGGCTCATCCATTTACTGTCGGAGATGGGAAAGATCATTCCAGTCTACAGGAGTTTCAGCACCTCCTTTTTCAGCACCTCCATCATTGGTGGATTGAGTCTTCTCTGTGGCTATCTTGATGGCTTGGCATCGTCCTCCAGTAAAATTCTGTGCATGCAGGTAGAGGGACTGATTCCCTTTATGTCTGCAATGGTCCATCCCAATGTTGTCTTGTGTTCCTTAAGCACCGCCACCAATTTCTCCTCTTGATCCTTAGAAAGCTTGTTGGAGATAATGACCGGTAGTGTGTCCTCTTTTCCCAATAAAGCATACTTGAGGTGGTCCGGTAGTGGCTTGAGTTCAATCTCTGGTGCCTGCACAACAGAAGGTAAAAGCTTCTCGCTTGGCACTGTTAGTGGGATGGGGCCATTGCCCAAAGAACGGAAATGAGGTGTACCGTGTGCTAAGTGAGCCACCGTTTCCTGCAAGTCAGTGTCTAAAGCATAATACTCAGGTGGTTCTTCAACAACATTCTCAATAGCAGATTGTAACTTATCAGAACAAGTAGTATCAAAGTCATCTTGCACAATAGGATCAATCACATCAATAGCACACATAGAATGATCATCAATGGGGTGTTTCATAGCATCATATATGTTGTACTCTACCTTTTCCCCATCAAATTCCATAGTAAGGGTTCCACTACTTACATCAATCTTTGTCTGGGATGTTTTCATAAATGGCCTACCTAACAGTATAGGGGTTGCATTTTTATCGTGGTCCATATCCAGCACAAAGAAATCAGCAGGAAAAATCAAGTTATCAACCATCACTAGGACATCTTCAACTACCCCTTTCGGATAAACATTAGATCTATCAGCCAATTGGAGAACTATTCCTATTGCATGCAATGGTCCCAATTGTAAAGATTCATACAAGGAGTAAGGCAAAACATTTATAGATACACCAAGATCTAGCATAGCTTTTTCAAATTTAGTGTCACCTATCACACATGGAATGCTAAACATGCTTGGGTCACCACACTTCTTAGGCATACGCCTTTGAAAAACAGCAGAGACTTGTTCACTTACCTGAACTTTTTGCTTCCCTTTCAATTTCTGATTCCTCTTGATCGTGCATAGCTCCTTAAGAAATTTTGCGTATCGAGGAATACTCTTGACAAGTTTAAGTAAGGGGATGTTTACCTCACATTTGCTGAAGGTCTCGAAGAGTTCCTTGTCATTCTCCGGTCTTCTCGTGTCCATTAACGCTTCAGGGAATGGCGCGGGTGGCTTCGTCGAGCCGAGTGGTGGAAAATTTGGCCTAACATAGTCATCCACGTAAGGGGCAGGTGATCCGCAGTCGCGGAGTGGCGCCCACGGTCGCGGATTTGCGTTAGAGTCTTCAGACGCGTCAGGAGATAATCCGCGGTCACGGATTTCATTCCGCGGTCGCGAATTTCATTCTGTGGTCACGGAAATCTCTCAACCTGATGCTCATTTGTGGGCATTTTTCTGCGGTCGCGGATTTCATTCCGCGGTCGCGAAATTTCTTCGGAAAAAAAACCGCCTTCAGATGTTACCCCGCGGTCACAGATTTCCAGGTTTGGCCGCGGAATCTCTTCTGTGGCGTCTTTTTCTACTGTAACTCCGTTTCCAGCCATATTCTCTTTCACATGATCACCTTCCTCTGTCAGGGGTGTGCTTCCCAACTGTATACCACTCCTTAGTGTCATCGCATAGACAGTCTCTCGTGGGTTCCCTACCGTAGGACATGGTAGTTGTCCGGACTCTAACTTGCTCAACACTTGAGCGACTCGTCCAAACTGATTTTGTAAGTTCTGAACATCAGACTTCGTCTCGTGTTGTTGTTGGATCACTGCGAGAATTTGTGACTCCATCGAAGTCATCTGGTTAGTCAGGGTTGCCATACCATGCGCGAG
The DNA here is from genome assembly GCA_027886185.1 of Rheum nobile. NCBI lineage: Eukaryota > Viridiplantae > Streptophyta > Magnoliopsida > Caryophyllales > Polygonaceae > Rheum > Rheum nobile. Next base: position 16,647 of record WOAB01000764.1, on the reverse strand, counting down.
ACTTTCGAGCTTGACATCATTGGGCGTGGGCAAGCTTGTGTTTTGGCCTTGGAATCTATGCGCATATGGTTGCCCATACTGTTGCTGATTTCCATACGGATTGAACTGTTGTTGGTATGGATTGAACTCCTAGTTGTCATGGCCATAGGGAGGGTATTGCTGATTCCCGTATCTCGGGTTATTGTGAGATTAAAATAATCAAAATTTGATAGAACCCTTCCCTATATTGACAGTGATACGCAATATAGGCAACGAGGAGGGAACCTATCAGCAATACCCTATCAACCACCACAAATATGGAATCCCTCCCCTTCTTAGAAGTTGGCAACCCGGTTATGAAGTCCATGGAAATATCCTCCCAAGGGGCCAATGGAATGGGTAATGGAGTGTAAAGGCCATGGGGTTGGGTCCTAGAGTTGGCATGATGGCAAGTAATGCAAGCCTTGCAAAACATGGAAACATGATGGGCCATTTTGGGCCAAAAGAAGTGCTCTCTAAGGGCTGCGAGTGTCTTGGCCACACCAAAGTGACCACGACCCTCGTGGGATTCCTTAATCAAAAGGTGCCTAATTGAAGAACTAGGGATGCACAACTTTCCGGCTCGGTATAGGTAACCCTCATCCAAGAAATAACTCTCAAACTCGCCCCGAAGGGAACATTCCTCAACAATGTGGCTAAAGAAGGGGTCTTGAGCATATAATGATTTAAGCATAGAAAAACCCAAAACTTTAGCATCAAGATGAGCAGGAAGAAGATACCTTTGGGAAAGAGCATCGGCCACCACATTGTCTTGGCCCTTCTTGTGCTTCACCACATAGGAAACAGTCTCCATGAACTCCACCCATCTAGCATGCCTCCGACCAAGGTGAGCTTGGCTCTTCAAGTAAGCAAGGGCCTTGTGATCCGAGTGTATGATGAACTCCTTTGGCCACAAATAATGTTGCCAAGTCTTGAACACCCGGATCAAGGCGTAGAGTTCCTTCTCGTAGGTGGGGTAGTTAAGTGCCGCCCCCGAAAGTTTCTCACTAAAGTAGGCGATGGGGCGGCGGTCTTGGAGAAGCACTCCTCCTATGTCAATGTTAGAGGCATCACATTCCACTTCAAAGACATTGGAGAAGTCGGGAAGTTGGAGAAGCGGAGCATGGCACAATCGATCCTTGAGCAAGTTGAAGGCGGCTTCGTGCTTGTCTTGCCAATCAACCTCGACACCCTTCTTGGTAAACTCATGCAATGGGGCTGCGATGGTACTAAAGTCACTGATCAGCTCTACTTTGTAGTGCTTATCTAGGAGTTGTTACCGGTGTTTAGGGTACCATTTATAGGGATTTAGAGCACAACTGTGGAATATGGAGTTGGAGAGAAGAAGTGTAGATTTGGTGGTTTGGAGGAGCTAATTGAAGACATCCAGAAGACAAGGAGTAGACCACCTGAGGAGACGAGGAAGAGTAGAGGACAAAGCCACACAAATGAAAGAGAGAAGGGCTACCGCGGCCAACCGCGAGCAAGAGAAATGCCACTTCCGCGATCGCGGAAGTTCTGCCGCGCCCGCGGAATATTCGGAGCTGGAAGTCGAGAGCAAACAATCAATTTCCGTGACCGCGGAATTTGGTGCCGCGGCCGCGGAAGCACACGGGAGGCGAGCCGCTGAGATTTCCGATGTTTTTGTTATTTTTCCTTTTTCGATTATTTTCGTTTATTTTATTTCGAACCTATTATTATTATTTCCTTTTAGATGAGGTTTGTGATCTTGGGCTTTAGGTTAAGTTTATTTAACCTAAATTCCACAGCCTCCATTCATCATCAATATTCATCATCATCGTTACATTCAGTTTTCCATTCAGTATTGTTTTTCCTTCGAAGACTATGAGGAGCTAAGCACCTTTGCTTAGTCCGACAATTGAAGCTTTTCGTATGATTTGATTGTGAGGTTAATTCTCTATTTCCTATTTCCTTTGGGTTATATCTTTTCTCTTGAGCATATTCTTATTGATTGTTATTGATTTGACTAGATTGATCACCTAGTTGATATTAGTAATTGTCTATTTCTAGGGTTTGGATATTTCAGGTTGAGATTCCTTATCTATAGTAGCATCCATGATATTCTAGGACTGGTAGGACTAGTTTATTATGAAAGAGATTTGATTATATGTTAAATACTACGGGTTATGGTGTTGCATGTATCCTGGTTAATTCCTATGCTTCTTGCTGCTATTAAATTAAATCATGAAGGTTGGTAGGGATTGTTTGATAGTTAGGGTTATTAGGACTGGTTGGACTATTAACTAATTCAGAATAGGGACAGGAATAATCAAAGGAAAGGAATAGAGATAACCTAGGATCAATCTATCATATGAAAAGTGGATATTTGTTTGGCTAAGTATTTTCCCTTTAATTGATTACAAACTCTTTGCTTTTGTTTATTTGTTTTCCAAGAAATCAACTAAATCCCCCCTTGTTACTTTGCATGCAATCAACATAAAGATTAATAACTCCTCCCTGTGGGATTCGACCCTTGATTGCCCAGACTACTTGTTTAGGTTTGTTTAGGATTATTTTGACTAGGTTAACACGACTAAAACCTGCCAGTCAAATTGGCGCCGTTGCCGGGGAAGCAAGTTTTGTTTTTCTTTGTGTGTTTGTGTGCAAATTTTTGGTGTGGACCTATCTTACAGTCCACACTCGTTCTATTGATTTTCTTCCCTTTTTGATTTTTTGATACAGAGATGGAGAGATTTCCGCAATTCGGGCAAGAACCGAAACATGAGCCATTCTCCTACGCATTTTCTCCAGAGAGGGAATATTACCCAACTTCCAATGCAACAAGTCCAGTTAAGCCCTGCAGAATCTGTCATGATTCGCTGCACCCCACTGACGAGTGCCCAAGACTTCCTGAATATGCAGCTGCTGTAGACGCTACAAGAGGTTTTGATCCGCCAAGGCCAAGATATGCCCCACACTCAAACACCTACAACCCATGGTGGAGGGATCGCCCCGATTCGAGTTATGGGGACCATCAATACCCTCCATATAGCCATGACTACCAGGAGTCTTACCCGGGGCCACAAGATTTCTATCAACAGAGCGCCCCGCAACAGTACGGCCAGCCATATGCGCATAGATTCCAAGGTCAAAATGCAAGCTCGCCTATGCCCGATGCTGACATACTCAACACTATCATGCAGAGTATAGCGACCATGGCTAGCACTGTAACCTCGATGGGGGCAAAAATTGAAACAGTGGTCCAACATCAGTACGAGACAAATTCTAGTATTCAGACCTTGGAGAATCAGTTTGGACAAGTCGTCGCTCAAGTGTTAAGCAAGTTGGAGGCCAGGGAGTCTAGGCAAATACCATCTCAAATGGTGGTGATCCAAAGGGAGAGCGTATGTGCCATGACGCTAAGGAGCGAAGCTGAGGTGGAGGCCAAGCGAGCCAGAGAGAAAGACGTTCGCAACCACGAGGAAGAAGGCCGCGACCACGGCGTGACTACTGGCGAGAAGGATGAAATCGACGCAAATCCGCGACCGCAGCAGGAGATCCGAGACCGCGGAAAAAGTACGGACGAAAAGGAGGAGCAGGTCGAGCATTTTCCGCGACCGCGGCAGGAGATCCGCGACCGCGGAAAAGGGGCTGAAGAAGGCGATCAGGTCAACAATTTTCCGCGATCGCGGCCACCAATCCGCGACCGCGGAAATACCCCAGAAGCATCCTCTCCCCTCGAAGCTGCATACGACGCATATGTGTGCCCCTACTTCCCTCCGCTCGGATCAGTAAAGCCTCTCGTACCCTTCCCTGAAGCTCTGAAGGACACCAGAAAGGTGGAGAACGACAAGGATCTATTTGACACCTTCAGTAACTGCGAGGCAAACATTCCATTGCTCAAACTGACAAACAGCATCCCTCGCTGCAAGTAATTTTTAAAGGCGCTATGCCAGATCAAGGAAAAGAAAAAGGGAAAGCACAAGAAGGAAATTGTGATTCAGAGGGTAAATTTCTCTACGCTGGATACAGGACAGGATAAGCCAACAGCCCTTGAGATGTTGGGTAGGCCATTTCTGAAGATGGCAAGTACACTCATTGATATGAACAACGGTCTACCCACCAAGAAGTGCAGGAGATTGGGGGTCAAGCTCAACATAGAGCATACAAAGAGGCACCCCCCTGATCCAGATCCCAGGTGTTCAGTTGCTATGAGCAACCCAAGTTGAGAGGGAGAATACCATGTCGAGCCACGACGTTAACTAAGGCACTATCCGGGAGGCAACCCGAGGTATGTATTTCTTTCCCTGTCTTTCCATTCCTTGCTTTTATTTGCTTATGTGTTCGTTGTTTTTGCTGTTTTTGTTTTTGTTTTGTTTTGAACTAACTTGCAGGAAGGAGACCCGAACCATATTAAAGACGATGTGAACCACCAATGTAAGTACTCCTAGTTCCCTACACTCGAAAAAAAAAACCGAAAAAACCTTAAACGGAGTTTAAAAAAAAAAGTTTTACCGAAGGCCAGCTGTCCAGAGTTCCCAATGAAGAAGGTGCGCATCATGTTGTCACGGAGGAGACATTAGCCCCACATTTGTATTTGACAACGATGATGGCCCTATAATTGACAGCTGAGGAGGAGGAACACTAGAGCCCACACCACGATCATACTCGGGCTCTACCATGTGTTCGTTGAAGGCCGTGCAATCCCGACTTACTTGCTATACCACTATTCACCAAAGTGGGTTCCTTTTGGTTGCACGGTAGGAGAAAATTTAGGAGTTGATCGTGAAGATGCCCGCACAACACCAGAGACATGAGCTTTATTGAGTTACCGCCAGCAACAACTTCAGTATCCAAGCCAACTCAACGACGTTTGTGAGTTATTTCTTTCCCTTCCCTGTGCTTCAATTTTTTTGTCTTTCATTACATTGAGGACAATGCAATGTTTAAGCATGGGGGAGAGTTTTATACTTGCTATGTCGTTGAGGAGAAAAGAAAATAAAGAAAAAGCCAAAAATTTGAAAAAAGGCAAAAGAAAAATCCTCGGATAAGTCGAAAACCCGAAAGGGCGGCTTATGCAATAAGCAGGTGGCTTGGACCAGCATTAGGCTGGGGTAATAATTGGTCAAGAGTGATGTGAGTTTATGTGAGCCCATCTATTGAAAAATGAAATGAGTGGCTTAGTGAAAACCCGAAAGGGCGCCTTGACAAAATGAGTGAAAAGAAGAAGAGTGATTATTAGGAATCATCATTTTTCCGGCGTGGTGACATAAGAAGAGGTGATATAAGGAGGTTTCGGGTAGGTCACTCTGGAGGTATAAGGAGATAGATGGGAGACTAGGATTAGTTTATATTTCACTCTATGGTGTTCGGGATAAGCTTGGGGAAAGTACTCTGCGTTCCTTTTAGCTTGGTGTTGAGTTATGTGTTATTGTATGTTGTGTTGTGCTTATTGTATTGGTGCCTGGAGTTTATTATTAGGTGAAATTCTTAGAGGAGATGATTTGTCTATGCTTCCTGACACCTTGGGGATTTGATTGAAGGAGTAGGTTTCTTTTAGCTTACTCGAGGACGAGCAAGGTTTAAGCATGAGGGAGTTTGATCAACTCTACTTTGTAGTGCTTATCTAGGAGTTGTTACCGGTGTTTAGGGTACCATTTGTAGGGATTTAGAGCACAACTGTGGAATATGGAGTTGGAGAGAAGAAGTGTGGATTTGGTGGTTTGGAGGAGCTAATTGAAGACACCCAGAAGACGAGGAGTAGACCACCTGATGAGACGAGGAAGAGTAGAGGACGAAGCCACAAAAATGAAGGAGAGAAGGGCTACCGCGGCCAACCGCGAGCAAGAGGAATGCCACTTCCACGATCGCAGAATATTCGAAGCTGGAAGTCGAGAGCAAACAATCAATTTCCGCGATGGCGGAATTTGGTGCCGCGGCCACAGAAGCACACGGGGGGCGAGCTGTTGAGATTTTCGACGTTTTTGTTATTTTTCCTTTTTCAATTATTTTCGTTTATTTTATTTCGAACCTATTATTATTATTTCCTTTTAGATGAGGTTTGTGATCTTGGGCTTTAGGTTAAGTTTATTTAACCTAAATTCCACAGCCTCCATTCATCATCGATATTCATCATCATCGTTACATTCAGTTTTCCATTCGGTATTGTTTTTCCTTCGAAGACTATGAGGAGCTATGCACCTTTGCTTAGTCCGACAATTGAAGCTTTTCGTATAATTTGATTGTGAGGTTAATTCTCTATTTCCTATTTCCTTTGGGTTATATCTTTTCTCTTGAGCATATTCTTATTGATTGTTATTGATTTGACTAGATTGATCACCTAGTTGATATTAGTAATTGTCTATTGCTAGAGTTTGGATATTTCGGGTTGAGATTCCTTATCTATAGTAGCATCCATGATATTCTAGGACTGGTAGGACTAGTTTATTATGAAAGAGATTTGATTATATGTTAAATACTGTGGGTTGTGGTGTTGCATGTATCCTGATTAATTCCTATGCTTCTTGCTGCTATTAAATTAAATCCTCAAGGTTGGTAGGGATTGTTTGATAGTTAGGGTTATTAGGACTGATTGGACTATTAACTAATTCAGAATAGGGACAGGAATAATCAAAGGAAAGGAATAGAGATAACCTAGGATCGATCTATCATATGAAAAGTGGATATTTGTTTGGCTAAGTGTTTTCCCATTAATTGATTACAAACTCTTTGCTTTTGTTTATTTGTTTACTTGTTTTCCAAGAAATCAACTAAATCCCCCCTTGTTACTTTGCATGCAATCAACATAAAGATTAATAACTCCTCCCTATGGGATTCGACCCTTGCGTGCCCAGACTACTTGTTTAGGTTTGTTTAGGATTATTTTGACCAGGTTAACACGACTAAAACCTGCCTCAGTCACGAACAAAACGCCTATAGAACCCGGCAAGACCAAGGAATGATCTCACCATGGTTGCGGTCGTGGAGCGTGGCCATTCCATGATTGCCCGGACTTTCTCCTCATCAACACGCAACCCCTCCTTGCCCACCACATAGCCGAGGAAGGTGGTCGAGGGGGCACAAAAGGTGCACTTAGCAAGGTTACAGCTTTTCCTTGTAGAGGCACTCAAAAATAGCCCGCAAATGCGTCGTGTGATCTTCCAAGGACTTGCTATAGATGAGGATGTCATCAAAGTAGACTACCACGAACTTGCCCAAGTAGGCCCTCAAGACATGGTTCATGAGGCGCATGAAGGTGCTAGGGGCGTTGGAGAGCCCAAATGGCATGACAAACCATTCATATAAGCCATACTTAGTCTTGAAAGCGGTCTTCCACTCATCACCTTCTCTCATGCGGATTTGATGATATCCACTCTTGAGATCCACCTTAGAGAAGAAGATGGCACCATGAAGCTCATCAAGCATATCATCCAACCTCGGACTGGGGTGTCAGTACTTGATGGTGATTTGGTTGATGGCCCGACAATCCACACACATTCGCCATGAGCCATCCTTCTTGGGCACAAGTAGCACCGGGACCGCGCATGGACTAAGGCTCTCTCGGACATGGCCCTTGTCCATGAGCGCTTGGACTTGCTTTTGGAGCTCGGCGGTCTCCTCGGGGCTAGCTCGGTAGGCCGCGCGGTTGGGAAGGGATGCGCCAAGGCCTACCTAGCAAAAGGTGAGTGGCATCCATAGAAATAGCATCACAAATAATTTTATCAACATAGTGCCCAATAGAGAAAGTGATGTGGCATTAGGGCTGAGCACGGGCCTAAACCCGACCCGAACCGACCCGAACCCGAAAAGCCCGAAACCCCAAAAAAATGGGACCGAAGACCGAACCGAATGTCCGGGTTCGGTTCGGGCTGAAACAACATTCGTACATAAAAACACACTAAAACCGAACCCGAACCGAACCCGAACCGAACCTGAAATCCTACAATATTCGGCCCGAAACCCGAACCGAAGTCATATGGGTTCGGGTTCGGTTTGGGTTTTTCGGTTCGGGCTTCGGTTTTCTCGGCCCGTGCTCAGCCCTATGTGGCATTGCCTGGATACCACATCACCTTTACCTTCGGAAAGCCATTGAAGGCTATATGGTTGAGGGTGGGGAGTGGTGTTGAGATTGAAGTGCTTGACCACTCTCTCGTTGACAATGTTGGCACAAGAGCCTCCATCAATGATCACGCTCAAGGAGGCGGAGCCCTGAGACACCTCGTATGGAAGAGGTTCACCCTTTGATCTCGGATGTCAACCTCCCTTGCCAAAAGAACTCGGCGGGCCACGAGGCCAGCAGTGTCCTGGCGCCATGCTCCAAAGGTGCACAATCAAATTCTTCGTAGGGCGCCCTCCTTGGTAGCCACAACGTCTTCCTCCTCCGGGCCCTCATCATCATCCTCGAAGGACTCGTATCCTCCTTGGGAAGTGAACAAGATGCGCTTGTTGTTCGGGCAATCTCGTTGAAGATGGCCACGGCCACCGCACTTGAAACAAGCCCAGTCACTTGAGCGCTCGGTGGAGGGGCCGAGGGGGGCGCGCGGCTGCAGTGGGGCCATGAGGTAGGGCGGCTAGGCGTGCGGCACTGGATGCGGCGGCAGTCGCCTCGACGGGGCTGGCACGGGGCGGCGCGGCTGGACGGGCGGCCAATGGAGGGCCACTTGAGGAGCTAGGAGAGAACGGGGCCCTAGGCACTTGGGTGCATGCCTATGCGGCTTGCCTCTTCCTTTGGAATTGTGTGTGGATCTCCATGGCGGTATGGGTAAGAGTATTGATGTCCCGGATGGGGAGCAAGATCAAGGGCTCCCGGATCTCAATGTCAAGGCCGCGGAGGAACATGGCCCGGAGAGAAGCGGGGGTGGTAGACATGCCGGCCTTGTGGATGAGCTCTTCAAGCTCAGCAAAGAACTCAAGTGGTGTGCGGGAGCCTTGGCGGGCAAGGGAAATTTGAAGGCGCATGTGCTCAAGGTAATCCCCGGGACATACCGCTTGGTCATGACATGAACAAGTTGATTCCAAAACTCAAGTGGAGGCAACCCGTGCCTCTCCCTCTTGGTGGTGAACCAGAACCACCATGCACAGGCAAGGCCAGTGAATTGCATAGTGGAAATCTCCACCCTCTCATAGTCTTCATAATGGCAATGGTTGAGAGCATACTCCGTTGCTTGCTTCCAATCAAGAAATTTTGCCGCATCATATTCGCCTTCAAAGGGCTCAATCTTGACCTTGATCTCCCGGCGTTGGCCATAGTGTTGTGGAGCCTCCATGGGGCCACGCCGCTCAAAGTGTTGGCGAGCGGGGTGCCCATGGCCGCGACGAACCGGCTGCGGTGGAGGCAACCAATGTGGATCTCGCCGATCAAGGGTGTGGCCTCGGACACGGGCCGGCTCCGGCGCGTGGAAATCAGCCAAAGGGTCCTCATCCACATGTTCATGGAAGACCTCCTCAAGATCATTAAACGCCTCACGATCTCCATAGGCATCGTCATCCTCATCAAAAGCCTCAAGGCTTCCATAGCCATAGCGAGGATTAGGAGCCTCATTGCCGGTGACGGTGGCCCGGACGGGGCGCGAGGAGGCGACACCGGGCCAGGCGGGCAGTGGGGCGGTGGCGATGCCAGCCCGGCAGCGGCCGGGCATCGTGGTGGCCGCCGACTTCATGGTGCTCCGGAGGGTGATCTTAGTAAGAGGGCTCCCGGGGTGGACCCAAACTTGCGGCCAAGGCGCATGCCTCGGATGTCGGGGACGGGTACATGGGGTCCTTGCCCCGGTCACATGCGAGGGATCATAGTGCACATCCACGGGGTTGTGGGAGGGCACGCCGGTGAGGATGGGTGTGGGCAGCGGCGGTGCGAGAGGCGGTGTGGCCGTGGGGAAGGCCGTGGAGAGGCTTGCCATTTGCTGCGTGACGGCGGCCATGCGCGGCTGCAAGGCGCTCATTGTCTTGGCGAACGCGAGCCAACTCGGCCATGAGGGCATGGTTGGTGGCGTCACTGTTTTGGGCACGCCGAGCGGAAGCCTCCACTAAGAGCCTCTCCTCGGCTAGCCGAGCCTCAAAGGAGCCGGGGGAGATGGTGGGGGAGGAGCTTCGAGGACTCCGGTTGCCGGCCTCCAATGGTCTTCCATATGGGTGTCACATACAAGGACACAAGGCAAACGAAGTAACAAGTTCCCAAGCACTAAGTAAAGTCAATCAAGTAAGGAAGAAAAAAAGAATAAGGCCAAGGCAATCACAAGTATCACAAAGTAGGCTCAAGCAAGGGAAATGGGAGGCTAAGGTCGTGTGACTTGAGTACAAGGGGCGGGCCAAAGCACTTCCAAGCAAAGCCAATTGGAATGACTTAGACTAGATGAGTGAATGCCGAAAAAGACTATGGATGACAAGTCTAGAGAAGAGCCCAATTTGGCTACCCTATGGACCCAAGGAGAGGTGAGATGTGGTGACAAGCAACATAGAGGAAAATGGAGAGATGGCTTAGTGGCCCATGGTGCCTAGTGAGGGTGAGAGAGCCCACCAAAGAATGTGGCCCAACCGAACAAGGAAAAGTTTGAGTGGACCTTGTCTTGATAATTTTTTTTTTTTAATTCCGACTTTCTGTTTTTTTTTTGTATTGTTGGGCCTTTTGCCTTTTCTTGGCCTCTTGTTTTTGAATGAGGCTTTTTCTAACAATGGAAGAGCAAGGTCGAAATAGAAGTCATGTGAGTGGAGAGGAAGTGGGGCCACACGAAGACCTTTGAATAACACATAGGCCGGCACCAAGGGTGTTTGAAGACAATGTCCCATTTTGGTGTGTGGGACAAAGAGGACAAGAGGGAAATGAGTTTGTGAACTTGCCACTAAGATCCCCCTCTTTTTGATGAGTGCCTAGCACCCATCGATAAGGGCATTCAAGGCCCGGTGACTAGGGCCTAAGCCCGAGCTATGGCCCAAGCCATCAATGGCCTAGTCCACCGAGCCATCACAAGTCCGAGCCAAGGCGAACCTTCCGACCTTGGGCCAAGATCACTATTGTGCCTCACCTCGGACTAGCCATGGCGACGATGCCTCCATGCCACGACAATCAAGCCCCGTGGCTTCGACTCTAAGGCATCAAGGCGCGCGCCATCCCCCAAGCCTATGGCTTCTATCCCCTTGTTAGTTATTTAAGTTTCATTTCCTTTTGAGGATGTGTGGACCCATTGTGGAATGGCTCCTAATCCACTTTTAGACCCTAGACTATTAAACCTTGTAATGCCTTCATTTTCTAACTAGTGAAGAATATAGAAGTGGCATAGCCTAAGGTTGAGTTTACCTCCCTCTAGGCCGCCACTTATTTCTAGCACTCCAAGCTTCCAAATCTCTTTCATCTTCTTTCTTCAATTCTCATCTCCTCACAAAGTAAACTCGCTCATTACCTTGGATCTAAATCTGACCAAGCCAAGGAACCTCTAAGAGAGGTTCCTTGGTCGTGAACCCAGGGACCGCCGACAGCCCCTCGAACCCTTCATTGTTCCTCTCGGCCGTGGCCCTCTCACAAGCTCCATTGAAGGTCTAGCAAGCTTAGGAAGGAGAAGGAAGCAAGCTTTGGACACGATCTAGCCCTCCTAGAGACCAAAGGTTCCCTTGGTGGCCTTGATTCTCATCAATTGGTATCAAGAGCCATTGTCCAAGCTAAGTGTTTCTTTCTCTCTCAAATTCAGTTTTTAGAGCTACTTTCCTAGCTTGGATGAGATTTATTGTTGTTTCCATGGTAAACATGCTATAGGCTTAGATTCTCCCTTACTAGCTTGAACTTTCCCTTGTTTCTTCATGTTGGATTTCGGTTGCCATGCTCAGTTTTTGCTTGCTAGTATGATTTTTCTTGTTGTTTGCATGATGAATGTGTGTTTATTTTAGTGCCTTGCTTTACCTCCCAAAAACAGCCCCAAAAACGCAAAAAATCACTTTTCGGCGACTTCCACCACCTCCGGCCGCCGGACCACCGTAGCTCCACCACTTTCCGGTGACTTCCACCACTTTCATTGTAGTATACTTTGATAGTATCATCTGTTTATTGCATGAAAATACGAAATGCTACGCAACATTTTCGAATTAAGACAGTTGCAAAGAAATAGATATAATGTATATAACGCATTGACGATGAAAACATTTAGGTCAAAAATATGTAATAAATTTATACACTTTTTCAATAATTAAATATACATATATTATTTATAAGACAAGCATTACAAAATAACTTAACCAAAGAGTTCAATTACTTTTTCTCCATTTTTGTGTATCTAAAATAGTGAAACAACATCGCACTCGTGAGAGACTGAGAGGGAGCTTGCTCGTTCTTTTTTTTAAATAAAAAAATACTATGCGTAAATGTCAGAATCTTCCAAATATGACTCAGTTCCTTTTGCAAATACATGGACTAAAAGGAATAAACAACATAACGTATAAATTGGATACATATTAACATAAACGATTCCTATTCCGAATTTAGAGGTTTTGGTTACTTACTGATAAGCTGCCTTTTTGGTATTTCAAGGCTCTCACCATTACACGAGTGTTGTTAGCAAAACTGAATAGTTGCAGCTCTTGATGAAACGGCACATACCAATGCGTTACATAGAATAAATCCATGACGTATAACTATTAAATTAAAGTATAATGTAAATATTAGCTTTAAAAGTGAAATATAATATATCAGTCTTTTTTATTTTATATATTTTGGGATAAGCTAGAAATATTAAATGATTGAGTTATTTTATGAGTCATCAAAAATATGGTGTCGAAGATTAATGTTTTAGAATTAAAACTACTTCTTTATAAAACTAAAAAGTTAAATTCGTGTTTCGAACGGGATCAAATATATTATTGTTTGACATTTGTGTAATATATAAATAATAAGTTTGTATTTTTTTCCCAAAATATTAAAACTACTTCATAATGACTGAGAAAAAGAAACCCCGTTACCTTTTATATCATACTATCTTTTCAATATTTTATATTGTTATAATTGATTTTGATATTTTACGAATAAATTATTAATTGGTACCTTTTTTTATTGAATTAAATTAATTGATACTTTTATGTTATCACAACTGAATGATATTATACTATTATTGCTAAAACAGGGCACCTTATCAAACAAACATAATTTGGAAGATAAATGCTTACTTCAATAGTGAAAACTCACCTTTCACGTAGAGAAGGTTGCCCACCAAGAAAAAATGATTATTTATAAACTTGTTAAAACAAAATTTTCACATTGCCAACATTTTGAATACTTGACGATGGGGAAATATACTTTGGGAAGTGAAAACTCACCTGCCCAGTAACGCGAAAGCTCAATTGTTTGATGAACACGAACAACATGACTTATGTGAGGCATTGAACTGAAGCGTGGATCCTGCTCTTTTAAAAACTTGTCTCCAAGCATCCTACCAAGGTTTAAAGCCTAAACCCAAAAGACATGACCTTAGAAATTCAACCAAAACATTCAAAAGCTCAATTTAGTTGTACAAACCGCAGAGGAGTTTGTCCCTATCCTTTAACGGTTGCCCTATTTCTTTGATACCCTGTCTCTCAGAGTAGCTGGTTATTCTATGATCCTCTGTCATTTTTATTTGCTTCCAATCAACGTTGCATGAAGCATGAAAATAGCAAAAGGAAGCACTCAAATAACAAGTGCCACTTATGTTACAACTAAAATACAGAACCCAAATTATGTACAGTGTGAATTGTGATACCACTAAAAATTAGAAATCTGGAAAAGGCACGTACAATACTGAGGAAGCGATATGTCTGTGCAAGTGCTTGTACCAAAAGTAATACTTAGATATGTAGAACGTAGAAACAACTTTACATCACTCAAATATACAAAAAAATTAAAATAAATGATTTGAACTGATGAACTAAAGATACACTTATGTTTTTAATAATAATATATAGAGCAATTCTGTTTCCCATCAAGAGTGTTTGCTTTTAACAATGAAAATTTTAAAAAATACGACCAACATCTTTTGATAACTGTTTTCACATTTAACATCTTATTTAGGGTAAACTACGGGAAACCATCCATAATATAGGACACTTTGAACATAACCAAACACTACACCACATTGCATTTAATCAATCATGTTATCAAGGCATTTGTGAAATTTTTGAAATTTTGAAATGAAAATACATACACTCACATACATCCTTATATCAATATACTATCAACCTACAAATATGAATAAATGATGTGCACCAAAGATGGTATTACAATCTCACTGCCACATGTGTACAGAAAACATCGCAGGTGTAGCCCCGGCGCAATCACCGACTGTGCATGCAACACATAAATCAAGTGGTAAGATTAACCCATACATTTAGTAATTCATACCAACTCAACTGTGTACTAAACATCAATTGTCGTACCAGGCACACAAGTGTTATAAATGTCATTTCTGCAATGCCACCATGTGGAAGGAGAAAAAAAAAGCAGCAGCAACAGAGGCAAATCTCACCTACTCCATATGCTGCCAAGAAGGCAAGGTCAAGCTGCCAAGGTTACAAGACACCCCATCCGAATATAGGTGGTGGTGCATTAGCTAGTGCCAAAATTCGGGATTCGTCCCATGTGGATTAAAAGCTTTAACGTTAAATGTACGTTTTTGGAAGTAAATAAGATAAGTGCTTTTACGCACATAATTAATATACCCTCGGGCGAGGAGTACAACGTGGAAACCGCCCGGACTCTTGTTAGAGTAAGTCCTCTTTTCCAATCTAGATTCGCATTGCGCAGTGAGGTTGGTCGTGGACCCAAATAATCAAGGTCGCTTTTAAACTTATGTGAAAACTTAATGTTCCCAAACAATTTCATATGTTTCCTATAAGACTCAATTCCGTTGGAGTCTTCTTTTCATTGCATATCTTCTTCTATCATTCCGTGAAAGTTCCGGGTTATGTATCGTTCCTTCGGTTATTATTCGAGGGACAATGATAGTAAACGGTTACGATCACTAGAACCATTCTGCGTGTACCCTTGCATAGTCTTTCATTAGATTAACCAACCGGTTTTATTCCTTGCATGATTGGCTGGTGTCATCCGTCCTATACGGCACATCAGTGGTTGGTCCCCGGCGATTTGAAGTAACCAATCGAAGAGAAGGCTTGCATATGAAGTTTGCGTTTTAAGAAGTAATATTTCCAAGGCGTGTATGTTTAATTTGAAACAAATGTAGTACATAGTCATGTAATTAGGACTACTTTAAAAGAGTCTTCCGCTGTAATTTAAAAGTCTTCCGCTGTCATTATACTTTGTTGTAAAACCGTCCTTCTCATTTGACGAGAGAAATCTTAATAAAAGGTTGAGTCTTATTCATTTAAAATGTCTTTCGCTGGTTATTCGTTCGTTATTTAATATTTATGTATTTATTTAGCTTAATTGTTCCGATTAAGCCTGGGGTGACTTTGGACATTAACGTCTGAGGTCACTGGCGTGTGGCACTACCGACATAAGTCGGGGTGTTACAATTATGGTATCAGAGCAATGGTTTTAAATTGTTGGCCTATTGTTAGGTTTGAGGATTTTAAAATGATTTTTGAAACTATTTTGAAACTATTTTATTTTTGAAATTGCGAGTTTAAATGTTTTTATTAAATTTAAAGTTTTATGATTTCTTAGGATTTAATTTAAAATAATGGTTCTAACTATTAGAACTTTAATGGTTATTTATAGCTGTTTATAAATGGTTGTTATAACGATCAAATTTAAATTTATGGTTATAATATTAAAAGTATGATTTTTGATTTTTTAGGGGTTTTAGGTGATAACAGTGTCATTAGTTTGAGAAACTAACTTTATAAATAATTATTTTATAAAGTTAAATATATAAGGCTTAAAAGTATAAAGTATAAAGTTTGAAAGCATAGGGTTTAAGTGAGTTTTCAACTTCTACAAGCTTCGGTTTTGTTACTTATTCCTTAGATCCATTCTTAAGGATATCGTCTTTTCTTAGGTTTAATGTCATTGAAAGGTTGACATTTCTCCTAATTAATCCATTCTCAAGTAAGAGGATATCGTTTTAATGTTAATGGTGGAGGTCAGTCAAAACTAATATAAAGTTATCGGTTTGGACCCTTATAATTCGTATCATGACGTAGTGATTTATATATCACATATGAGTTGGAAAATTCTAAATTGGCGTTATGGTTCATCAACAGATGGTGAACACCCGATACACCAACCAAGCAGCTAATAAAAGTCCTAGCGACGATTCCCGAGTTCAGCTGAGGAGTGCTACTCAGCATGGGGATGACGCGAGATTTGGCTCGCATAACAATGACCCGACCCTGCGGCAAGGGGCTCATCAAGGACAAGTGGACCCTCAAGCTGCAAGGGAAGTTCCACCTCATGCCCCAATCGTGTTGGATGCGACGGTCATTGGGCAAATAGTGAGGCAGGTGGTCAAGGTACTAACGCCCAGGGGATACCGCGAGCTCAAGAGGCTCCCAACCCTCAAGTTGCAACTAATGTGGTGGGACGGGAAGGTCTTGCACATCCAATGGCTCCCGAGAGAAATGGCGGGAATTACAACCGGGAGTTGAAGACGATTATTCGATGCGCCCGAATAACTACAATGGGACCGGGGAACCAGTCAAGGTTGCCTATTGGTTTCCCATATGGAGCGACTCTTTCGGAATGTGGTCTGCACC